>ML777122.1:13302-26793 GCA_009831015.1 Picea engelmannii
TTTTTCATCCCACTGATTGCTCCTCCAAATAGGTTAAATATACCACTTGTAGACCTTATGTGATCAAGATCTCCAACCCAATCCGCATCAACAAAGCCCTATACATCTATCACTGTGTCTATTTTAGGTCTTCCTTGGTAGTAGTTTACATAATCTATAGTTCCATGTAAATACCTAACGACCCTCTTTATAATTGTCTAGTGCTCCTTCCTTGATTTTGGCATATATTTTCTCAAAACTCCCACTGCATAGGTAATGTATGGTATAGTAAAAACCATAACATACATCAAATTATAAATGGAACTAGGATAAGAAACACAAGACATGTCCCATACCTCTTCCTCTATCTTAGGCTCTTAAGACCCTATTATGAAAATAAATTTTCACATATAGGAATATGAACCTTGACCTATTTATATTCTTTCATATTTGTTATAACCCTAAATTGCACTATCCATGCTTACCTGGCATCAGGCCAACTCATTGCCCTTGATTTCCAAAGCCATGCTGAACAGACTCTTCAAAAACCTCCTAAATTAAGTAACCCGCACCCTAACCCATCACTGGGCACGTTGGAACGCTGGCAGGCCTTCTGTAGCATGCGTTGGAACACTGGCTGGCCCACCACAGCCCGCGTTTACCTAACAAAGCAAAAAATCAGGAAAGTTTCCACCGGGATGAGAAGCTTTTTGTTAGTTAACTGGAACTCCCAGCCATGCATGGCCGAGAGTTCACCTAAAACCCTAGCTCCTTCTAGCCTATAAAAGGAGGGGTAGGGGTACTGTTCAAGAGAGGAAAAATCATAGCAAAGAAACTCTACCAAATTGTCGAATCCATTTTGTCCCAACCCTTTATTCTTTCCTCAATCTTTAGGAGAATTCAAGCAAAGCAGTTGGAGGACAAAGAAGAGGAGGAGCCCAGGATCAAGATCGAGGAACGGTGGCTGGTCTCTATAATCATTGTAAGTTGATTCATATTGAGATTAATGAAAAAGATACTTTTCCCGTCCCAAATACATGAGTCTTATATGTGTTATTTGATTTATGTTTAATCTCTAACCCTCTAGTAGATCAATAGCATGCATGCATAGTTTTGTCTTGATTGCAAGATCGCTTTTTGGAAGGAGCAGCAGAAGCAAGGAGATAAAGCTCAACGGAGGATCTACACCAACCGTTGATAAAAAGGTTAGTTGGTTTTTCCCATGTTTTCCTGTGAAAAGGGGTTTTAGGTTGGGGTAGAAGGTTAAAAGTTATTTCTAAAGGGTCATGATCTGCATGCAAGTTTAAAGCCCTAGCTTTCTAGTCCGTAGGGTAGAATAACCCCACAACAGAATTGGCGACTCCACTGGGGATATTTTACTCTTAGGGTTTCCGGATTTGGTTAAAGATCTTTTGGGTAGTTTAAAGAAGTTCAGTTTCTGTTTCTTTGTTTATTTTGTTGTCTGTTAGGTCAATGCTAGCAGGGAACCTGGTTAACAATACCAGTCTTCCTTGACTGACACTTGACATTTATTCTCGGGACACACAGAGGTACACGCAGCCTGCAGAAGGCCTGCACGCGTGTGCCCACACCCTAACCTTCTACAGCCCGCGTTTGAACGCCTGTTGTAGTAGTATAGGTAGCGTGTAGAGCCCAGGAAGCTTAAGAGGCAGTCCCCTCTTCCCTGTCAGAAGTTTACCTTCTTAGGGGGCTTTCTGGATCCTGTCTGGGTTCTGATTGGTTTACTGTCTTGCTTTCAATCTACCTTGATTGTTTTGGTTATTTTTTGCATTTTGTTTTCTTTTTTGCAAATTTTTCTTTTATGTTAAAGTAATAGCATCCAAGCCTTTCAGAGACCCTGGTTGTCAATACCAGAGGCCTTTTTCAGGTCTAGGTTGCCTGTGTGTTGTTTTATCTCAGTTTTTATACAGACCCACGGCCTGCTTACGTTTAGCCCGCAGGTACCCGCGCACTGTTGTAGCTCATCACGCGTTTTCACGCGTGCTGTCTTGGTGACAGTCGCGGGCTTGATTGGCAGATTTTCAACTTGGGTGGGGTAGTCATCCCCTCCTATGGTGAGAAGAGCTTCTCTCAGGGGTCTAGAGTCTGAGGCTGCACAGTCAGCAGGTTAGGGCATCTTATCCTTAGCCTAGGTTGTTTAGTTGATGTTTTGATAGAAAAGACAAAAGAGAAAAAAATATTTGTTTTATGGTTTTTAGGCAAGTGTTAGAATCGGTGCTATCTTGATTGCTTTCTCACATTTTGTGCTCTGATTCTTTTTGCGATCTGCGCTTTAAGCCATAGTTTTCTTTTCATTCTCTTGGTTTTGTTCTTGTCATCATTTTTCCTTGTTGCGTTATTTTGCAATAAAATAACATAAAAAAATTTCTTGTTTCATTTTCTTCCTGATTTAAAGATTGTGTTGTTGCATCAGTAGCTAGGAGAGAAGTATTTTTGCATAAGTTTTTGCAGTGCATGTCAAGTATAAGTAGCTCGCAAATCTGAGCGAAAGTCCTTCATATTTACTGCATGAAATCTTAGTAAAGTTGAAAAGAAAAGAATTCTTTCTTGTTGAAAAGTTGTTGGTTTTGCATTTTAGTAACAGTTTGTTTTCACGCATTCCTTGTTCATTTTGCTTTGAGTCTTTTTACACACCATTAGTTTCACTTTCGCACCTTGTGACTTTAAAAAATCCCATTAAAAGCAACACTAATTAAAATCAAGTAGACTTTTCTATTTGTAGGGTGCATACACTAGCTCAGGAATAGGGCCTTGGAATAGGTTGGAGAGTAAATTCTCCAAGGCCACCTAAACCAAAAATTGGAGTCTGTCAATTAGGGATTGTAGAAGTCCAGTTACAGAAATTTATCTGGGACCCCCCTCTAACATAGGGGATAAACACGAGGTCGCGTAAGGAAAGGCAGCGGAGATAACCCCTCCAAAGCTAGACCGAGCGTTGTGGAGAACACATATCGAGGATTTGTTAAGGGATTCCGTCATTTGCATTTGCCATGGAGCTTCGTGGGTATCGAATCCATTCGAGGTCCTCAGTTGTCTTCCAGACCATTTTCTCTCGATACCCTTGACAGGTTTCGGGCTTGATACCCTGTTCATTGTGGTCTACCCGACTGCCGACTGTACCCGCTTGGTGACTGTTCACATGTTGGCAAACTAGTTGCCAATCTTTTCTAGGGACATACACAGGTGACTACGGGGGTATACCGCGGTACCTAGGACGGACATCGGACCAACGCTTTGCAGAGTATACCTGGAGGGTGCTTCCCTATTCGAGTTGCACTTGCACCGGTAAGTTGCTCTAGTGTTGGTTGTTGTAACTGTTCTTCCAACTAGTTTAGTGCTTGCTTGATTTATCTTCTAGGGGATTTCTTTTAGTGCGAGTTACTGTTTGTTCATGTAGAATACCAAGCGTGTCGTGAATCTTCTCACACAGTGGAGGATTCAGAGCTCCGCCGGTCACGAAGGCTTCTGGGCCTGCCGCCGGTTATACTGGAGCCACCCCCGCCACCACTGAGGCGGAAGTTAGACCAACGAGGGTCTTTCGAAGCAACCAGGTTTCAAACCATTGAGACCGAACAACTTCTAGAGGAATCAGCTGCCAATATTGGATCAGTTGAAACCTCAAACGTTGAAACGTGGCCGAACATTATTGTGCCAATTCAGTTTTATGAACGCCTGTCAGTGCCTAACCCAGTTATGGAACAAATCTCTGGGAATTATTCCATTCCTATCACTGTTGTTAACACAGGAGAAGCTTCTCCTAACTTGCCTTTGTCGACGGTCCGGGCCACCATGGTCTCGGCCGCAACTACGTCGCATAGTGGCCCGATGCCATCTATCGCGGCAGCCACACTTCCTTACACACCTAGTGCGACCGACCCTCCATTTTCATACGGTATGCCTAGTTCAGGTACTAGTCCTGCACTCACTTCTTCCACGTTACAGACTTTGGGTCTGGGGGAAGGGAGCTCTAACGCTCCTCTGCAAGGTCAACTTGGGGGCATTCCTGCCGCTTTCAATTCTTTTCCTTACGCTGGGGTCATATCCCTCCTTCGTCCGCTTCACTTAGTGGATTTCATCTGCCGTCCACCGGGAAGCCTGCACACACGAGTCCACTTGGATCCGGGAGTCAAGGAACACCTGCGCAAACTCTGTCGGTAGGTTCGTCGCCATTCATTTGGAACGGGATGTTTGGTAATAACACTTTTGCATCCACTGCTTTCCCATCGAAGGGCACACCTATTTTTGGACAGTCTACGCCAGCACAGGGTACTATTCCTGCGCTGGGGGAACATATACTAGGACCTTGGAACTCTGGACAAGGATCCATTCCTTCATCTGGAATTTCGTTTTGGGGTAATTCTTTCCATAGTCAATGGAACCCCGGACAGGCCTCTATGCCTCTCCCCACAGGACTGGCATGGGGGAATCCTTCCCAAAGTCCGTCAAATACGATGAACGCCCAACATCCTATGTCCTTCATGGGGAATCAGCAAATGATGTCTCCTCAAATGCAAAACCCTTACGCTAGTCAGGGCCACGGTTTCTACCAAAACCCTGGCCAGCAACCAAACTTTTCCTGGCAACCTGGTGCTAGTCAAACTCCAGGACCCTTTTATCCTAGCTATCAACAGCAACCTAAACTACCTTTCTTGGCAATGCTACACTTGTCAGATTTAACATGGTTGTTGAATGATCCTATCTGTCACGATCTGCGTTGGCCTCCTATGCCAAAGAAGTTGCCTTCGGACATCCCAAAGTTCGAGGCCAAGCCTAATGAAGATCCAGGTGATCACGTGACCACTTTCCACTTATGGTGTTCATCTAACTCACTGAAAGATGACTCCTTCCAGTTGCGATTGTTTCAACGCACTCTTATTGGGAGTGCCGCGAAATGGTACATAGAGCTTGATCGTTCATGATATTCCTTTTTTGGCGAACTGGTTATGGCTTTCCTTAATCATTTCCAGTTACCTATGAGATACGACGCTGGCATAGAGTTGCTAGCCAATTTCGAGAAGACGTCAGCGGACCATATCTCGGATCATATTCGAGAGTGGCGACGCCGAAAGAGTCTTATCAAGGTACCCGTCCCACCAGCATTCCTACTTGAGTGGTTCCTTAAGTCTTTAGTTCCGCAGTTATCCAAAGACGTCGCGACTTCAGGGGTCTTCTCCAAGGAAGAGGCCATCATGAGGGCTCAACAGTTTGAGCTTATCTATTCTTAGTCTAGTCTATTGTACACCATCCTGCCAGATGCACCACGATCGATTCTGGATAAAACCAGACAGAGAGCTAGACCACATGCCGATGGTATAGTTGGTTCGGCACAAACCAAGCCCGCTGAGCAATTGACAAAATAATTGCAGCAGTTATCTATACAACACTCAGTGGCTAGCCAGACTACTGCTTTGGCTGCTCCTCCTACTCAAACATCATAAGTACACTCCGTACAGATGAATAACCCAAAGGCCAACCAGCAGCCCGAAGGGAAGAAAAAACAACGCAAGAAGAGTAAAGGGGATAAAAAACCAAATGAAAACGTTGGTGAGGGTACAACAAAAAAGAGGAAGGCGAGGTATCCGTGCAACCTTTGTGCGGAAGACCACCCAACCCACCCATGCCCTCAACTTGCAGACGCCCAGAAGTTTGTCACACAGCAACAGCAAGCCGTGTTGACTAATCCCTTTCATCATGGGCAAAATTTAACTCAAGCCTCTGCAAGTACGGAGGGGGGCAGCCACGAAAACTGCCCTCCCCCAAACAGTTCATCTTCCGTGAACGTATATATGGTGAAAAGTGACGCTTTCATTACGACTAGAGCTCACGATTATAGCAAACCAAGCGCCTCTGAGAAGGGCAAAGAAGCCGAGATCCCATCTCTTCCTCTACAAATCGAGAAGACATTGGGTGAAACAATGACTCGCATCCCAAAAGGTGCGTTTAAACGATCTTCTCATAATCCAAATGCAAGGGCCGCCCAGAACTACTTTGTGGTGGAATATTTGTCACAAACCCCTTGTGCTATGTCCGCTTTGGAAGTCCTCCAAAGTTTCCCTGCTCAGAGGAAATCCTTATTGACTGCTTTAGGCTCTACTGAGACTTGTAACCTGGGAACTATCATGTTAGATACAACTGACTTGAAACCTCATTTTCCATACCACGTTGCATTTCATATAGTAGTGGCTCACCCCACGAAAAAATTTACATGAAATATCTTCCGCACGGTGGTATACGAGGGCGCTTCGACTTGCGTTATGTCGTTAGCATGCTGGAAATCCATTGGTCAACCTGAGTTGTCTCTGTCACCTACTCTCCTCACTGCGTTCGATGGTCATTCTTTCCGACCGAATGGCATCATCCCTTCTTTCCCTGTGCAGTTAGGGGGGAAGACCGTGTGCGTCGAAGTAGAGGTAGTCAATGCCCCCATCGATTACAATCTATTGTTAGGTTGTACTTGGACTTATGCAATGCTAGCAGTGGTCGCTACATTTTTCCGAGTCTTACTATTTCCACATGAAGGCCGGATAGTGACTATTGATCAGTTGTCCTTCTCTCGACCTGACCCAGCCTTGGGGGCATCCACGGTTCCCATGGTAGATAATCCTCAAGCCGGTGTCGTCAATATAGGAGTTGGTTTGTGCCCATGTTTGATGGGTACTTTCGATTAACCACCTCCTCAAGGCGATGTCAAGTTTATATCGACTCACCACAAGGCTGATATTTTCCATGTTTCGTCGTTCCGCACGACTTACTTTGAGGATCCGTGGACTCTTCCTTCCCCATCAGACACGATGGATGCGACAGGGCATGTGGGCATGTCTACGCCTTTGTCGGCTGCTGAAGTAGCGTACTCTTTGGTTCAGCAAGATTCAGCTACTCCTGATCTGATTCCCGCACAAGAGTTGGATCCACTCCTCGAGCCTATCTGGGCTCACGATTCTCTTGTCAACACCGATTCGTTAGACTTAGTCTTGCCTTCTGACGAAGCCATAATCGAAGCAATGACTAGTCCAGACAAACCCTGGGAAGATATTCATCATAGATCATACTTCCTCCTGGAGTTACACCGAATCGAGGCAGGAGAATTCACTATCACCATGACGGGAGATCAACCTTGTCACATTAACCTCTTGGCTACACAGGATATTTATGCTGAGGGAAACATGGCGACCATCGCTGCCACGATACCTATCAATATCTCCCGAAATCCCGACATCATGGAGAATGTCTTTGTCGGCGTGGATTGCTCCCCCGAAGAGATTCAGATTTACACGGATATTTTTAAAGAATTCCGCGATGTTTTTGCTTGGTCTTACGAGAAAATGCCAGGCATCGATCCAAAAATAGTTGAACATGAGATCACTACGTATTCGGATGCTAAGCCTGTTCGATAGAAACTTCGTCCAGTTAATCCTAGGAAAGCAGCAGCTATCAAAGCTGAGGTTGAGAAATTTCTTAAGGCAGGGTTCATATACCCTATTCACTTGACTCAATGGGTGTCAAATCCCGTGCCAGTCGATAAAAAATAAGGCATGATTCGTGTTTGTACCGATTATCGTGATTTGAACAAGGCATGTCCAAAAGATAATTATCCAACCCCATTCATTGACCAGATCATTGATGAGTGCGTTGGTTGTGAAGCCTTTTCGTTCATGGATGGTTTCTCGGGCTATAACCAAATCCAAATAAAACCTGAGGACCAACACAAAACGGCATTCATTTGTCCGTGGGGTACATTCGCCTATCGAAAAATGCCTTTTGGTCTCAAGAACACTGGAGCCACTTTCCAGCAGGCCATGTCTTTTGCGTTTCATGATCTCAAACATATAGTCAAGGCTTATCTAGATGACTTAGCATCATGCTCTCGCAAGCGAAAGGATCATCCAATGCACCTCCAACTAATCTTCGAGCGCTGTCGCTACTTCCGGATTCGCTTAAATCCCAACAAGTGCAACTTTTTTGTCACGTCGGGACGTCTGTTAGGTTTCATCATTTCAACAACGGGGATCATGGTTGATCCTCTTAAGGTGGAGGCAATAGTCCAGTTGCCCCCCCCCACGCACAATCTTACAACTTCAAAGTCTTCAAGGCAAGGCGAACTTCTTACGACACTTCATCGCCAACTATGCTGAAATCACCAAGGGCTTCATGCGTTTACTGAAGAAAGACGTTCTTTTTCTCTGGGACGAAGCCACACAGCACTCTTTCGATGGATTGAAACATGCCCTTACAACCGCACCTCTGCTACGGCCACCGAATTATAACAAGGACTTCCTATTATATCTGGCTGCCGCAGAGTCAACCATAGGCATGGTTTTAGTTCAGGAAGATGATTCCTTTTCTGAATATGTGATCTATTACCTGAGCTGAGGCCTCGTAGGACCGGAACTTAATTATACCCATCTCGAAAAACTTGCGTTGGCAGCAGTCCATGCTGTTCAACAGTTCCGTCACTACGTTATGTTTCCTAAGACCACCGTCATTGCCATCGTGAATCCATTTCAGTACATGTTGACACGACAAGTTATCGATGGAAAAATCAGTAGATGGATGGTCATCCTCCAAGAGTTTGACTTGGATTTTGTTTCAGCAAAGTCCAAAAAGTCACTGGTCTTCGCAGAACTTATTTCAGAACTTCCGGATGAGTCAGGTGACGTTGTGCCTGAGGAATTGCCTATCCGGGGTGATATGTTTTTGACTGAATCATCTGATCCCTGGTACGGAAATATATCGATCTATCTCCAGACTTTGAAGTGTCCTACCTCTACTTCTCGTGATGAGCATCGGTGGATACGCCATCAGGCCAAGAACTATCTTATACTCAATGATACTTTGTATCGGAGAGGTATAGATTGTATCTTGCGTCGATGTCTCACTCATGAGGAGGCCGTCATAGTGCTCAACGATTGTCATACAGGAGCTTGTGGAGGTCACTTATCTGGGTTGGCAACAGCCCAAAATGTTTTACGAGTAGGTTACTTTTGGCCCACACTTATAAAATATTGTATCGAGTCGGTCAAGAAGTGCCATCCGTGCCAAGTCTTCTCATGAAAGATGAGGGCACATCCCACTCCTATGTTTCCTGTTATCACCGTCGGTCCCTTCACCAAGTGGGGGATTGATTACACTACTTGCAACCCCCCATCAACAAGGGGGCACCGCTATATCATTGTAGCTGTCAACTACTTCACTAAGTGGGTCGAAGCTATGCCGATGTTCAAAGATGATGGAGAGACTGTAGCTCTCTTCTTATTTAACCAGATTATAGCATGGTTCGAAGTCCCGAGAGAGATTGTCACTGACCATGGCAGTCACTTTTAGAACCAAATGATGTCCGAGTTAACGTCAAAGCTTGGGTTACGGCAAGAACATTCATCACCTTACTACCCCCAAGCCAATGGGCAGGTGGAAGCTGTTAATAAAACTCTTAAGACAATGCTACAGCGAACCATCAACTCAACCAAATCCAAATGGCATTTGATGTTATACTCGGCATTATGGGCTTACCGAACATCAGTGAATACTGCAACCGGTTTCTCACCTTTCCAACTCGTTTACGGGCTGGAGGCAGTCTTGCCCATCGAATGTCAAATTCCATCTCTGAAATTGGCAGTACAGTTACTGCCAGACACTTCTCCGCTTGAAGAACAGTTAGTACACCTTGAGCAGCTTGATGAACAGTGTCTCGATGCAGCCCTGGCCAATGAGGCTCATAAGAATAGGGTTAAGTGTCAATATGATAGGTCCGTTCATCCTCGATTTTTCTCTGAGGGTGACCTTGTCCTGGTTTACGACCAAGATAAGGACCCCTGGGGGAAGGAAAGTTTAAACCCATGTGGTTCGGACCCTTCATTGTTAAGGAGGTTTTAAAGAAGGGCTCTTATCGTCTGGTCGATTTTGAAGGGAATGCTTTGACGGAGCCTAGAAATGGGCTCTACCTCAAGAAGTATTACTCATAGCATCGTCACTATGGGTAACTTTTTGTAACATATGTATAGTCTTTGTGCTATTACTTTCTTTCATTTCTTTTGAAAAACGTGTCATGGACATGTCATTAATGTTATCTTTCGTCACTATGGCAGATGTCAAGTGATTCCAAGGTGTTCATTGGGTATGTGGACGGTGCTAGTCGACATACGCAGAGGCTTGCCTCCACGGCTTGGGTAATCTTTACACCACAGGGTCAGTTTTTATCTTCCAGAGGGATATGCTTAGGTGACACCACAAACAATGTTGCTGAGTATAGCGCAGTTATTGAGTTGCTTCGTGACGCTTTGTCATTGGGTATCTCTCGTCTCCAGGTCTAACTAGATGCTCAACTGGTTGTGTCGCAGCTAAACAGAATATACCATGTGCACGATCCTACTTTACACTGACGATTCCTTAGGGTACATCCCTTGGAACGCAACTTTGATTATATTACATGTTTTCATGTTCCTAGGAGTCTAAATCAAATCACAGATACTCTAGCTAATCACATTTTAGATTGGCATCTTGCTCACACATAAAAAGATCATGATCAAACACATGTAAATACATTTTTGTACACATCATCCATAAAAGACACAGAAAAGAAATAAAAACCATATATATACATCATAAAATCCTCAGAGTACATAGATGGGCACAAGCGCCTCAAAAAGTAGGATCCATAACGAGTCACTAGGGCTTATGCACTCAAAAAATATATACATATCAGTGCTCGAGGAACATAAAAGTCTACAAAAGGCTATTCAGGGCCTATGGGCCCTGTTATAATCATATACAGCCCGACCCAAACACCTAAACAATCGGACCCATGTCCGAGGTAACCCCACCATATGAGTCTGCATGGAGGGCGGCAAGTCCTCTATCTCTATCATGGGAACTGTGTAGGTGAGCTCAATAAAGTTCCGCTCAATCCGCCCAAGAGCCCTCTCAACCTCTCCTGCTAGGCGGTGCCCTGCTACTGCTGATCCCCTCGCGGCGGCGAATGCGGCCTCTGGCCATGGGTGGCGCCTGTTCTGTGCAAAATCGGCAGGCCGCACGGGTCCCACATCTGCAAGCAACACAAATTTCACCCATTAGAAACTCTGTTATCCAAAAACATGATATATATCTAAAAAAGACATAAAAATTACATATGCAAACAAAAAACTGTACAGGTGGAGACTTACCCATCTCCCCTCGCTCCTCGCCAGGTGGCACTGGTATAGATGGATCTCTGGAAAAGTCGATCCCCGCGTATGGGTAGTCCTCGATGGCGGGGATCTGCCGTGACAGCCAAGCAAAGAAGTCGTCATTGAAGGCCTCTACGGTCCTTCCACCACCCTGTCACGGCAGTAATGTTGCCCATCTACATACCGCAGGGAAAGTCGCCAGATGTCCTCGTACTGTCATCTGAGGACTGAAGCATGGAACTCTCTCAAAGAAAAATGAACACAGGATAGTCCCATACCCGAAGTTCCTATGTGTCCGCTGTCTACAAGCTGGCAGCTGAGCTTTCATGCTCTCTAATAGTGTGGTACTCCAATCATATATTTTTGCATTCATGCACTGAACTGCACAGTTCATCTGTGCGCGCGACGCCTGATGTACGGCTGCGGAGCCGTAATTCGCCCAATGAGCGATAAGATAGTCTGTAGAGAAAGGTTGGTGATACTGCTAATGGGGATCGATGAAGTCCCCTGATTGGTCCTAGCCATGCAATACTCTGCTATCAACTCCAAGAATTTGCTTGGATCCGCAGGAAAGGTCTGAAATTTAACGGGTTCCCCTATCCTCGAGAGGCCCGTCAAAAAATAGATATCCTTAGTAGTGGGCACCAAGGATTTCCCCTCTATCATAAATGCCTCTGCATCAGGGTGCCAATAGTCAACCAGGGAATTCAACAGCCTTGGTTGAGCATGCATAAACGGACACAGAAAAAATATCACCAAGCCACATTGCGTCAGCACGGCCATCACATTCGAATCTGCAGCTGCTACCTCATTGGCAGCCTCATGCTCCCTCTCTCTCCAATGAACATACTTCCTGCAAAAATCACAATTCAAAAGGGGGAGTTAGATCTTGCCAAACCATTTTTTTTTCATTATGGGGGAGTAGCCCGCGGGCTGTCGAGGCGACAGTCGCGGGTACCCGCGCGCAGCTTTAGCCCTGCACGCGGGTACCCACGGGCTGTCCCTGGACAACCCGCATTTTTCTAGGGCCGGCCTCTTAAAGGTCGACGACCACCCCCAAAAGCAACCCAAAAACAACAAATAAAGTATTGAAATGCAAGATGGGGGAGTTTGTACTTACTTGGTCCAAGCAGAAGTTTGTTTGGTCCACTGTAGCTCCCAGAATCATGATATCTAGCAAAGGGGGTCTTTTGGCTCCAGAGTCAATTTCCAAATCAGCAATGGTGATAATGAGCTGCCAGCTTCTATTTATAGACTTTTTGGGCTCTTTTTGTCACCCTTTTGGCCCCTTTTTATCAGTTTCTTTATACCAAAAACCATTTTGAGTGGTTCCGGAGTTATATGGAAGGGATTTGATCAGGTATTGGGACACTTTTCATTGAGTTTCAGAAAAATAAAAAATATATATACATAAGGATGGTCCATAAAAAAATTTCAAAAATCAACCTGAGCATATAGGGTAGGATTTCATCCCCACTGTTGCATCTCGTTGTCTTTTGTTCTTACGATATAGGATCGATCCCATCCGGTTGTGACATGGAACTGTCATATCTGGTCTAGAAGTGTCGCAACTGGGTGGTAGAGCTTACCAAAACATGGATTCCCTAGGTAGTTCCTGGTTGCATTATGGTGTCCATGCCGTTTCTGACAACATAGTAGGCTCGGGAGTCCGCATAGTCTTTCCTAAATATGAGTTTGAGCCTCATTTGCATGGGTCTTTTCACTCTTTGTCTTACCCTCTGGACTCCCAAAACATAACGGGTCTCCTTATAAGCCCTTTTCAGACCCTCTAAACATGAAAAGATTGCCGAGCGATCTTGTGACCCTTCACGCTCGTTAAACTGAAATTTGAAGTCACGTCTGTCCGGCGGTAGTTTACCCCTTTTTCGGTCCGGACGGTCAACTGTACGAACAAAGGAATACTCTATCGAATTTTGATTCTTTAGAAGAGTATCCTCAGGTATAATTCTATTCCTTTTTCGAGCCTGAGGGACTAAATTTACGAAAAAGAAACCCCCCTGGAGTCCATAGTTAAGCTCTTTTCAAACTCCCTAAAATTGAAAAGATTGTCGAGTGACCTTATTCTTTCACACTCGTTAAACGGTCCAGAAGAACATTCCTGACGGAGTCCATAGTTAAGCTTTTTTCAGACTCCTTAAAATTGAAAAAATTGCTGAGTGATCTTGTCCTTGTCACACTCGTTAAAATGGTTTTGAATTGACGTCTAGTCGGTGCTAGTTTACCCCTTTTTCGAACCGACTAGACTATTGACAAAAAAGGTACCCCAATGGAGTTTCCTTTTATGTTTTTTCAGACTCTCTAAACATGAAAA
>ML777122.1:54362-76293 GCA_009831015.1 Picea engelmannii
GGTACCTAGGGAGGTACCCAAGGGGATAATCAATGTAATGTGGCCATAATAATGGAATAGGCCTACTATGTAATTAGAATGAAATAATATAATAATAAGGGGTAGTTGGCATAGACCCCTAGGAATAATCATGTGAAAGTATAAATATCATGAGTATCTTGGAGTTGTGTTGGATTGCATTGTCTTGTAGAAAACATGGCTTGTGGAATGATTCCTTCCATAAGCAATATTTGATGGTGTTACCCTACCTTAAGATTTCTTCTCTATATTCTTGTGTTGTTCATGGTGAATGTTTTAGTATATTTGGAGTTCAAGGTTTTATTTCTGAAGTTTAAGAATATATTATCTCTTATGTCTATTAAGGTTCACTACAGAGAGGAAGCCCATGCCTTAGTGTTGGTGATGCAGGAGCATCATAAGCAAGCCAACAAAGCAAGCGCAAGTGGAGGACAGCTAGATATGCACCAGCACACATTTTGAATTTGAATGAAGAAGCATTAATGTAGTAGCTAGGAAGACGTATTTCCATTTATGTTTTAAAGATTGTAACGTAGATCTTGAGCATTGCTCTCATCTGTCGGACATGGAGGCATTAAATTGTAATGAATGTAAAGTAGTTGTAGCTTTTAATTCGATTAGATATCGTAGAGTTGCAGGAGGGAAAACCCATGAAAGACACCCTCGCTTGTATCATTGTATCATTATGTAAACTGTAGAGTGGTAGAGAGAAATAGAGAAGAACAAAGATTGTAGGATTGTATAAGCAGATAGTTGTTTCTATTAACCCATGTATAGGAGAACTAGAATTAATATAAGAATGCTTTGATTCCATTGCATGGTGTTATCTCGGTTACTATTCATATCTGTTTAAATGGTATGTTTACAGTTTTGCTTATATTCTTTGTTATGCATTTGTTTAAATGCTATGTGTGTATGCTATTGATTTCATGTTGAATGGATGAAGCCTGTGAGAGGAGGAGTATGAGTTTCAATTATTTCTCATCTTGAGAATTCCTGCAAGGAGTGCAGTGAAAGGTCTGCATAGAGTGTGTTGACATAGTTCTGAGTTTTATCCCAGAAAAGCTCAAGAGGGATACCGTTGTTCTTATACTAGTGGAAGTGCAAGTATCGCATAGAGCTGTGGAAGGTGTGCTTTGATGAGTAGAATTAATTAGACTTTTTCCAACCGAGGGGAAAGGTTGAACAACTATTGTTGCAAGGGAGTGCATAGAGTTGGAAGCAAGATAGCCAGAGGTTATTTGTGGATGTCGCAAGGAGTGCATGTAGGAACCCTTTTGAAGTCTTGGGGTTTCAGCAGAAAACCTCTGGAAGGGATAGAACCTTTGAAGTGTTCAAAGGAAGAACGAGGTCTGAAGTCACCTTGTAGAAGTTAAATTCAAAGGAGAAATACGCCAAGGTATTTCAGGATTCTTTGAAAATCTGAACAGACGGTTGAAATTCTCATAGTGAAAATCAACGAAGTTCCGTGGACCATTGGATCTTGTAGACCAGCAGGAGGATTAAGGCTGAGGATCATTCGACGTTCAAAAGATCAGGAGGAATAGTGGCCATTGGATCCATATCAACGAGAGTCATTGATCTTGTGCTCGAGTTTTCCTCGTTTCGGAGTACAGGGCGTGGAATAAGGTTGTGAATCAGAGTCGAGAGTTGCGAAGTCCTGATTCACAAAGTCCCGATAGAAACAGTATCATCATATCATGGGAAGCTCAGAGTCATTGAGCATGATGAGGATTCATCGTGATTTCGGCTATCGATGGAGGGTATTGTTGCATTGCAAATCGTCAATAAGCGAAATTCCGAAGTGTCAAAATATTTGGGCCCCAAATTTTAGACAAAGGTCACATCAAGTAAAGTCAAGGGAGGAGTCAAAGGACCTGTTAGCCTTTCGGGGTTTCAGGGATTGAAAAAATAGAGGGACTCAAATCAGGGATCACGAAATCATGAAACCCGAAACACCCTTTCAGGTGAAGGTTGTGGTCACGTTAGTCGGCCACATGGGTAAGAGTTGGCACTTAGTGCTTAATTGCATAGGCATAACTCCTAAGGACCTGTGGATAAACCTTTATGTGTTGGCGATTCCCATGGGGAGTCAGGGAGTCAATTAGACTCATGGGGAGATTAAGAATGATCATAAGACCAGGAGGTCATGCAGAACCTATTGAGGTAGGGCTTTTGCACCTGGTGGCATTAGAGCCTATCCTACAATTTTGTTTTCTGTAGAGGGAATACAGAAGGCAAGTTGTGATTCAAATTCTATGTGGAATAGATTGAAACAATGCCACCAAGAAGGAGAGAGAGACCAATACCTGATCCAACCATGGAAAGGGAAATGAGATAACTTCGTGCTCAGTTAGATGCTATGGAGATAGCATAGAGATGGAAATTTTACATTGGAGATGTCAGTGAAGCCAAAAGCGAAAATGAGGCTGGAACCGAAGAAGAATTCACAGTCGAAGATGTTGCAGAAGAATTCCTATTTAGAGTCGTTGCAAGAATAGGGGCTAGGGAAAAAATGGATATTACAATGTATGAAGGAAACTTAGATGTTGAGGAGCTACTAGATTGGTTTAGAGATCTGTAAAAATACTTTGACTATGAGGATGTCAAGGAAGATAAGAAAGTTAAACATGTTGTCACTAGACTTAAAGGGCATGCATCACTGTGGTGGGATAAACTGTAGGCAGGCAGGCAGTGCAAAGGCAAGCAAAGAATCAAAAGTTGGGATAGAATGGTCACAAAGATGAAAGCCAAGTTTATACCCAGATATTACCAAATTAACCTATTTTGAAGAATGCAGAATTTAAGACTGAAAGAGATGACAGTGAAGGAATACACTGAAGAGTTATATAGGATAAACATTAGAGAAGGTCATCATGAGAGTGATGATAAAAAGGTCGCCAGATACATGAATGGTCTGAGATATGACATTCACGATGAGATGAGCATGATGATAATAAGGAATGTAGAAGATTCTTATCAAATATCCCTGAAGGATGAAGAAAAATTGGCCTGAAAGCAAGGTCAGAGAGGCAGAGGTAGAAGTCAAAGGCAAGGCAAGGCAGTTTCCCAAGACAAAGTGCAGAAACCCAATGATGAATAAAAGAAACCTCATACTCACCCTAAAAGAGGAGGAAGTTCACAGGGAAGACAATATGCCAATCAAAACACTTTTCTGCGAGCAAGAGGAAGAGGAAGAGGCAGAGGAGGTGAGATAAAATGTTTTTTCTGTGGAAAAATCAGACACAAATCCTTTGAATGTCATGATAGAAAAATATATGGAGGAGGCAAAGCTCATAGTTCAGAAGTGAAAAGGTGAAATATTGAGGCAGAAGATGTAGAAGGTGGAAGATCTTTAATGATGCAGAAAATTCTCTTGAAGCCAGAGGAAGAGATAGAGAATCTAGTCCAGAGAAACAGTTTGTTCAGAACTACTTACAAGAACAAGGATAGGGTATGCAAGGTGATAGTGGACAGTGGAGGCAGAGATAACATAGTATCCACAGAAATGGTGGAGAATCTGGAATTAGAGACAGTTGCACATCCAAGCCCATACAAGGTTTCGTGGTTGCAAAAGGGACACCAAGTAACTATCACTAAACAATGTTTAGTTGAATTTAAGATAGGGGGATATAAGGATGAAATTTTATGTGATCCTATTCCCATGGATGTCTATCATCTTTTGTTGGGAAGGTCTTGGAAATATGACATAAATGTTGTTCAAGATGGGAGAAAGAATGCATACAACTTGGAGAAGAATGGTAGGACACATATGTTGCTACCAATTAAGGACAAGGAGGTGAAAGTGGAAGCAAGAAATACTATACTTCTCATGAGTGGGAAGGAACTTCTTAAGGAATTCAAGAAAGAAGAATAAATGTAGTTTTTCATGGTGAGAAAACCGAGAGTCATCTTGACTAGTACCAAGATAGATGATCTACCTAGATAAATTCAGGAACTACTGGAGGAGTTCGTTGATATAGTGGTGGATGATTTACCTTGTTCATTTCCACCTATCAGAAGTATAAGCCATCACATTGACCTTATACCTGGAGCAATTTTACCAAACAAAGTAGTGTACATATTGACGCCGCAAGAGAATGAAGAAGTCAAGAGGCACGTCCAGGATTTGATGGACAAGGGGTTGGTTAGAGAGCGCTTGAGTCCATGCATTGTACCTACAGTGTTAAGCCCAAAGAAAGATGGTGTATGGAGAATGTGTACATACTCGAGGGCTATAAACAAAATCACCATCAGGTATAGATTTCCTTTACCTAGGATGGATGAGTTGATGGATTTCTTGAGTGGAGCAAAGTTTTTTTCAAAAATTGATCTGAAAAGAGGATATCATTAGATTAGAATGAGGGAAGGTGATGAATGGAAAACATCATTCAAGATGAATGAGGGGCTGTATGAATGGCTTGTCATGCCGTTTGGTTTGACGAATAGGCCAAGTACTTTTATGAGATTGATGAAAGAAGTCTTGAAGGATTTCATTGGGAAGTTTGTAATTGTGTATATTGATGATATATTGATCTTCAGTAAGACTGAGGAAGAACATTTGAGACACTTAGATTTAGTAATGAGGATATTGCAGCAAGAGAAATTGTTGATAAATTTGAAGAAGTCATCTTTCATGAAGAAAGAACTCATTTATTTGGGTTTTGTGATCTCTTCGAACGAGTTAAAGATGGATCCTGAGAAGGTAAAAGAAATCAGGGATTGGCCATCACCAAAGAGTATCTTTGAAGTTAGAATCTTCCGTGGATTGGCTAGTTTTTACAAGAATTTCATCCGAAATTTTAGTGGGATATGTGCACCAATGATGGACACAATCAAGAAAATACACAAATCTTTTCATTGGACAGAGGAAGCAAAGAAAAGTGTCAAGTTGCTGAAAGAGAAAATAACTGGACAACCAGTTCTGGTTCTACCAGATTCCAGTAAAACATTTCAAGTCCGATGTGACGCAAGTGGAGTTGCGATTGGAGCAGTCTTAAGCCAAGATAATAGGCCAATTGCATACTTCAGTGAGAAGACGAACAAAACCAAGATGAAGTATTCAACGTATGACAAGGGGTTTTATGCAATCATACAGGCATTGAAAAAATGGAGACATTACTTGGTTCCGAAAGAGTTTGTCTTGTATAGAGACAACCATTTTACAATTCATAAGTCGATAAGAAAAACTGAACCTGAAACATGCAAAATGGGTCGAATATATGCATAACTTCACTTTTGTTATAAATCACATTTCTAGAACTGCTAACAAAGTTGTTGATGCGTTGAGCATGAAATGTTTGATTTTGGAGGAGTTTCATGTGAAGACATTAGGTTTTGATAGCCTTAAGTACATGTACAGAGATGATTCAGATTTCAAAGATGCTTATGAATCATGTGAGAATACCATCTTAAGACACAAAATCCAACGGATTGAATATTTAATTCAGGATGGATTAGTATTCAAGGGAAATCAGTTGTGTATTCTGAAGAGTTCTATGAGAGAGAATCTTTTGAAGGAAAAACATAGTGGGATATTGGTTGGACACTTCGTCCATGACAAAACATTCATGCAACTGAACAAGCTATATTATTGGCCAGGGATGAGGACAAATGTTAAGAAGTTTGTCAACAAATTCAAGATTTGCCAGCATGCAAAGGGGAAAAGACAGAATACAGGATTGTATCAACCATTGTGAGTACCAAAGAGGTCATGGGATGAGGTAAGCATGGATTTTGTGTTAGGAATACCAAGGACATAGAGGGGTTGTGATTCCATATTTGTGGTAGTCGATAGATTTTCTAAAATGGCACATTTCATACCATGTCAGAAAACCAGTGATGCAACACACATTGCAAATCTGTTTTTCAAAGAAGTTGTTAGACTTCATGGTTTACCAAAGAGTATTGTATCGGACAGGGATACCAAATTTTTTGGTCATTTCTGGAGGACCCTATGGAAGAAGATAGGAAAAAAATTATCTTTTATCTTAGCATATCACCCTCATATGGATGGACAAACTGAGGTAGTAAACCGAATCTTGGGAGACTTGTTGAGGAGTCTGTTAGCTGAACATCACAGTCAGTGGGATTAGATTCTACCACAAGTGGAATTTTCATATAATGACTTAGCCAACATAAGTACAGGACAAAGCCCATTCTATATAATGTATGGAATGTAGCCGAGAGGAGTATCTAAGTTGAGGGACTTAGAGAAGAATGAATTTAGAAGTACTGGAGGAGAATATTTTGCAACAGAGATGCAAGAGCTCCACAACATGATCAAAGAGCGATTAAAGAATTCTAACCAGGAATACAAGCATAGAGAATATCAAAACAGGAGAGAAATTCAGTTTAAATTAGGTGATTTGGTTCTTGTGCATCTCAGAAAAGAAAGGTTCCCAAGGGGAACATACAATAAGATGAAAATGAAGAAAATTGGACCATGTAAGATTTTGCAAAAGTTTGAGGCAAATGCTTACGAAATTGAATTACCATATGGGGTAGGAATATCACCCATATTCAACATAGTAGATTTGTACCCTTATAGAGCTAATGAAGAAGGGACAGAGGATGATCAGAAAAAAATTCAGTGGGTCAAACAAATGCCTGTAGCTGAAAAGCCACAGATGCAAAAGATAATTGATCAGAGAGTTGGGAAGAATACCAGGAGGAAGACATACTTTGAATATTTGGTCAAATGGAAGGGACACCTGATTGAGGATGCCAGTTGGGAAAGAGGAGCAGATATCCAAAAACATGGAAAGACGGTGCAAGAGCTCATGAACAGGAGTTCATGAATTTTTCAGCCGGAGGAGTATGATGCAGGAGCATCATAAGCAAGCCAACAAAGCAAGCGCAAGTGGAGGACAATTGGATATGCACCAGTGCACATTTTGAAGACATTTTGAATTTGAATGAAGAAGCATTAATGTGATAGCTACGAACACATATTTTCATTTCTGTTTTAAAGATTGTAACACGATCTTGAGCATTTCTCTCACCTGTCAGACATGGAGGCATTTAATTGTAATGAATGTAAAGTAGTTGTAGCTTTTAATTCGATTAGATAGCTTAGATCTGTAGGACGGAAAACTCGTGAAAGACACCCTCGCTTGTATCATTGTATCATTCTGTAAACTATAGAGCTGTAGAGACAAATAGAGAAGAATAGAGATTGTAGGATTGTATAAGCAGATAGTTGTTGCTATTAACCCATGTACAGGAGCATTGGAATTAATATAAGAATGCTTTGATTCCATTTCATGGTGTTATCTCATTTACTATTCATATATATTTAAATGGTATGTTTACAATTTTTCTTATATTCTCTGTTATGCATTTGTTTCAATGCTATGTGTGTATGCTCTTGTGTAACACCCTGTTTCCCCCAGTTTGTAAAAATAACTGGACTGGCCCAGAACTGTGGCAAACTCAGAAATGTGAATATGTGATGTGAATGGACCTTGTGGAAAAGGTTGATGAATTTGAATAAAATTATGAATTTATATTACAGGACTGCTGAGAGGGGATGTGCTAAAAAAGAGACCACGATGGCAGTGGAAGGCACCTAGAAAGGTGGCATTAACTTCCACCAAGAATCAATACCATATTTCGACTTCACTGGCCCAGAGAACCAAAAGTGGCACACTGGCCCCAAATTAAATGTCTCGAATTAAATGTCTCGTAGGCTGGTAGGTAGATGCCTCCTAAGAAATTAATGAGGGAAGGGGAGGACAACCGCCCATCCGTAGAGCTTCCAGGCCTGACCAGCGCGAGGGAAATCATGCCACACGCAACCTCGCAAGAGGATAAGGCATGAAGTAGAAGTGATTGGGGGGTAGACGCGAGGGGAGAAAGAGAACTCTGGCGATATGCAGAGTGGGTGATAGCAGAGAGGAAGGAGAGTAACCTTCGCTTTTGGTCACTGGAAAATAGAGATGCAGTCTCACAACATCGTGGTCTCAGCTCAGGGGTGGCTAGTGGTAAATCCATTGGGGGTCGCTGAGCCTACATTTGGGTGGAAACAAGCACCCCTCTCAGGAGTTGCATAACCCCTGGTGTTACTTTCTGATAAGTGTTTTGCCTTTGACATCTTGAAATATATGTATGATGAAATTTATGATCATAAGCTGTGAAATCGTGAATGACTTCATTATAAGAATTTCTGTATGGTATCTTGATCAGTACTGGTAGTTATATGTTTATATGGAAAGACTAAGTGTGGCTTATGCTCTCTTAAATTGTTATTTATATGCATGCTGATCTAATTCAGACTTCACGCCTCATTCTCAGGAGAGAGATACCCTTATCTGCCTTAGATAGTACCCTGGGCAAACCTCCCCATAGAGATACCCTCCTTGAAAACATCATCAAGAACCTGGAAGGAGGACGTGAAGATGAAAGGCCTTAATTAATCCCTAATAAGTATCGAATCGATGGACGAGATCCCATCGGGAAATCTGTGGTCACTCACGACCATCAGATAAGAAGAAGAAGCTGGAAAGATAAGTACCTTAACCTTGATAGGTGTTGATCGACGGACGAGATCCCATCGTGAAATCTGTGATCACTCATGACCGTTAGATTTGGTAGGAGAAAGTAGGATGTTAAACAACTTACCACTTGGTTTCTCTGTGTCTTCGTGGGTAGCGAAGAGATCGGGATCGTAGATCCCCAGGGTCCATGAGAACATCTGGAACGTTGATTGTTCCACGTCCAGGAAGTCGTGGGAGAATGCACAAGTTAGGAACCTTTCTGAGTCGTCAGATCTCAGCTAGAAAATCTGACAACTGTTGGATCTGTCAGAACATACCCAAGAGTTAAACCCCCAGTGAATAGGGGCAAAAACCTCGAAATAGATCTGGACCTTCTAAGTAACGGAGGCTACGTGTCAAGAGATTTTCCACTTCGGGAAATCGGGAGTCGAGAACTCGGGAGCTCTAGTGACGAGAGATCGGGATGTTCCATGGTGAAAACCCCGAAGCAGTCGTAGACCGTCCATTTAAGGAGGCCATGTGTCATGAGATTTCTCATTTCGGGAAATCAGGAATCGTGAACTCGGGAGTTCTGGTGATGAGAGATTGGGAATTTCCATGGTGGAAACCCTGAGACAGATATGGACCGTCTGATTTAAGGAGGCCACGTGTCATGAGATTTCCCATTTCGATAAATTAGGAATCACAAACTAGAGAGCCCTGGTGATGAGAGATCGGGACTTTCCATATTGGAAACCCTGAGACAGATCTGGACCGTCCGATTTAAGGAGGCCACGTGTCATGAGATTTCCCATTTCAGAAAATTGGGAATCATGAACTCGGGAGTCCTGTTGATGAGAGATCGAGACTTTCCATGGTGGAAACCTTGAGACAGATCTGAACTATCTGATTTAAAGAGGCCACATGTCGTGAAATTTCCCATTTTGGGAAATTGAGAATCGTGAACTCGAGAGTTCTGGTGACGAGAGATTGGGACTTTCCATGGTGGAAACCCCGAGATAGATCTGGACCATATGATTTAAGGAGGCTATGTGCTGAGAGATTAACCACATCGGGAAACCGAGGATCGAGGATTTGGGAGTCCTGTGGTCGAGAGTTCAAACACTTATGATGATAAGTCCCATTGAATGGATGATATTCTTTTGGAGGATCTCAGGGTCTATAAAGATCATCAGAACTGAGAAAGAGATGTCAACTTTAAGCTGGGGCGTGAATGCGCCTTAGGGTAAGTGGTGAGTAGATCTGGATGACCAGAGTCCACCCGCTCAGATCTACAGATGAGGCTTCATTCCGGAGCCCCCTTGTTGTTCTACCTCTAGCAGTGAGCGGGGGGTCCGGAATCGAATGCGCAACTCTTGAACGATCAGGATTAATTCGCCTCGATCAACGGTGCTCAGACGAATTCTAGACCCCCTTGCCATTCTGCCTATAATGGGGGGGGCTCCAGAATGGTGTGGCATGTGAAGTGGGACCCGTCTCCTATCACGTCTCCCACCGTGTCGTGTTTCCCCTCTTGCCATCTGTACTCCACTCAACCGTGCGACAGGGCCATTCCTAACGGTCATTTTCCAACCCTATAGGGATTCGTCCCTATTGGCCAGTTACCAGCCCTGCCGGGGTTCGGTTGTTGCAGAGACGAACGATTCAACATCCCCATAACGTCGAGGCATGATACAAAGAGGCACCACAAATTATTTGACCTATGATCACGGCCCGTGATCACATGGGAGTGGAGAGAGAGAAAGACCTAGCTCGTGCTAGGCTTCCGCAGAGGATTCGGAGGCTCTGATTTTGCAAAAATCAACGAAAATTTGATTATGGTAGTGGGTATGTGACAAAGTGGTATCAGAGCATGGTGAAAACACTCGACCTGATTGGGCTCATGAACGAGTTGCGCATAAGCTCCGTTCGAAGCACTCCTACGAGGAGTAACCCCCTAACTTAACTCTCTTATCCAGGATCAAAACTTGGAAACGAGAACCCGACTGTGTATGCATGTGAAAGAGTTATGAATTTATGAACAAGTTCTAAAATGTATCTAACTCTTGACTAATAACCAGCGTTTTTCTTTTCACCCAAGCAGACGATCAGCCGTGGGAATTTATAGACGCAGAGAATGGTGACCCACCAAGAGGTGGGAGAAGGCTCCCACAATAGAGATGAAGAGTCTAACAAAAGAAGAGCAATAGAAACCCCTCCAGATCTAGCTGAGACTGTGAGGAGTCTCATGGTTGAATTGCAAAGCTGCAAGGCCAACAATGAAAGGATGATGAAAGAACAAGAAAAGAAAACTGAAATTAATGCAGTTTTACTGTAGAGCTTATCTGACCTACAGTGACAAATGCAACATGAACCCAAGATGCAGAAACATGGTCATATCAGTGGCCATACTGAGAGGAGCACCTCAAGGAAGGTCCACCCCAGAGGTAAAGGATTAGTGCTAGATGATTCCTTTGAGAAGGAAGCCGGTGATTCAGAAGGCTCTTCCAGCAGCAGGACCAGTTCCTATTCTCAAAGAAAACAGAAGAAGAAAAAGACTTCCAAGGGTCATAAATTTGAGGAATTTAGAAAGGCCAAACCTCCCTCCTTCGACAGTGAGATAAAGAAGGGAGAGGAAGCCAAGGCCTGGCTACTTGGACTGAAGAAATATTTCAGAGTCCATGATTTTTCAGAGAATTTGAAGGCCCGAGTGGCCACTTTCAATATGAATGGAAAAGATTCCATCTGGTGGGAAGATCTTAAGAATATGAAAGGGGTCCGCGAGGAGGACCTGTCCTGGAAACAGTTTGAGAAGTACTTCCGGAAGAAGTATTTGTCTGAAAAATATTTTGACGAGAAGGCTAAAGAGTTTTATGAACTCAAACTGGGGCAACTCACTACAGAGGAATATGTCAACAAATTCCTCGACTTATTGAGATATGTACCCTACATCAAGGCAGAGAAGGCGGAGGTGCAATGCTTCATCAATGGGCTACCCAAGGAATACCGGAACCGAATTGAATTTGATGAGCCAAAGACCTTAGAAGACACTATTCGAAAGGAAACATATTGTCATGAACAATATGGACATCAGGCAGAGTCTCGTGGAAACTGGAAACAAAAGAGTGGTTCGAGATTTCAGAAAAAGGGGATTAAATCCTCAGTATTTAAGAGCTACAAGAAGAACCCCAGAATGAACTTTCCAGCCCAGAGTGTACTCCAACAAAAATTTCCCTCATCGGACGGAAATAAAACTTCTGGACCTATACCAGTAAAGACTGATAACCCAAAGAGAGAACCTCTTAAATGTTGGGGTTGCGGAGAAGAGCATCTCCTGAGAGATTGTCCACACTGACAATAGAACAGTCGAAAATTTTATAACATTCAGGAAGCTACCACAGTCAATGATGTGGCAGGGAGTGTGCCGCAGATTTATGCAGCCTTGGATAATAACCAAGCTAACCACCAAGCTTCAGTGGTGGAAATAAAAGGTATGATTTTCAACCATCTGGTGTCTGTTTTGATTGACCCTGGTTCGAATTTGAGTTATGTAGCCCTTGAGATGTTGATAAGTGTAAGCTACAGCCATGAAAACAAACCAAGCCATGGTTCGTACAATTAGCCACTGGCACCAAAAGAAGGGTAGTAGAGGTCATACCAGCCTGCCAATAAATGTTGGGTGAATTCCCAACCCAAGCAACCCTTAACGTATTACCCCTGGGATCATATGATCTGTTGATTGGTATGGACTGGCTAGCTTCCCATAAAGCCAGACTGGACTGTTACCATAAAACTGTAGAATGTGTGAGCAAAGAAGGAAAAAGGATAACCCTCCAAGGGATCCGAAAACTGGTCTCGGTGAGGCAAATATCATCCCTGCAAATGAGAAAGTATTGTCAAAAAGGGTGTCCCCTATATGCAATACAGGTGTTGAAAACAATCGAGGGTGATAAACCAAGCCCTGATGATCACCCTATCCTGAGAGAACACAGAGATGTGTTTCCGGAAGAGGTACCAGGTGTTATAAACCTAAATTGCACCATACATGCTTACCTAGCATCAGGCCAACTCATATCCCTTCATTGCCAAAACATCTACTGAACAACCTCTTTGGAAATCCTCTTGGGTCAAGGCCCACGTGCCCTAACCCATTACTGCACGCATGTACATGCTCGCAGGCCCACTACAGCCCTCGTGTACCTAAAAAAACACAAAAATAGGAAAGTTGTCGATGGGACAAAAAACTATGGGTTAGTTAACTAAAACTCTCGGCCATGCATGGCCGAGAGTTCGTCCAAAACCCTAGCTCCTTCTAGCCTATAAAAGAAGGGGCAGGGGTACTATTTGGAGGAGGAAAATTATAGCAAAGAAACTCTACCCATTTGCCGAATCCATTGTCCCAACCCTTTAGCCTTTCCTCAAGCCTAAGGAGAATTAACGCAAAGCAGTTGGAGGACAAAAGAAGAGGAGGAGCCCGGGATCAGGATCAAGGAGCGGTGGCCGGTCTCGACTTTGATTGTAAGTTGATTCATTTTGAAAATAATAAAAGAATACTTTTCCCATCCCAATGCATGAGTTATCTATGATTTGTTTAATTTATGCTTAATTTCTAACCCTTAAGTAGAAAAGTAGCATGCATGCATAGTGGTTTGTCTTGATTGCAGGATTATCTTTGGAAGGAGCAGAGCAAGCAAGCGGGCAAAGTGCAACGGAGGATCTACACCAAACATCAGTAAAAAGGTTAGTAGTTCCTTTCCATACATGTATTGTGAAAGAGGGTTTTAAGTTTGGGTGGTAGGATAAAAAGTATTTTCTTTACGGTTAAAATCTGCATGCAAGTCTGACCCTAGTTTGCTAGTCCGTAGGGTATTTTTCCCAACAACAAAATTGGCGACCATACTGGGGATATACTCTTTAGGGTTTCCATATTTAATAGAGTTTGTGGGTAGTTTAAAAGATTAGATATTTTGTCTTTTTTTATCTGTCTATTTTCTATTAGGTCTGGGCTAGCAAGGAGCCTGGTTCTTTATACCAGTTTTTCCTTGACTGTTGCTTGACAGTAATTATCGGGACACACAGAGGTACATGTGGCCTGCAAGAGGCCTGCACGCGTGTACCCATGCCCTAAACTCTCACAGAACACATGCGAATGCTAGCTGTAGAGGTTTCAGTATCGTGTAAGAGCTCAGCAAACTTAAGAGGCAGTCCTCCTCTTCCCTGTCAGAATTATACATTCTCACGGGGTTTTCTGGATCCTGTCTGAGTCTTGCTGATTCACAGTCTTGTCTCAGTTTGTCTTTTTGTATTTTGTTATTACTTGAAAATAATTTTTCTTTTCTGTTAGAAGAAGCATCCAAGCCTTCAAGGGACCCTGGTTGTCAATACCAGAGGCCTCTGCTAGGTCTGGGCTGCCTGTTTTTATTTTTTGTCTTAGAATTTACACATACACGCGTCCTGTTTTAGCTCGACACACGTTCACACGCATGTTGTTTCAGTGACAGTAGCGTGCTTGACAGGCTGTTTTTCAATCAGGGTGGGGCAGTCATCCCCTCCTTTGGTGAGAAGTGTTCATCTCAGGTGTTAGAGTCTAGGGTTGAACAATCAGTAGGTTAGGGCCTCTTACCCTTAGCCTGTTTTTTCTTAGTTGCTAGTAGATAGGAAAGATAAAAAGAAAAATTTTGTTTTATGGTTTTTAGACAAGCGTAAGAGTCTTTGCTTTCTTGATTTCCATTGTGTGTCTTTTCTCTAATTCTTTTTTATCTGTGCTTTAAGCCTGAATTTTGTTTTTTCTTGGTTTTAGGTTTGTCAATATTTTCCCTTTGTTGCTTGTCTAGCACGTAAATAAATAAATAAAAAGGAAAAAAAAAATTCTTTTCATTTTCTTCTTTGTTTGAAGATTGTGTTTCTGCATCAATAGCTAGGAAGAAGTCTTTTTGTTCATAAGTTTTTGCAGTGCATTTAGAGCATAAGTAGCTCGCAGTCGAGTGAAATTCCTTTATGTTTGCTGCATGAAATCTTAGAAAAATTGAAAAGAAAAAGAAATCTTTCTTTGTGAAAAGTTGTTGATTTTTGCATTTAGTAAAAGTCTTTTGTTTCCAGCTCTTTTCATTCATTTTTGCTTTGAGTCTTTACACATCATCAGTTTCACCTTCATACCCCGTGACGTAAAAAATCCAATAAAAGCAACGCTAATTTAAAATCTATTAGACTTTTTGTTTGTAGGGTTCACAAACTAGTTAAGGACTAGGGCCTTGGATTAGGTTGGAGAGGAAACTCTCCAAGGCCATTCAAAACCAAACATTGGAGTCTGTGATAGGGAGTGTAGAAGTCCATTTTCGTGGAAGTTATCTGGGACCCCCCTCTAACACAGGGGATAAACACGAGGTCGCATGAGGAAAGGTAGCAGAGATAACCCCTCCAAAGCCAGACCAAGCGTAGTGGAGAACACATATCGAGGACTTGTTTTGGGATTTTGTCGTTTGCATTTGCCACGGGTCTTCGTGGGTCTCAAATCTGTTTGAGGTCCTCAGTTGTCTTTCAGACCATTTTCTCTCGATACCCTTGACAGGTTTCAGGCTTGATACCCTACTCATTGTGGTCTACCCGAATTTCGACTGTACCCGCCTAGTGACTGTTCACGTGCTGGCAAACTAGTTGCCAATCTTTTTAGGGACATACACAGGTGACTGTGATGGTATACCACGGTACCTAGGATAGAAATCGGGCCATGATTTGTAGAGTATACCCAGAGGGTGCTTCTGTGTTCGAGTTGCACTTGCACGGGTAAGTTGCTCTAGTGTTGGTTGTTGTAACTGTTCTTCCAACTAGTTTAGTGTTTGCTTGTCTTGTCTCTTAGGGGCTTCTTTTTTAGTGTGTGTTACTGTTTGAATGTGTATAATACCTTAGCATGTCTTGGATCTTCTCACACAATGGAGGATCCATAGCTCCACCAGTCACAAAGGCTTCAGGGCCTTCCATCGGTTATACTGGAGCCACCCCCGCCACCATTGAGGCGAAAGCTAGACCAACAAGGGTCTTTCGAAGCAACCGGGTTACAAACCATTATTCCCGAACAACTCTCGAAGGAATCAACTGCCAATCTTGGCTTGGTTGAAACCCCAATCACTGATAATTGACCACAAGTTATTGTACCAATCCAATTTTACAAATGCCTGTCAGTGCCTCACACAGCTATGGAAACAAACGTTGTTACTTCCTCTGGGAATTCTTCCATTCCCACCATCGTTTCTACCACAAAAGAAGCATCTCCTAACTTACCGTCATCATTCTAAGCCACCATGGTCTCAGCCGCAACTACGTTGCACAGTGGACTGATCCCATCTATCGCAGCGGCCACAACTCCCTTCACACCTAGTGCGACAAGCCCTTCGTTCTCATACGGTATGCCTAGTTCGAACACAAGTCCTGCACTCACTCACTCCACTTTACAGACTTTGGGTCTGGGGGCAGAGAGCTCTAACGCTCCTCTGCAAGGTCAACTTGGGGGCACATTTGTCCCTTTTAATTCTTTTCCTTACGCTGGAGGTCATATCTCTCCTTTGTCCCCTTTGCTTGGTGGTCTGCATCAGCAGTCCATCAGGCAGCCTACACACACTAGTTTATTTGGAGCCGGGAGTCAAGGAACACCTGTGCACACTATGACGGTAGGTTCGTCACCATTTTTTTATAACAGGATGTTTGGTAACAACACTTTCACATCCACCACTTTCCCATCTGGGGGCACTCCCATTTTTGGATAGTCTACTCTGACGCAGGGTACTATTCCTGCGTCGGGGGCACATATAGCAGGACCTTGGAACTCAGGACAAGGATCCATTCCCTCCTATGGAATGTTGTTCTGGGGTAATTCTTTCCACAGTCAATGGAACCCTGGATAGACTTCTTTGCCTCTCCTGTCAGGATCGGCATGTGGTGATCCTTCCCAAAGTCCCTCAAACACGATGCATGCCCAACATCCGATGTCCTTTATGGGGAATAAGCCAATGATGTCTCCACAGATGCAAAATCCTTACGCTGGTCAGGGCCATGATTTCTACCAAAATATGGGCCAGCAGCCAAACGTTTCCTAGCAACCTGGTGCCAGTCAAACTCCAGGACCCTTTTTCCTAGGCTATCAGCAGCAACCCAAACTACCATTCCTGGCGATGTTACACTTGCCAGATTTGACAAGTTTGTTAAATGATCATATTTGTCATGATCCACATTGGCCTCCTATGCCAACAAAGTTGCCTTCGGACATTCCAAATTTTGAGGCCAATCCTAACGAAGATCCAGGTGATCACGTGACTACCTTCCATCTTTGGTGTTCATCTAACTCATTGAAAGATGACTCCGTACAGCTGCGATTATTTCAATGCACTCTTATCGAGAGTGTCGCGAAATGGTACATCGAGCTCGATTGCTCAAGATACTCTTCCTTTGACGAACTGGCAATGGCCTTCCTTAACAATTTCCAGTTACCTGTGAGATACGACGCTGGCACAGAGTTGCTTGCCAATTTCGAATAGACAACAGTGGACCATATCTCTGATCATATCTGAGAGTGGAGATGTCGAAAGAGTCTAATTAAAGTACCATTCCCACCAGCATTCCTTCTTGAGTGGTTCTTTAAGTCTCTGGTCCCACAATTATCCAAAGACATCGCAACTTCTGGGGTTTTCTCTGAGGAAGATGCCATCATGAGGGCTCAATAGTTTGAGCTTATCTATTCTCAGTCTAGTTTATTATACAACATCCTACCGGATGCACCACGATCGATACTGGATAAAACTAGACGGAGAGCTGGACCACATGCCGATGGTATTGTTGGTTCAGCCCAAACCAAGCCCACTGAGAAATTGACAAAACAATTGCAACAATTATCTATACAACACTCAGCGGCCAGCCAAACTACTGCTTTGGCTTCTCCTCCTACCCAAACGTCAGAAGTACACTCCATGCAGTCAACTAACCCAAAGGCCACCCAGCAGCTTGAAGGGAAGAAAAAACAGTGAAAGAAGGGTAAGGGGGAGAAAAAACCCACTGATAATGCTAGCGAGGGCACCACAGAAAAACGGAAGGTGAGGTATCCGTGCAACTTGTGTGTGGAAGACCACCTGAACCATCTTTGTCCTCGACTTGCAGAGGCCCAAATTTTTTTCACACAGCAACAGCAAGTTGTGTTGACTAATCCCTTTCAGCATGGGCAAAATTTAACTCAAGCCTCTACAAGTGTAGAAGGGGGCAGTCAAGAAACCTGCCCTCCTCCAAACAATCCCTCATCCGCGAACGTATATATGGTTAGGGGTGATGCTTTAATAATGACTAGAGTGCACGACTATAGTAAACCAAGCGCCTCTGAGAAGGGTAAAGAAGCCGAACTCCCATCTCTTCCTCTATAGATCGAGAAGACGCTGGGAGAACCGATGACACGCATTCCAAAGGGTGCATTTAAAAAATCTTCTCACAACCCAAATGCAAGGGCTGCCTAGAATTACTCTGTGGTGGAATATTTATCACAAACCTCTTGTGTGATGTCTTCTTTGGAAGTCCTCCAAAGCTGCCTGGCTCAGAGGAAAGCCTTGCTAAATTCTTTAGGCTCTACTGAGACTTGTAACCCAGGTACCATCATGTTAGATACGACTGACTTAAAACCTCATCTGCCTTACCATGTCGCGTTTTAGATAGTAGTGGCTCATCCCACGAAAACTTTTACACGCAATATCTTTCACACGGTGGTCGACGAGGGCACCTCGACATGCATTATGTCGTTAACATGTTGGAAGGCCATTGGCCAGCCCGCTTTGTCTCCATCACCTACTCTCCTTACTGCATTTGACGGTCGTTCTTTCCGACCGCACAACATCATTCCTTCTTTCCCTGTGCAGTTAGGAGGGAAGACTGTGTGTGTCAAAGTAGAGGTAGTCGATGCTCCCCTCAACTATAATCTCTTGTTAGGATGGAGTTGGACTTATGCTATGCAAGCTGTGGTTGTTACAGTTTTCCAAGTCTTGTTTTTTCCACACGAAGGTTGGATAGTGACCATCGATCAATTATCCTTCTCTAGACCTGACCCAGTGTTGGGGGCATCCACGGTTCCCATGATTGATAATCCTCAACCCGGTGTCATTAACGTAGGAGTTGGTTTGTGCCCATCCTTGATGGGTACCTTCGATTACCCACCTCCTCATGACGATTTCAAGTTTATATCGAATCACCATAAGGTTGATATTTTTCAAGTTTCGTTGTTCCGCACGACTTAATTGAGGATCCGTGGATTCTTCCTTCTCCATCAGCCATGATGGATGAGATAGGGCACTTCGACATGTCCATTCCCTTGTCGGCCGCTGAAGTAGCGTACTCTTTAGTCCAGCAAGCTTTAGCTAACCCTGATCCAACTCCCGCACAAGAGTTGGATCCACTTCTAGAGCCTATCTGGGCTCAGGGTTCTCTCGCCAACACCGATTCGTTAGACTTAGTCTTTCCTTCTGACGAAGCAGTAATCAAAGCAATGACTATTCTAGACAAACCTTGGGAAGATCTTCATCACAGATCATATTTCCTCCCAGAGTTAAGCCGAATTGAGGCAAGAGAATTCACTATCAACATGACGGGAGATCAGCCATGTCCTATTAATCTCTTAGCTACATAGAAAATTTATGCTGAGGGAAATATCGCGACTATTGCTGCAACTATACCTATCAACATCTCCCAAAACCCTGGCATCGTGGAGAATGTCTTCGTCGGAGTGGATTGCTCCCCCGAAGAGATTCAAATTTATACATATCTTTTCAGAGAATTATGTGATGTTTTTGCCTGGTCTTATGAGGAAATGCTAGGTATCGATCCAAAAATAGTTGAACACGAAATGACAACATATCCTGATGGTAAGCTTGTTCAACAAAAAAATTGTCCAGTCAATCCTAAGAAAGCAACAGCCATCAAGATTGAGGTTGAGAAATTGCTCAAGGCGGGTTTCATTTATCCTATTCATTTGACTCAATGGGTGTCAAACCCTGTGTCGGTCAATAAAAAACAAGGCACGATTCGTGTATGTACCGATTTCCGTGATTTGAACAAGGCATGTCCAAAAGATAATTTTCCAACCCATTCATTGACCAGATCATTGATGAATGTGTCGGTTGTGAAGCCTTTTCGTTCATGTATGGTTTTTCTGATATAATCAAATCCAAATCAAACCTGAAGACCAACACAAAAAGGCATTCATTTGTCCGTGGGGTACATTCGCCTATCGTAAGATGCCTTTTGGCCTTAAGAATGCTAGATCCACTTTCCAGTGGGCCATGTCTTTTTCATTTCATGAACTCAAACATATAGTCGAGGCCTATCTAGATGATTTAGCATCACGCTCTCGCAAGAAAAAGGATCATCCTACGCATCTCAGACTAATCTTCGAACGTTGTCGCTACTTCAGGATTCGCTTGAATCCCAACAAGTGCAACTTTTGCATCACGTCAGGATGTTTGTTAGGTTTCATCATATCAACAATAGGGATCATGGTCGATCCTCTTAAGATGGAGGAAATAATCCAGTTGCCCCCCCCACGCACAATCTTACAACTTCAAAGTCTTCAAGGCAAGGCGAACTTCTTACGACAATTCATCACCAACTATGCCGAAATCACCAAGGGCTTTATGCGTTTACTGAAGAAAGATGTTCCTTTTTGGGGGGACGAGATCGCTCAATGCTCTTTCGATGCATTAAAACACACCCTCACAATTGCACCTCTGCTACGGCCACCTAATTATAACAAAGATTTCTTATTATATCTGGCTGCCGCAAAGTCAACCATAGGCATGGTTTTAGTTCAGGAAGATGATTCATTTTCAGAATACGTGATCTATTACCTGAGTTGAGGCCTCGTAAGACCGAAACTTAATTATTCTCATCTCGAAAAACTTGTGTTGGTAGCAGTTCATGCTGTTCAACGGTTCTGTCACTATGTTTTGTTTCGCAAGACCATCGTCGTTGCTATCGTGAATCCATTCCAGTACATGTTGACACAATGTGTTATAGGAAGAAAAATCAGTAGATGGATGGTAATCCTTCAAGAATTTGACTTAGACTTCATTTCAGCAAAGTCCAAGAAGTCATTGGTCTTCGCAGAACTTATTTCGGAGCTTCCAGTTGAGTCAGGTGACGTTGTGCCTGAGGAATCGTCTATCCGGGGGGATATATTTTTGATTGAATATTCAGACCCCTAGTATGGAGATATATTGATTTATCTCCAGACTTTGAAGTGCCCCACCTCTTCTTCTTGTGATGAGCATCGGCAGATACGCCACCAGGCTAAGAATTATCTCATACTCGATGATACGTTGTATCGGAGAGGTGTAGACTGCATCTTGCGTCAATGTCTCACTCATGAGGAGGCCATCATAGTGCTCAATGATTGTCATACAGGAGCTTGTGGCAGTCACTTATCTAGGTTGGAAACAGCCCAAAAGATTTTATGAGCAGGTTACTTCTAGCCCACACTTATCAAAGATTGTATAGAGTTGGTCAAGAAGTGTCATCTGTGCCAAATCTTCTCTCGGAAGATGAGGGCACATCCAACTCCCATATTTCCTGTAATCATAGTTGGTCCCTTCACTAAGTAGAGGATTGATTACACTACATGAAACCCCCCATCAGCAAGGGGGCACCGTTATATCATCGTAGTTGTCGACTACTTCACTAAGTGGGTCGAAGTTATGCCAACGTTTAAAGATGATGGAGAGACTACAGCTCTCTTCTTATTCAACCAGTTTATAGCACGGTTCGACGTCCCGAGAGAGATTTTCACTGACCATGGCAGTCACTTTCAGAACCAAATGATGTCTGAATTAACATCAAATCTTGGGTTACAGAAAGAACATTCCTCACCTTACTATCCCCAAGCCAATGGGCAGGTGGAAGCTGTAAACAAAACTCTGAAGACTATTCTACAGCAAACTATCAACTCAGCTAAGCCAAATTGACATTTGATGTTATACTTGGCATTATGGGCTTACCGAACCTCAGTTAAGAATGCAACTGATTTCTCACCTTTCCAACTCGTTTACGGGCTGGAGGCAGTCTTGCCCATCGAATGTCAAATCCCATCTCTGAAATTGGAAGTACAGTTATTGTCAGACACTTCTCCACTTGAAGAACGGTTAGTACACCTTGAGCATCTTGATGAGCAGCATCGCGATGTAGCCCTAGCCAATGAGGCTCATAAACATAAGGTCAAGTGTCAATATAATAGGTCCGTTCATCCTCGGATTTTTTCTGAGGGCAACCTTGTCCTGTTCTATGACCAAGATAAGGACCCCCTGGGGGCAAGAAAGTTTAAACCCATGTGGTTCGAACCCTTCATTATTAAAGAGGTATTAAAAAAGGGCGCTTATCGTTTGGTCGATTTTGAAGGGAATGCTTTGGCGGAGCCTAGAAAT
>ML777122.1:101018-111786 GCA_009831015.1 Picea engelmannii
CATCTAATTTTTCTTTGATTTATGTTTTTTTACATTCATAAAATTGACAATTGGGGTATCATAATCATCCAAGGACATTGTATTTTGTGTGCCCTGTCCTTCTATTGTTTGTGTGTGCTCATGTACCATACTTTTGGTATGTCGTTGAGAAGGGCATTGAGGCATCTGTTCAGGGTTGTGAACTGCAACAATGAAAATGATCATATCAATATGCTGAGATATAATTGAAATAACTAATTCATTATTTTGATTAACATTACACTATTTCTCTTTACCTGTCTATGTAGCTATGACAGTTGGTGCGTTAATTTCTTTTCCACTTAGTTCCTCTCGCAGTTCACCCTCCTGAGCTACATGATTTTCAATTTTGAGAAGATAATATATAAGTATAAGTCGGGAAATAAATATCTACAATCACAATAAATATTTCTAATTTTGAAGTATACATACCGGAATGGGTACTCTGCTCTACACTATCATTGGACATGTGCACCCTTGTATCATGTGGTGTATGTTGAATACCGCTAGATTCACTACTGCGACAGCACTGTTGCTTGGAAACAAACATAAATACTTAGTTAAGGGTGATATAATAAAATATGAATAGACTTTACAAGCATGCTACTATGGTTTCCTTATTCAGTTGATTTACCTGCATGGTTAGGGAGATAGGAGTCTGGCCCAAGATTTTTCTATATTCAATTACACTTTTAAAACCATTCTTGTAACCAAGATTTAGGTCCTCCTCGGTGGTAACAGTGTCAAACATATTTAACTGCAATGTATAACACCATTAAAAATACCAATAACAAAAACATATGTTTGTTCGCTACTATTAAATAAATATTAACCACAGTTAATCATTTAAATATTACTATTTGGGATTTTAGTTTTCTATAGCCACCCTGGCCTAGTTTATACTGGTCATGTTTTTCCACTCAGGCCTTGATTGCTTTGGAGGTGTCTGGTATCCTACATATGGAATTTATGAAAAAAATTAGATATCAGAATTGTTACTTAAAACAGGAAAGAAAAACATGTATGATCATATTATGACACTGATAATATGACATGTGTTGTACCTTGCTTGACCAGCTCGTGGATGTCTTCCTTGTTTTTTAAACAAGTTCTCCTTTGCATCCTCTATTAGCGCCTTCCACTCTTTGTCTGGAACCATGGGAGGGCACTCGTGCTTGAGGTCTAATTGCAATTTCTCCCTATACTAGGCCCTGGTATATTTTAAATTCTCATCAGCTAACTTTGTAACCACTTTCTTGTTGAAAGTGTTGTCAAACAAGTTTACCATGTGGTCTATTAAATCATCTTTCTTTTTTCTATCTTGGCCATTCCACCGTGTGCAAATGGTGGGGCCAAACAAATCCAATGATTTGTCATTTAAGTTTCTATAGAAAACATTGTTTCCTGTAGAAACGTGTTATCCATTAATTTATAATAATCTCAACAAATGTCCATTTCAATTTCATGAAAAAAATGAATCAATTAATTAAAAATTACCTTCAATCTTCTTAATCTTGATCAGAACACATGCATCATCCACTAGAAAGGTGACATCTAGTGATCTGGTGCTTTTAATTCGTTCTGCTCCATGTAGAATAGTATCATCTCCATCTACAGTACGTTCCTCTCCAGAGTCATGTGGAGTCCCAGGCTCTGGCTCATCATGCTCCGGCATGTCATGCCGGGTCAAAATCATTTCTCTCATCAATGGATTCAAGGGGAACCTCAGGAGGCTCAAAAAGCCTCACTTACACTTTGTTATGTCAACATTTATTTTTCATTGGACCATCACTGCTACCTATAGCAGTTGTAGGATCGACAGGTTCCCGACGCACGGGGTTTAAAAGCTTCTACAAACGGAAAAATTTACTTTATCAAATCATATACAAAATACAAAACAAAAAAACGGATATGAAATTGTCATAGTTGATAAAAATATGTGAAGATGCCACTTAACCCAAAATTAGTTATTGTATTTTGTAGCTCTACAATTCTTCCCCTGTCCTCCTGTGTCAGGGGTCTTTTGCTAAGAAAACCTACATATTCTATGTTAGACTTCTTCAAGGCCTTCATTACAGTTGTCATTGGGTCATCCGAGTAAAATATTTTGTCCTCATCAATACCCTCAATGGGAGCCTTCCCACGTTGACCATACCACAATACATTGATGAATAAAATTAATGAGATGAACTTTAACATTTGAGAAATTTAGTTGCTATAGTCATAAGTTGTTACTGTATTTAAAATTTACCTAGTGAGGCACAGTGGGTGCCTTTCCACAGTAACCCTGGACATATGTAGCTGGTGATTTTCGGACACGGTCACCCTGGACAGATGTTGACACAATAAATCAATCAACAAAAGTTATGAAATTCACTTGTAACATTAAAAAAAATGAAATATTGCAGTAATATCAGAAAAACAATAACAAAATTTTAGAAATTTAGTTGTTGTAGTCATAATTTGTTACTGTATTTAACATTTACCTAGTGAGGCACAGTGGGTGCCTTTCCACGGTCACCCTGGACAGATGTAGCGGGTGATTTTTAGACACGGTCACCCTGGATAGAAGTTGACACAATAAATCAATCAACAAAAGTTATGAAATTCACCTGTAACATTTAAAAAATAAAATATTGGAGTAATATCAGAAAAAAAATAATGAAATTTCAGAAATTTAGTTGTTGTAGTCATAAGTTGTTACTGTATTTAACATTTACCTGGTGAGGGACAGCAGGTGCCTTTCCACGTTCACCCTGGACAGCTGTAGCGGGTGATTTTCTACCATGGTCACCCTGGATAGATGTTGACACAATAAATCAATCAATAAAAGTTATGAAATTCACTTCTAACATTAAAAAAATGAAATATTGCAGTAATATAAGAAAAAAAAAAACAATGAAATTTATGAAATTTAGTTGTTGTAGTCATAAGTTGTTACTGTATTTAAAATTTACCTGCTGAGGCACAGTGGGTGCCTTTCCATGGTCACCCTAGACAGATGTAGCCTGCGATATCTCATGGTCACCCTGGATAGATGTTGACACAATAAATTAATCAACAAGAGTTATGAAAGTAATTGTAAAAAAATGAAATTGAAAAATTGAAATATTGCAGCGATAAATTATAACAATGATTGATCAAAGGTTGAGTTGAATGGTATGTAATATATTTACCCCCGTATTCACACCCCCTCCATCTATTCGATTTAAGTTGTAATCGATCAACAACTCTTCACCTGGAACTATTTTTTTTTTGCACATACAAATATACGATTTCCTTCACATCCCTCAAATATGCAATTCGGTTTCTTAGTTGTTGCCACTGATCGTGTACTATTTATAAATCCTGCAATGTTTCCAGGAGCTTTTGGCCTTCCATCAATATGCACAGTTTCCCCTTTATTTTGATTGTTATCTACTAGTTGTATATAATTTGTGGCAACTTTGTATCTCTGCATACTTTGCGTATATCGGACCAACATCAACCAGTGATTGTATTTGTATAATGGTCCGACATATTCCATCAATTTAGTTACAGTTCCATAGCTGACCTTTATGCCATCCATGGAAAATAACCCCAATCCATGTAAGGACAAAGGAGCAATGCGATACATCCTCCCACCTACGAAGAAATCTGTGTCCACTTCATGTATCTCCTTAGGTGCCCATCGTTGCACTAGATGTTTATACCTCAAGGGAAACTCAATGTCACTTATGCTCTCAACATCATAATTACATGACCCTCCATTAGCAATAAAAAATTGCATGCGTATATGAAATATTTTCCTTACCTTTTCAAATCTAGTTGATCTAGAACCAGTAGATCTAGTACAACACGTCTTACTTTCAACCTCTCTTAGTATATCTTGATCATCACTAGAGGAAGATAGACCTGACAGATACCTATTTGGTGGTACCTACACTCATTAAAACAAGAAGATAAGTTATCATGCCAATATACATTTTTGGTACCAACACAGTTGCATATAGTTGCAATATAGTTCCATATAGTTGCATAAGTTGCATATAGTTGCATTGTTGCATAAAGTTGCATATAGTTTCATAAGTTGCATATAGTTGCATAAGTTTTAGTGTTGCATAAAGTTGCATATAGTTTCATATTGTCACTAAAAAACATGATAAGTTGCATAATTGCAGTTAGTTGCATATAGTTGCATACGAAATTGTTGCAATATAGTTGCATATAGTTGCATAGAGTTGCATAAGTTGCATTGTTTCATAAAGTAGCATAGAGTTGCATATGGTTGCATAGTTTCATATAGTTGGATAAGTTGCATATTTTCATATAGTTGCATAGTTGCATATAGTTGCATAAGTTGCATAGTTGCATAATGTTGCATATAGTCAATAAAAAACATGATAAGTTGCATTGTTGCATATAGTTGCATAAGTTGCATAGTTGCATAAAGTTGCATATAGTCAATAAAAAACATGATAAACTACATTGTTGCATATAGTTGCCTAGTTGCATATAATTGCATATAGTTTCATATTTGCATATAGTTGCATACGAAATTGTTGCAATATAGTTGCATAAGTTGCATTGTTGCATAAAGTTGCAAATAGTTTCATATAGTTGCATAGTTGCATATAGTTGGATAAGTTGCATATTTTCATATAGTTACAAACTCACACCTTAATCTAGTACAAGGGAAAAGTCAAATCATAACATAATCAAATTACAAGTCAAAGGAAATTGAACATTCAAAAGCACTTTCACTAAAAAAATTCTTACTAACAATTATCTATTTTTTTTTGTCCTCTCGAAAGTACATCACATCCTTTTTTAAATAAAGTTCTCATCCATCATTATCCACCAATGATAATTTTTTCCTTGGAAATAACTCCCCAAAAAGCCATTGGGCACTTGCCCCCATGCTCAGGATGGTACCCAGTATAAAGTGGGTGGCATAAAATTTTTGTGCCTTACCCTTAAAAATCGAACTAGGGACCTACACAATGAGTTAAATTACTAGCAACATCCTTGCAATAATGGGACCAATTGATTGAGCTAACCCTACAGACTAATTGTCCACTAATGATATATCTAACTTATCCAAAACTTGTCATCAACTAAAATATTCCTTACCCAAAATTATCTTATGGTAGCTCTCATAGTATCTTTTCTACTTCATTTTCTAAATGCAAAACTCATTAATGCATGCACCAAGTGATGCTCCAAATTTAACAATTTTTTTTACCTCACCATGGACTTGTCATCCCATGTGCATGCACCTTATCAATGCATTGTGTCTTCCCTTCCCATTCCCATGTACCTACCTTATCCTCTTGTTTGCATGCACATGCATCAACCTCCCCTTACCAAAGTATACTCTAAACAACACAGTTTAGACTCTTAATGTTGGTCATATTATTCCCATAGTGTTTCATTAATTATTTTTCATTTTTTCCCTAAGGGAAACCCCACAGGATCCTCCTCTTCCCTAGAATATCTATATAGAGGGTGGGATCCCCCTCTCTTCCCTAGAATATATAGACAGAAGGCGAGATCCGCCCCCTCTTCCTAAAAATATCCAAATAAAGATTAATTCAACTATAGGCCACAATAGTGGTTGGTAAACTTGAGGGACTTGACCATATTTGAACCTTTGATCTATAACCTCCTCATTGGAAACAAGCCTTAGGGATAGTTATTTTTCATTTATCCTGGTAGTGTCTAAATTTGGTAAACTTAGTGTTCGGCCCTTTCAATTTATTCTCTTTTCTTCTTTGGTAATTTCTCATGAAGTTGCCTCCTGAGCATAATCAAGTTCTTCATTTGACTCTATACAATATGTATAATTTTACGAAACATTGAAAACATGATTGGTGTCTAACTCTTTTGTGAGATTAATTAATGGCATATGCATCGTCATTTTATCCTCTTCAAAAATTTTAAAGGTCCAGTTTTCTTATACTTTAATTTTTTGTAGGTACATTCAAGAAATCACTCCTTTTTCTTAGGTACATTGTCGCTTGCTCTCCAACTTGGGGAATCATTTATTTTCTATGGAGATATGCTCGAGCCTTGTATTTTATTCATCTCATGTAGATTTTTTTTTAATTATGATTGGACTTCTTGAATATGTTTTGCAAGTAATTTAGAATCTTTGTTAATATGATCATCAATTGGCAACTCCATTAAATCCACAATTTTTTTTCAATTCCTTTCTTGAATAATTAGGAAGGCACATTTTATTGTAGTTTCATTGACACTATAGTTATAGGAAGATTTATCTTGCAACAATGTCAAGTCTCGTTCTGTCCATCAATATCCAACAATGCTCCACAAGAAGTTTCCTAGGTCACTCCCATTTACCACCTTTGTTTACACATCAATTTGTGGATGCACATAAGCATAACTATAGGGAAACATGTTGCCTAATTTGTGACATGATGTTCATAAAAAATTACTCGAAAAATGAGTATTGATGTCACTTGTTATTTCTTTGGTAAATCCATGCAAACATACCACTTCCTTAAAAAACTTTGTATTGACAACTTCGTTTGTCTTATTGTAAGGAATAAAATGGTTCATTTTATACAATCTATTAACACCAAAAATAACAAAATGGAGTCATTACTTCTTCCTATTTTAGTCACTCCCAACACAAATTCCATTGAGATGTCCTCCCAATGTCTATTGGGTATTAGTAATGAAAAACACAATCCTATTTTATGAATTTCCTTCTACACTTGGTCTTCCTACAAGGAATTAGGAGTGTCAACTTCAAGAACTAATAAACAACCACAAAGAATTCATCATTTTTTGTTGCATTGTTAGTAATCTTGTCAAAATATCTATGGATATATATTTCTATAGGTGTGAAGGATTGGATTGTGTGTGAACATTGTCTTTTGTTGTTTGATTTAGCAATGTCACACCATGACACAAACCTTGTTGTTGTATTTCTCCACATTGGTGTAGAGGCGAGGCCAAAAACAAATTTCTACAATATTGGCACTAAAGCTTTGCAGTTGATAAAATGACATGTTGACATGGAATAATGTGCCTCCTAGATGTGCTTATCACACTCAACTCCTATTGGAGCACACAAATTTTTAAGGAGGTTTAACAAGTTGTACATAATTGTCCTTAGAGGAAATATGAACACATTTACATAAATATTGGGTCTATGGTATATTAACACTACCAATTTAGTGTACTCGATGTCTAGAAGTGTCTTTGAGTGTCCTTGGTTGCTTAAAAGGAAATTGCAATTCAGTGTTTCAATCATGGTTTAGAATATTATCTTGGATTGCAACATTGGTTTTGATGTGTTAAAAGAATCCCAAAGGCCCATACTTGATTTTTAGAGTTGGGGTTGGTTGAAGGCATGGATTTGTCACAATTTTGTTTCCATGGTTGTATTGGAGTTCTTTCCTTGTTATTTCATGGAGGAATAAGTGTTGTAGTACATTGTTTATTTCTATTTGAAGCCTAAACTGTATGATATGCAACCCCAACCTAGCACTGCAAACTAAGTGCTTGACTTCAACAATGATGATGGCGAACATATATTGCATGGGCTATGGTTTATTGCTTTGGAATTTGGATGATAGAGTGATTTGGCAGGTATTATGATTGCAAACTTTTGTATGGTTGTTGATTTCTTTGATATTGATTGGTAGTATGAGGATTGATCACCATTGTAATGAACTACTTGGATGATCAAGGTTGTGGGTGAGAATCAATAGTTTGTTCTCACTCTCTTCATTTACCCTTCTTTTCTTGGTAGTCCATGATTTGTGTTGTCAACGTGTATTAAAATACTATGTGGCCACAAGTTGAGCCCTTGCTTCTCAACTTCATAAGTAAATTCGGGTTTAGCCTACTCCAAATATAGATTATGTTGTTTATATTTTCATATAGTTTCATACGAAATTGTCATATAGTTGCATATAGTTTCATATAGGGCCAATGATTGGTTGGACAATCAAACAAGGGATTGGCTTCCATAGTGAGAGCTTAAGTAACTTCAAATTGGCCTATATCCAGGTGTATACTGGGAGTCTGGGGAACTCAACCAACAATGCTGCAGAATTTGGGGCCCTAGAGACTGGCCTCGAGATTCTACGCTGGGAAGCGATAACCAATGCCATAGTGGAAGGAGATTCCACGTTGTTAATCAACACAGTAAGGAGACTCCAAAACGGCACCAGGGTAGGAAAAATCCAGAGGCACTGGTGCTTGGCTCATTCCCTGCAAAACATTCAGGAGCACTTACAAGTGAGGATCGCAGTAGAGTTGCGCTGGGTATGGAGATTAGTTAATGGCCTAGCAGACAAAATAGCTAACGAAGGTGCAGACGGAGCAAGAACAGAACTGGACACAATATGGAGTAACATCACGAGTGGTCATTTCCGAACTGACTGCATCCAACTGGAGGCAAAGGACTATGACGGCAACCGAAGTACGGACGACTACATCGAGGATGGAGGCGTATAAATAATGGAAACGCAAATAGGATCCAGCCAAAATTTGAGAGGCCACCATCTAAGCATGAATTCCAATGCAGATCCAGGTCACACCACAGGAGGAGATATCACACCATGGCCCTATCACTAGAAAGGAGTACAGAGGCTGCTCGTGGGAGAGAAGGAGGGATATCCAGTAGGAGGATAAGGATAAAGGACAAAACGGTTGGTCGTGGACAGGTATGGGTACACCTCACCCAAAAGTAGATACAAGGGAGGGAAATGATTGGTGTACAGAGTGCAAGGTAGGGGATTGGTGTAGGACTGATGGCAGGGTTCCCAAGAGCACACACTCTAATTCAATGCGACAGGACCAGGAAGGACACCTCTACGGGAGACCAATGATTACCAAGATAATCCTGCATCTGGGGAAATCCCATAAAGGAAGCACCATCAGGGGAAACCATAGATCGGAAAGAAGCAATTATAGAGGCCAAACTAGGCACCAGGAAGGGGTGAACAGAAACAAAGGATGAATTCAAGACAAGAACCACCAAAATCAAACAGCGATGGAAAGAATGAAGAGTACTCGGAGCAAGAGGGGTCCCCAGGGGGAGTCTCTTCCAACAAGCACCCGGAAGATCACAAGGATGGAGCAGGTAACCAGAGAGGCCAAGGGTACCTTCCTCACGCAGGTCGACCCCAAGGGAAAAGTGGTTATAAACAGGTGGGAAAGAGAAGTCAATAACAAGCGGCAAGGAAAGGACTGAGCGGAACTCATCCAAGAAACCGACGGGATAAAGGACCCCAGGACCACACAACCTAGAACAACCCTCTACCACAAAATGGTGGAAGAATCCTGGCGCACTAAAATGTTGATAGGCAAGTTGAAAGTTGATAGGAACGAGACCAGCAGGGTGGAGATCTAGGGTCACAAGAAGGAGTTCACAGAAATTATGAACCGCCTCAGCAACCTGGAGGCTAGTGCAAAAAGAATAGCAGAGGACCAAAGGAGCCAAAGCGAAAAACTGGAGCGATTGGCAGAACAATTTCACCTCTACCTCCGCTATGTCCACCATTTGGACATCACTCCTACGGACCGATGCGAAACTCCAGCCTGCATCATAAGGACATGTATGGCAGAGTAGAGGGAGAAGAATGTAGCAGAAAAGGAAGGAGACGAAAGCCAGCCCATCCTCTTGGACTAGCGCAGTGCCAACCTCAGGTTATTTTTCTCTTCGTTTTGATTATATGTTAATGAATATGTTATGTTATGGTATATTTTCTTCAAACTAGCTTAAGGAGACTGGGTCGGTTTCCCAGGGTGGCGGCCCATCTCCTCCATTTTTGTAGACAACGCAACTTCAGGATCCCTGATCTGGTTTCCTTTTTTGACAGATCAGGGGATCCCCCTTTTTTTTGCCTTTGTACTATAGTTTCTCGATAATATAGAATCTCAAGTCACTTCCCAAAAAAAAAACATTAAAGGGACTCTAATATTTATTTATGTATCGTCTCCACTTATTCCACTCAATCATTTTTAAAATTTAAAATATAATATAACATCTATTCTTTCTTCCATTTTCTCATAAGACTCATTAATGACCAATTATATAGCCATCCCCACTTATTCCATTCACTTATTTTTAAAATCTTAAAATATAATGTAATTTTTATTCTTTCTTCCATTTTATCATAAATATTTATTGTGATTTTAAGTTCATCATTTTGAAAGGTATGTCATGGAACAAATTTAAAGGGATTCTAATATTTAATATTATGTCACTCACCGCCTTTATGTCATTCTATGTAAAATGAAACGTATTGCCAAAATTTTAAATAAATAAATAAATATTTTTAAAGGAAAATAATTGTCTTTGATAAAAGGGAGTCGTAACGTGTGATTTGTATGGTGCATAACATGATAATATGTGGCCAGTGACAAGTGGAAAGTGGGACTCAATGAATTATGAGTAAAAACAAAAGAAAAGGAATCATCTCTTTTTAATGACATAGAATTGTCTTTCAAATGAATAGATTGAATGAGTGATGTGGGGTCATGGTACATAATATGTGGTCGATGGCTAAACCAATTAATAGAATATATGCACTGAGGAAGAAACTACCACATACTTGTAGCTTTCATTTCGTTACTCACTAAAATTATTTTTTAATTCAATTGAATTTAATAATTAAACAATAATAAACTAGGTTAGTATGTTTTGGTCTATAAATAATCAATTGTAAACGAATCCAATATCATTGCATTGTATTTTTGTTTAGTTTAATTGGAAAAAATTAAGAAATAC
>ML777122.1:113088-126144 GCA_009831015.1 Picea engelmannii
ATTTTATTGATTTCTTGGTTATAAAAGCTTCTAGAGGAGTCACTAATGAAGACGCTTGGCATTTTCATGGATATCTAGAAAAGCTCTCTCATCCTTGGAGCATTACATATGGAAAACCACTCAAATTTTCCATACACATTTGAACAAACAATATTATTGTTTGGAAGTGGTTATTTGCTAGAGAACATTGTCATGAAGAGGCTTGTACTCTTGGCATTCACACATACATATGGGAAAGTGCTCAACTTCATTTGACAAGTCAATTATATTATTTTATTGAAGCAGTTATCTCTTGGAGAGTGCCTTGCACATGAGGAGGACAAATGGAATCCATTATTTTCCTTTGGATGAAGATAATGATGGAAGAAGGTAGCATGTGGCACTAGAATCATCTAGAACTTTGTATACAATCACTTTTCTATGGGATCTTGATCTAATTTTCCCACTTAGGTAGTTGTTGAAAACATTTTAGCATTTTTCCTTGGAAAAGATCACGAGGAAATAATATTTTGTTGAAGGGGAGTTATAGCTCAAATTTGTATAAGGATTTTCTCTCTCCATTTGTAACTTGGATTGGAATAAAGGATCAATGATAGAACTTGTGAGCATGCCTAGCTCCAATATTTTGGAATGAAGATAACTTTTTTGTGTTAATCTTGTAAGTTATGTTTGTATAATCTTATATGTGTGGTACATATTCTAGTATGCAATTGGTAGCTTTTGATTACAGGGTTGATTGTCAAAGTCAATTTGTAGGATCGCCTTGTTTCTAAGGAGAGGATTTAAAGCTATAAAAATCCCTTGTGAGTGAAGATCTTGCACCTAGAATTGTAAGGAAGGAGTCTAAAGCCTAAACATATTTTGAGTGAAGCTTGACTCGCCTTTATGAATTGACTTGGTAGTAAATCTCGTATAGGGAGTTCCTGCCCATCTACTTTTGTTAACTATTGTTTGCCAGATTAAGAAGAAGCTATAGAGAATGTCTCATTGTTTATCTATAGTTCTTAAAATTATTAGATGGATAACCCCCCTAGATTACATCCATGACCTCCATAGTCCAAGAAACTAGGCACTGGAACTTCCCTTTCATTTGGACTTTCCATTGAATCCATTCATTCATGGTGTTACCCTTTACTCCCATTCTATACCATACAATGTGGGCCTAGCAACCATAAAGAAGCCCCCTTTGACCTAGGTCTACCCTTTGTCTAGGCATTAGGGATTTTTAATTTGGGTGTGAGATTATCTGTTAACAGGTAGTGCCACTTTTCAATTCAATGGTTGAAATTAAGATTTTGGTTACAATGATATTAGTTGTTAAGTCCATGGTTTCAAACAAATTGCATGTTTAATCCTTAATTGTTTTTTAAAAAATGCCTATAGTAGCACCACTTTTTGGTTCAACAATTTCTTTTAAGGTTTGTGTTAACAACATTACAAGTTTTTAAGGTTATGGTTGAAAAATGTCATACTTTTAACCCCCACAAAAAAGGAAGATATTGAAAGAATTACTTTTTGAAATGGAGATAAAAACAATGAATAAATATGACCTTTAAAAAAGAGAACTTTGAAGAGTTCACATAAGTCACTAACCATGTTTAAACCTGTGATACAATATATGTCATTAGATACACACTATTTTGCATTATACATTATCACTGACATAATCGATGATTATTTGTGGTGTATTATCCTTGTTGATCAGTTTTCTTGCCCCCCTTTATGCCAAAAAAAATATCTCATTGGAAGTACACCACATTACCTCTTTTACATGCCTTCCTTAAAAAATGCCCATTACTAACTCATATATAGTTAAAAGATATACATAATGGAATTGTTTCTATGACATAAATATCTATATACAAAAAAATAATTCCACATTGATTGAGAAATATAGCCCACAACACTATATAAACTCCAATATACCATAATTCTTATGCCAATAAAAATAACCATAAAAATGACACCTCCAAGTAATATAATTATTGATAAATTACAATATAAATATCTTTAATAAACATAAAATATATTAAATACATAAATTTATGATCGATGATGAAACCCATTAATCAAATACAATTACTCATACTTCATACTATAATTATATAACCGTCCCCTTAACTTATTTCACTAATTTCATATCCACTTTCTTCGTTAATAGATATAAGATATATTAAATACATGAATTTACCCATCAATCAAATACAATTACTCATATTTTATACTATAATTATATAACCGCCCCTTTAAATTATTTCACTAATTTCATATCCACTGTCTTCATTACTTTGAAATAAAATACAATTACTCATATTTTATACTATAATTATATAACCGCCCACTTAAATTATTTCACTAATTTCATATCCACTTTTTTCATTAGTTTGAAATAAAATACAATTACTCATATTTTATACTATAATTATATAACCGCCCCCTTAAATTATTTCACTAATTTCATATCCACTTTCTTCATTAGTTTGAAATAGAATCCAAATTCATACTCTTTCTTACTCATTAAATAATTATTTGTAATTTTAAGTTAATCCTTTTGAAAGGTATTTTAAGGATCAACTTTTAAAACGAATCAAATATTCCTTTTGTCACATCAAATCAACCTGCCATCACCACGTATTTTTTTTCGTTCGCATCAAAAGAAAAGGAATCGTATTTATGTCAATATCAGTGGTTTCGGATGGAGCAATGTTACTTTTCCTGCAGCCTGTAGGTTTTCCAGCTGTCTTATTTTAAATTTTCGGTCAATCCAAAACTCTGATCAATTTTCTGAGTATATGGATTAGTATAAAATGAAGCAAAACCCCTAAGTAAATTTTTGAAATGCATGAAACTTTGATCCATACAAAATTCAGACTACCCCTAAAAATCTGACCAAATTCAGACCCTTTTTTTTATTTTTTTTAACTTAAAATACTGTTATATTTTCTCCGAATTAACTTAACTTACTCCGTTTCAGTTTATCTCCCTTTTCAGTTTATCTCCGAGTTAACTTAACTTAACTTACTCCATTTCAGTTTAAATCACGGCAGAAAAAAATCGCCCTTTCAAATAAAAAAATCGTCCTTTCAACGTCGTGTCTGACAGTTTAGGTGGCGTAGCTTTAGCCAACGCTGTGTCTGATAGTTTCTTTGTCGGTACCTGCATCTACTGATAGGCCCCACATCACGCGTTTAGTGTAGACGATTCCATTTCGCATTTTCTTGTACTCCAAAGAAAAAGAAAAGATGATTCATTTTCTTTTGTTACCGCATGTGATTTCATTGAGTACCGCCAGGCCCCACATCCTGCGATTCCATTTGGCACTGACAAGCCAAATTTTTAGCCACTAACAGCCCCACATCATGCGATTCCATTTGGCATTTTCTTTTGGCGTGATCGGTGGCTAAACCAATCAGTAAGTGGTACCCACGAAGAAACTGCCACACACTTCTACGCGCACTAAAACTCTGCCCGGTTTTTAATTCAATTTATCTAATTTAATGAAGTCCTTACATTATTGATCACACACTTTAACTACTTCCTCCTTATTTAATAAATATTTCCAAATCTTATACATTAAATAACAATATTTTCCCTTAACTAGAGGAATTAGGGTGGGATCCTAACACTCTTCTATCAAACGTAGTATTCTCTTTAAGGCTGGAGATATGGAAATTGTTGTAGGATTACATATGGTTCTCAAGTTGCATTGTTGCATCGTGTGTCCTTCCACTCGATCAAGAATTTATGGATAATGTGATGGCACAGACAACACTCTCTTTTGTCTAAAACTACATCATGTTACAACTAAATGAGACCCTCTTAGCCAGTTCTAGGAGGATAGTTTGAACTCCACAATTTGGTCCTACCACCTTCATTAAACATGACACATGAAATATGGGGTGGATCTTAAAGTGAGATGACAGAGCTAATTTGTAGGCAACTTGTGCAATTTGTTTGAGTATTTGAGGTGGTTCATAAAACTTAGGTGTAAATTTTTGGAAGTTCTTCGCCTTGAGAGGTGTCTACTTATGGGGCTAGAGAAAAAGGAACACTTGATACCCTTCTTAAAAGTGGTGATCAAATTGATGTTGCTCAACATGTTGCTTCATTTTTTTATGAGCCAAAAACAAAATGTTCTCGAGTGCACAACAAATATTAGCTTGGATATTCAATGTTTTGTCCACCTCCTAAATCTTGGATGTGCTTGGTAAGTACAAGACCATGAATGGTTTTTTTTTCCATGAGCCACCTCATAAAGTAGCATTATCGTAGAACCATGATATGTGGTAATATACCACCATTTAGTAAGGGGTAGCCAATAAGACCATTGTTCTCGTCGTTTTGAGGAAGAGCATTTGGTAGCACCATGATAGGTGATATTGTATCACCATTTGGAAATGGGTAGCCACTAAACCCATTGTGCTTTTCAATCGAAGGAAAAACATCACAAATATGTCTCTAGACACTCATTTGTAAGTTTTAAACCTTTGCAAGTGAAGAAATGTATACACATTCTTCCATAAAATATAAAGAGTAACAATGGTAGACACACAATACACATAGATTTAACCTAGAAACACTTAATTGGGAAAACAAACCTAAATCACAGCCACACCTCTATCATCTTTAGTGTATTAACTTAACCATTCATAATACAACATTTAGGTATTACACATCGTTCAAAACCTTAATTCACTAACCTACATGAGATAACAACCATGATCCCTTAACCATGATTAGATCACAATGGGATGAAAAAGCACAAAAGGAAAAAAAGAAAAAAAAACCCTAAACCCCAGCTAACACTTGTGGATGAGTGTAAAATCCACGTGCTACAAAAAATTCCTTGTGCATGACTGCATAATCTACATACAAAGAGTAGAACACTTCTCCAACATTCTCCAGACTCCCACTTGTTATTTTCTTTGCAAAATAATGGTGCCGAAGATTTATGAGGTCACATATTTAGTGCATCAATGCTAATTGATTGTCTACACCAAGTGTAATATCCCAGGTAGAACCCTAGTTGTAATTATGAATTGTAAACATGTTTGATACACTAGTGAGTAGAGTTAGAATAAGCTAGTAGGTTGATGTGTTGATTAGTCCAGAAGCATGCTTTGTACATGTAAATCTTCATATTATTAATATAAAAACATCGTTGCGTGTAGACCGACCACGAAGAAAGAGTTATGGGGGACTAAGCTCCATTGGGTAGGGAAAGGGATGGGGTTGAGAGTCTAGGAAAGAGGGGCTCAGCTTAAGATCTTAAACCCAGGAGAATAATATATAATTATTTTTCTAAAAGTTGTAAAGAGGATATTAATTATCCTAAGTTCCTTGAGGGAGAGGAACAATTTCCAAGTGGGGGGGAAACGTGATCCTGGAGAGCCAAGTGTCATCCAAACCACATGCAGTTTTATGGTGGCGCTCTCACTAGTCTCGAGAGGGATTCTCACCATTCGGACGATACTGACCCAGGTGGATATCGGTGGCCACCCACCTTCTCCAACTAGCTCAAAACAGTTTTCTGGCAATTTTGGCAATTTACTATTTTTAGCAGTTTTAACTTCAGGGGCCATTTTGAGGGCCTAAATGAAGGTTTTTTAGGATCGTCCCAACCCAATGTTCATTTACGATATGATTGCGGCCCCAAAATGAATCTCCTCGACGATACCTTTCCAATGGGATATCATACACCTAAAACGGAGATCGTATGCAAAAGTTACGACCCCGGGAAGTTAATGTACTAACTTCCCCAAACGGGGCCCACATGACTTTTGGCGCTTCATCTCCTAGGGCAGGTTGTTGGATGTCTAGGGTTTTTGAAATTCCTGTTTATTGTAAAAAGGCCTTCAGAGCCTCATTGTAATCATCTTCTTGTGAATGAGCGCAGCTGTCACATCTCTTCTCAGAGATAAGCCGCCACCATTCCAGCAAGCTTGTTTCCGCTGCATTTTTACAGTTTCAGCGTATTTCCTTATTGAATAGAAAACTAGTTTTACTGTATCTCTTTTATTTTGTGTTAAGTACTGGTTAATAATCTGTATTCATTTCATTCCTCTCATAAAATCTGGATCAGTGGTATCAGAGCGCTCTGCTCCTTTTCGTCTTAATGCATGTCCCCAATGAGGTTGGAGTACAAAGAGTTGGGTCTCGAGCTTGTTTCTCTTGGGGACAAAAGCTCTTGCACGCCCAAGTGACCTCTCATGGCAGGCGAAAATAAAGATGACGGGACAGGATATCCTTTCAAACTATTGATTGAGGAAGCCCTCACGCAACAAAGGAACGAGATGATGGATAGTTTCGTGCAAATCCTTCGGTGGCTACCAACAAGCGATGCATCTTCTTTGAGCGGAGGCGCTGCCCCCTTCAAGGTACAAATAAACTTCAATATTCCTATATTTGAAGGTCAGATAGATGCAGATGTTGTAGACAAGTGGTTGAATCTACTAGAAGGGTATTTTTTTGTCCATAACTTTTCGAATAGAGAAAATATTACTTTTGCGCTCCTCAAAGTTGTTCCCCATGTCAAAGATTGATGGGAAACCTTCTGTAAGAAAAAGGAAACAGAGGAACCCTCATTCTTTATAGTCATGGCCACCTGGGAATCCTTCAGGGATGTTATTAAGGAACAATACTACCCTGTCGTAAGTTATGACGAATTGTATACCAAATGGACCACACTACGGCAAGAAAGAGACCAAGCAGTGCCAGATTTCACAAATATTTTCCATACCTTGCGCACCAAGCTGGGTATCAAAGATTTGGAGCGACATCTGGTGCTCAAGTATTGCGGTGCTTTGCATAGATACATCCATACTGAGATGGAATTTCTGTACATCTCATCCTTGGGCGTGGCCTACCGATATGCCGTCAAAATCAAGAAGAAGCTCAAACAAAAAACGCGGCAATTTGGGCCTAGGAACCCCTCACAACAAAAGCCAGTAAAGGGCAGTCCCAATCCACAGAACAAAGGACAGAGCAAAGATGGACAGCATCAGGACAACCAATCAAAGCTGAAAGCAAAAAAGGACATCGGCAAGACAAAGAAATATACTGGAAAGTGGTGTGACTTCCATAAGAGCCCTTGGCATAACACTGTTGACTGCCGCTCAAAGAAGTTGCTGGTGGCTGAAGTGAAAGCCTCTGAATCATATGCAGGTTCTGACTCTAAGCCAGAACCAGAAAGGGGAAGACGGATCATTGACGCGGAACCCAATGCCACTGTTTCTACCACCCAGCTCCAGCTTGGTGAACCAGATGAGCCAGAAGAAGGAGAGCACCTCTTCCATTCACAGATGTAGGTAAAAGGCACCCTGTTCCACTTCATCGTGGATAGCAGTAGCCAGAGGAACCTAATATCGGCAGAGGTCGTCAAGAGGTTGGCCCTGTCGACAACACCTCACCCACAACCCTACACCATTGGATGGCTCTGCCAAGGAAGCGATCTCTGCATCAGCCAATAATGTCGACTGTTATACGGCATCAAGCCGTTCAAAGACAAGGTATTGTGTGATGTTGCTCCTCTCGAAGTTTGTGATGTTCTTTTGAGCCAACCTTATTTATGGAAACATCATGTTGTATATGAGTCTAGGCCTCATAGTGTTATTATCACTTTGAACAAAAAATTGTACAGGATACCCGAGGCAGTCCCACCTAGTGTTATTTCCTTGATCTCTGCTAAGCAATGCAGGAAGGTCATCTCTCAGACAGGGAAGTTTGTCTTCTTCGTGATTCGCTCTCAGAGTAAGCGAAAGATCACAGCCATATCCAGGGTCTTTGTGGCCAACCTCTCGACACAGCAGAAGCAAGTAGATAAGGTCATGGAAGAATACTCAGATATCTTCTCCTCACCTACCAGGGTACCTCTGCACTGCCAGGTCAAGCACCCCATCGATCTGACCCTCGACGCATCGCTGCCCAATCGGCCAGTCTATCGCCGCTCTCTGTTAGAGGATGAGGAGATAAAGCAATAGATCCAAGAATTGCTTCTCAAGGGGCACATTCATCCCAACTCATCACCTTGCGGGAGCCCACTCGTGCTGGTACAAAAGAAAGATGGAACTTGGCGACTCTGCATTGATTACCGGGCTCTAAATAAAATCACAGTCAGAAACCGGTACCCGATTCCCTGAATCGACAACCTCCTTGATCAACTCATGGGGGCCAAATACTTTAGTAAGATTGATCTGAAGTCTGGCTACCACCAAGTCCCGATAGAACAGACAGATGTATGGAAAACCGCCTTCAAGTCAAAGGAAGGCCTTTTTGAATGGTTGGGCGTGCCCTTTGGGTTGACAAATGCTCCAGTCACTTCTATGAGGATGATGGACGATATTCTGCGACCATTCACCAATACTTTTGTAGTGGTGTATATGGATGACATTCTCATTTACAACAAGACTTGGGTCGAACACTTGCAGCATATTCAACAAGTTTTGCACACCCTGCAGCAGCACAAGCTATATGCCAACTTGGAAAAATGCTCCTTCGGCATGGACAAGGTCCATTACCTGGGCTACATAATTGATTGGCATGTCGTACATGTGGATCCAACCAAGATCCAAGTCATCCGTGACTGGCCAGCCCCAACCACACTCACTAAGCTTTGAAGCTTCTTAGGCCTTGCCAATTTCTACCACAGGTTCATGTTGGGATTCTCCCATATTGCATGGGGCCTAAGCCAAATAACCAGGGGTGGTGGTGTAATGTCCCCAAGGCCAAGCCCAATTGTAAATCTGATATATGAAATGAATTGTAAATATGTGTTATAGGCTAGTGAGCCAAGTTTGTATAATTCAGTGGGCTTATGTGATTGTTAGGCCAGAGAGCCTAAGGGTTGGAGGCCAAGGGCTTGATTTTGTACTTGTATATATGCAAAAACATTTAATAAAATTGTAAACACCACCAGGTGCAGACCGACCACGATGAATGAGTGAAGGGGGACTGAGTTTCCATAGAGAAGGCAAGGGATTAGGGGCTGGAAGGTGGAAAAAGGGGCTAAGTGTTTAGCCTAGGGGGGGCTTAAGCCTAGGAATAATATTTTATTATTATTCCAAAAGAACATGTGCCATTTATAAAAAATTTATCCTAAGTTCCTGACCAAGGGAAGGTGATGCGTGCTGGTGGAATGCATGCAGTCTCCAGGGCGACAACTGTCGACCCTGGTGCATGCGAATAAAATAGTTTGGGTGGACCGTGAGGGGGGTTCACTCTCTCATTCTAGCAGACTACTTGAGGGTGTACGGGCTATGAGCAGTACGAATGAACCGAGCTCTGCAGAAAAACCTCGTACACCTTCTGAACTGAAAAACCCATGTATACCTCCGTACTTAACCAGAAGCCTATGATCGATTCTGAAAGAGTCAGTTTCACCTCTGTTTGAATCGAAAAAGCCTGTGTTGTGTCTAGAGAATCCGTGTGCATCCACTGCCCGAGATCGAGCCTGTGCATGAGATCTTTGTCCCGAATTCGTGACCCTGAGCCATTTTTCCATTGCTGAGCCTGTGGAAAAAGCTGTGTCTGTTTTTCTGTTGGTTGTGCGACCACGCAGTGCTGGACTGCGTGGGAGGTTTGTTGACCTATGAGTGATTCTCTCCAGGCAAGAGAGTGCGCAGAGGAAGGAGAGAACTCCAGGAAGGAACCCTGTAGTTGCCACAGATCCCATAGACTTCCAGTCTGGTCTGTTGCTGTAACCCAAGGCAATGGAGGTTAGCAGCCGAAGGACTGCCCAGGTGAAAAAGAAGGTGTATACTCATGGGGTGGAACAGGCATGTGGGGAATGAGGGTCTGTGGGCAGTGAGTGTGGGTGGTTCCTAGGAGAGAATCTCTTCCTGTGGTTTTGTGTTGTTTTCCCTGTAACCTTAGCCTAACCTAGGATTCCTTGTCTCGGGGTGGAGCTTAGTCCCAGCTCGGGGGTGACCCACTGCTGAGCTGATGAGCAGTGTGGTCTAAGGCTGGGAGGTTCATGGAAGGCCTGCACTTGGTTGGTGGATTCTACCACTGTTAAAAGATAAGTATATGATTATATTTTTAATCATGTTTTGCATGACTCTACTGCTTATGTTATCATGATTTCCGCTGTGTATATGAATTAGTATGAAACGTTATTGCTTTGTTAATTATGGCAGTAACTCATATGAATACTCTATGTAGAATGTGTTTATTTGTTTAAATGCATGTGGATTATATAATACCTGTATGATTTATGTACCAAGTGGTGTTAAAGTTTCCTTTTAAGAGCGATTAAGCCATGGTAGCTGAAAAGGTGCGCTACAGTTTGGTATCAGAGCCAAGGTTTCGACACTGAGCCTAGATGGGCCAGTGGAGCGGTCTTTGGACCGAGAATGCGAGGGGAAATTGGGTCTGGATGGCCAATTTCAGACCCTGGTTTGCTCCAGAGTGTCAAGGATTTACTTGACGAGTTTTTAAGCTCAGGAGGTATAGCGACGTTATGAAACCACAGCCAGTGTGGTATAAGTCCACAGGGAGAGAGGACTCCACACCAGAAGTGTTGGAGATTTAGGATCTGTTCGGGAGGGAAGGTGAACCCTCATGACTGTCAGATATGGAAAGTGTGCACGGGGTTTAAAGCCCTTTGGAATTCCACAAGAGTGTGGAAATCACGATACGCAAAATCTCGAATTAGTCAGGACCATCCATCAAAAAGAACGCGTGGGGAGCGATCAACCTTTCACTGACTCGTAACTTGAAATGGTCAAAGGGTGAGTTCATGAGAATTCACGAAACGTGAATTCATGATTGGATCATAACCATCGATCTAAGAGAGATCTAGACTGTTAATTGTCTAGGAAGAAATCGACATTTTGGGAGATGGGAAATGAGGAGAGGTGAACAGCTCCGAAACCCAAAACCCCGAAATCCCGAAACAACCTACACCATAGATCGTGGGGAGAAGAACTTGACCATTGGATCAAGTAGTTAAATAGACAGTGATTTCGGGATTTTGGCAAATGGAAGTTCAAGATGTGTGGATGCACAAACTTCCGATGCCCGAAACCCTGAAACGCCGAAAGGATTTGTGCCGTAGATTTGAGAAAGATCTGACCGTTGGATTTTACTAGGAATGGACGTGGACACATGGAGATGTACCACATGCTAGTGGTTCGAGAATAAAATCGAGAGTGGTGGGACCAGATGACATCGTTAAAAGCGACGTGGACCCTAATGAACGTGCCACGTGCCACCGTGGTTGTGGGTGACCACTGTGCTATGTGGGCCCGGAGGGTAAAGTAAATCGGAATTTCGGAAGTCGGGGATTGGAAAGGAAAGAAAGTCTGAAAGCCTCGTGGACCGAAAACCCGAAGTCCCGGGTACCAAAAACCCCAAGGCATGAAAGTCTTGAAATGCCGAAAACGAAAGTTTGGAAGACCCGAAAATTGCAGAGCCGAATGAGAGCTTAGAAAACTTATGTGAATCAAAATGTCTTTTGTTCTTGTTCGTATTGGCGTATAAATGTTTTGGATTGTTCATGAAGTTTTAATGGCCTAACAAACTTTGAATTGAATTGCACAGTGCGTGTGCAGAGTTCAACGAGGGTCGGGACTCTAGTTAACCAACGCCGAGTATGGAATGGGAAAAGGTGCAGATTGCCTCCGAAACAGGAGACGAACGGGAAGGAAAAGATGTCAATGTGGAAGTGGAAGGATCGAACTCCAATGTGCACAGAAAAGAAAAGGATAAGGAAGGACACATAATGAAAATCATTGAAGGATTGCAAAGAGAGGCCCAGGCTCGCCGAGATGATAGTCGAAAGCTCATGAAAGTCAGGGATCGACAGAGTGTATTAAACTTAAAATTTTTGAAGAGCCTGGAAAGAATAGAGAGGAAACTCGAGAAGGGAAGAGACTCAAGTAAGACGGAGAGTCACAGAACCCCTGGGAGAAGAAGGAGATCAAGAAGCGTCAGGACTCCCAAGAGAAAAAGGAGGTCAAGGAGTGGTAGCCGACATCTTAGTTGCTCCCAAAGACATTCCAGTAGGGGAACACGTAGTAGTTCGAGCTCGTCTCCTACCAAAAAGCACTGAAAATCTGGAAGGGATGAATTGAAAAGGGAAATCAACAAGATTAAACTGCCTATGTTTGATGGTGAACATAAGAAGGAAGAAGATGTTGATATATGGTTGCTGGGTATAAAGAAATACTTCCAACTGCAAAATTATTCTGCCCATGCAGAAGGAAGAATTGCAATGTACTAGCTGAAAGGAAAAGCATCCATGTGGTGGGATCAGTTGGTGCAGGTGCAACACATCAGAGAGAAAGAGGTCACATGGAAGGAGTTTAAGAGGTATTTTGAGAAGAAATACCTAACCAAATGATACTATGACAGAAAGATGAAGGAGTTATTCGAAGTCAAGTTGGGAAGTATGACCATTGATGAGTATGAACGAAGTTTTCTGGAACTACTGAAGTATGTTTCATTCATCAAAGACGAGGCTATTAAAATTCAGAGGTATCTGAGTGGACTGCCACCTTCCATTGGTGACAAGATTCAATATGATGATCCTAAGACTATGGAAGAAAAAATAAGAAGGACGAAATGCTTATACGAACAACAAAGAGAAAAGCCTACCTTTCGGAAGGCTTGGGATGACCAGAAGAGGTTTAAGAAAGAACAGAGGCAGAAGGGAAACATGCCACCTTTTTTTAAGAACAACCCTTGGGGACAGTCGTCTTTTAGAGACCCCGGGAAAGTTGAAGGGAGTGAGCAAATGCCAAGGTCTCCACCTATGGAGTGTTGGGGCTGTAAAGGGAATCATAGGTACAGAGACTACCCCCACAGAAAAGACAAAGCAAGAACTGTCCATACTGTTTAGCAAGCTGAAACAGTGGAGGATATGGGCAGCAGAATGCCGAGGATCTACGCAGTCTTGGACAACAAACAAGCAGAGTTTCAATCGCACATGATTGAAGTGGAAGGTACGATCAACAACCGACCACTTGTTATTTTAATTGATTCAGGGGCTAGCCATAGTTATATAGATCCTAGAGTGGTGGAAAGTTTGCATTTAACAAGAAGCAAACATGAAAAGTC
>ML777122.1:180119-191587 GCA_009831015.1 Picea engelmannii
GGCAAAAATCTTGAGTATTGGAAAGCCCAATTACGCAAAATCTCCAAAATACTTCCCGAGGAGATACAAAAGACACTGAAAATTAGCTACGACAGTCTCGATGAAGAGGAGAAGCACATATTCTTAGACATTGCCTGTTTCTTAATAGGAGAAAGGAAGGATACAGCCATCAGGATTTGGGACGGATCCGGGTGGGAAGGATCTCTGGGTCTTCAGAATCTACAGAACAAGTGCCTCGTGGAGGTGAAGGTGGAGAAGGTTTACGATTTTCCGGTTGGCGATCGTCCGGTATATGCGTCGAGTGTTCGGCGGCTTCAGGTAGATTGTATAAGAATGCACGACCACCTAAGAGACCTGGGTAGATATCTGGCTGACAAAGAACCTTTGCGTCGTACTTGGCGCGTAACAAAAGACCTTTCGGACCAGTCACCTGTACGTATTTAATGTCTTAGACCGATTTTCAAAATAGTGTTGTGATCTATCAAAATTTGAATTCTTAAACTTTGCAAGGATGTCAATATTGTTTCTAACAGTTTCCAGATAACAATTTAGGTGCGAGGAATCAAAACTTCTGCTGAACGCGATAGTCTAGTCACTCAGCTGAGGAATCAAAACTTCCGTTCTTATGTTGATAGCGTATTCAGCGTTGGGCAGTCACCACAACTAACAATGCTCCGCTGGTATAACTGTCCGTACTCCTCCTTGCCTTCAGAGATTTCACGGGACAATTTAAGAATTCTATATATAACGGGAACAAATTTGGAAGAACCGTGGCATCTTGAATCTCAGGTACGTAGTCATGCAATTATTGACAAAAAGTTGTTTTCATGTACCACAATGCACAAAGTTGACATAGCGGGAGCATTGCAGGCACCTCTGCAGCTGAGGGAGTTGTATATCTCTGCTCCTAAACTGCAAAAGATTCCAGAGTCCATAGGGCAGCTGAAGCACCTCGAGACGATTGTCCTCTTTGGTGGACGATTGAAAACTTTGCCAGAGGAGTTCTGTCAGCTGCCGTCCTTGAAACACTTGGAATTGACGTGCTGTTCACAATTGAAGTCGCTGCCCGATTCTTTTGGTAACTTGACCAGCCTCCAACATGTTAAGTTGGATAGGTGCAGCAGTTTGGAATTGCTCCCAGATTCCTTTGGGAATTTAACCAAGCTCCAGCATATTGAGTTGAGTTCCTGCTGTGCATTCCGGATGCTCCCAGATTCCTTTGGTAATTTAACCAAGCTCCAGCATATTGACTTGTCGGAGTGCAATGAATTGCGGATGCTCCCAGATTCCTTTGGGAATTTAACCAAGCTCCAGCATATTAACTTCAGTCACTGCCAGAACTTGACCATCTCGAGCGAAACCTTGGGAAAGATAACCACACTTGAATACTTAGATCTTTCGGGTTGTGTGAGTATAGAAGTATGGCCTCCCCAACTTACACATCAACCGTTCTTGCAAGAAATGATTTTGGCATCTGATTTCAAAGAATTGCCAAGTGCTATCGGAAACCTAAGTAATTTGAAAATTCTGATCTTAGCAAGCTCTTGCTTGGAAATGCTGCCACCTTCGTTCGGTGATCTAAGGAGCTTGGAGAAATTGGAGCTCTTCGGTGATCTAAGGAGCTTGAAGAAATGTTTCACCGATTCCATTAGAATGTTGCCTCAGTTGAAATCGTTGAACATAGAGGGCTTCAAAAATCTTGAAAAGTTAGAGATGAAAGAATGCCCGTCAAGAGAAGTAACATTCAAAGAAGTTGGAGGGGAGGTTGAAACAGCAATCGATTGGAGAGGGCGAGGAGTGTTGAGTAAAGTGGACGCTTCTAAAGCTGTTTTCCCCAACCTTCAACATCTCCATATCGGTTCTTGTGATCATCTGGTGGAGGTTGGAGCATTGCCAACAACACTTCAAAGTTTATACATTTACTGGTGCACCAAACTGGAGGAGCTGCGAAGTATGGAAACATTGGTATCTTTGGAGGTGTTGAGCACACGTCGTGTTGCGCTGAAGCGCATACACGGGTTGGCGCAGCTGACAAAGCTTAAAAGACTGGACGTTGCCTATTGCTCCGAGTTAGAAGAGCTGCCCGGTGTTGAGCATTCGCGGTCTTTGAAGGAGGTTTGTGCCTTTGGATGTCCCAAACTGAAGCGGGAATATGAGAGTTTACATAGAAATTGTAAATATATTTTCGATTGACCCAAATAAATAAAATGTCCAAATATTGTCGATTTGTATTTACAAATGCTGTATTTGGATTTTTCAATTTAATATTTCAACATATATTTGTCTTCATTATTTTTTCTCTGGAATCATATTTTTTCCATGTTGTATTTGGTGTTTTCCGCTGGAATCATACTTTTTCCAGGTTGTATTTGATGTTTTCGAGAACAAGAAATCGATTTTTAAAATATATTTAAATTAATTTTAAAAATTGTTTTACATAATATTTTTATTGATTTTAAAAGGATTTAATTTTGAAAAAAAAAATTATAAATAACAAAAATAAAATCAATTTTATAAATTAATAGAGTTTTTTTTAAATATATTATAATATGTTTGTATAATTATTAAAATTATCAAATTAATGGTCATTGTAGTGTTTAATTGGTGGGAGTTCTTCATTATTAACTTAAGTTCTAGGGATGGTGACTTTGGTATCTAATGTGCCTTGTAAATACTAATAGATTATGTTAGTGAGTAATGGGATAGGGAGATTTGGGCAAAAAAAAAATGACTCTCTTTCTCTCTACATATGTATATAAGTAGTCAGATAAGGGGATTTGCGCCAAAAAAAAACATAAGGGGTGTAATTTCTATCTAAACATATGTATATAAATAGTGGGATAAGGAGATTTGGACCAAAAAAAAATAAGGGGTGTAATTTCTATCTAAACATATGTATATAAGTAGTGGGATAAGGGGATTTGGCCCATCAAAAAATAATGGGTGTTTTTCTTTTTCTATCATCTACAATTATAAAAAGTAAAATATGTTGTAGGTGATTGTTTAAACAAAGAATTTAGAACAATATTGACACAAACACAACTACACAAAGTAAATAAAATAGAACCAAAGTATTGAAATTGCAACGATAGCAAAATCTTTATTGATATTATGAATAAGATGCAATGTTCACTTGCCTATCCGAGGGGGAAACCTCCAATTGAATAGAGTTTCAATGCAATATTAATCACTCGGCATTTGATTTGCATTGCTTCTACCTTTATCAATGGTTTCTATATATTCCAAACCCTAAACACCTAGTGGGTCTTCATTAGTGAGGCTACATCAATTACCTAGTCGACCCTTATTTAATGAGGTCCTTACACTATTGATCACACACTTTAACTACTTGTTCATTATTTAATAAAGATTGTCAAATGTTATACATTAAATAACAACCTATTCCCTTAACTAGAGGAATTAGGGTGGGACCTTAACACACCCTCTCCTATCAAAGGTAGCATTCTCTTCAAGGCTGGAGATGTGGAAATTGTTGTAGGATCACAGATGGTTCCCAAGTGGCATTGTTTCACTGTGTATCCTTCCACTCGATCAAGACTTTATGGATAATGTGATGGCACAAACAATGCTCTCTTTTTCCTGAAACTGCCTCATGCTACAACTAAATGAAACCCTCTTCATCCAGTTCTAGGAGGATAGTTTGAACTCTACAATTTGTTCCTACCACTTTCATTAAGCATGACACATGAAATATGGGGTGGATCTTAAAGTGAGATGACAGAGCTAATTTGTAGGCAACTTGTCCAATTTGTTTGAGTATTGGAGGTGGTCCATAAAACTTAGGTGTAATTTTTTGAAAGTTCTTCTCCTTGAGAAATGTCTACTTATAGGGATAGAGACAAAGGAACACTCAATCCCCTTCTTCAAAGTGGTGATCAAATTGATGTTTCTCAACATGTTGCTTCATTTTGTTATGAGCCAAAAACAAATTGTTCTTGAGTGTACAACAAATATTAGCTTGGATATTCAATGTTTTGTTCACCTCCTAAACCTTAGATGTTCTTGGTAAGTACAAAGACCATGAATGGTTTTTTTTTTTCCATGAGCCACCTCATAAAGTAGCATTATCGTATACTAGATTTCTTTTCCAGAGCTGGTCTTTTCAGATCATTCGACGAATCAGAAGCATGAGGGATCAAGTCATAAAGTGTGTCGGACTGGGAATATACCAAGTCCAAATAATGTGCATGGATAATAGCCTGCTCCTCAGTAACAACACCTCCCATGGAAACATCATGAGCAATGGGTGGCAATAGTGACTTTGTAAACCAATCCGTGAGGAGTTGGTCCGGAATTGGAGCTTTAATCAACTATCTTTGCCGCCTCCACTCATGAATATGATCAGATATGTGTGTAGAAGAGGATTTCCGGAGTGAGGTTAAAATCTATGTACCAGTCTCATACCATATAGGCAACTAGAAATGCGTAAAAAAATCCATGGCAAGAGAAATAAATTCAACAAAGGAGTTACGCAACAACTCAATATACTATTTGGTTGTTGCGCCTGTAAGTGTTCTTTGAAAAATCCTCAGATGAATGGAGTCATCCATCAAAGAGTTTGGAGAACACCATAAATGGAAAGTCGTAACATGATTGTTAGGATATTCCCCAGGTTTTCCGTCAAATTTCAGGATGTCGGATGGTAATTTGGCAGGGATAGAGGGCCAAAACAGGGCTTGTTGAATGAGATTGTTTGTTAAATGCAATAGATCTGGCAGATATAACATAGAAAAAAATGGAAGTTGTCGATTATCGTGTGGATACTGGTGGTAACCATGTGGCATGGGAACACCAGTAGGACCATATCCAGGTTGCGACGAGATGGAAAAACTAGATGGTCCTCCCATGTATGGTGATTATTGAAGTTGTCCACCCATGTAAGGTGGTTTTCCTGATTTTCCACCCATGTATGGTGGTTTTCCTAGTTGTCCACCCATGTATTGTGATTGAACAGATGGACCTCCTACATATTGAGATTGACCTGATGGTCCCCCCATATATGGTGATTGGCCTGATGGACCCACCATATACTGTGTTTGAAGGTACTATTGTGTTAGAATCACGGGGTTTATGGATTGATAGGGAAAAGTTCCTTGCTGAGGAATGTCTGCTGGATGGGATTGACCCCAAAAAGGATTAGAAAATCTTGTATATGGTTGTCTAGGATACAATCCAGTGGTAGTATGGATAGAAGGACTTGCAAGAGTAGATTTCCCCCAAGATTTTTTATGTTGCAACCAGATAGGTTTCCCCCCAGTAAAATTTTTTCCTATAGTTGAAGGTTTCCCCCCAGCTAAAGGTTGGCCTTCCATTGAAGATTGACCTCCAATGTAGGGTGTACTCATCTGCAAGGTTTGAGATGGAGGCTGAGTAACTTGTGTAATCATGGTTGTGTGAACAAATTGACTATTGGCCATCTAACCGATGAGCTGACCAAGTGAAGCACTTGGCATGTGCATGTGTGGAAATAGTGAAGCATGAATATTACCTAAACCATGTGTGAAGGGAAATGTATTTTCAAGTGGTTGTGTCGAGGTTACCTGGGTCATTGATGTTCGCAGTAAAGAAGAAGCACCAAAAGTATCAACTACAGGAGTTGTGGATAAAGATAAATTCCTAAGTCCTTCAGGAAAACCAAAAATTGGTGGGTTCATGCCAACAGATTGTGTAGTGGTTGAACCGGGCGGTAAGTTGTAAGAAGAATATGCATTAATATATCTCATGGATGGTGGATCAATGAGTGGGAGGCTGAGTGGATCAATAAAAGGATGATGCTCATAAGATTCAAGGCTTTCTATGAAGGTCGTGATCGGTTCTTCTATGTCTTGGTCAATTCCATGAGCTATGCTCTTGGTCTCAGAAGTTTGATCTTCGATCATTCCTTCATAAGAAACATTGTGTTGAGGTTCTTGAACTTCAGGATCCATACCTTGTACACTGTGAGATCTTTGATCCTAAGGATGACTAAGAAATTCAAAGAAACAGACTCCTAAAAAAGCTAAAAGGAATCAACTAAGAAATAGTAGGTTCAAGGATCTTCTGAAGATGGGATATCAAACCACCAACAAAGAAATGAGAAACATTTACCCCGAACTCCACGTACCATCCCTTCTCAGTGCAAGTAACCCTCGCTTTTGCGGTATTACCCTCCAAGGGTACTGAAAGTGTGATACGACATTTACCCCAGGTACCACGGGAATTCAACCCATAGTCACATCTATTCATACCTAAGAAAGGCTACTAAGGTTACCAACTCATAGTTATCCTTCGAGTGGGTACAGTCGACATTCGGGACCAAACATATGGGTAGGATATCAAAGTCCAAAAATTTTCTAAGGACTGAAGACAAGTGGACCGGTTAAAGTCCCGAGGACCTCGAATGGATTTGAGATTCATAAAGCACCGAGACCAAATGAAACCAATGACACTTCAAGAAAAACCCCCAGTATACACTTTTTCCGTTGCAATTGATCAAGCTTTGGAGGGGTAATCTTCGTTTCTCTTCCGCATGCGACCTCGTGTTTAGCCCTTGTGTTAGAGGGGGTTCCTGGATATGCTTATACGAAAGTTGGATTTTTTCACTCTTTAGTGTTCTACAGACTATTTAGTAGTCTTGGAAAATTTACTCACTTTACCTAGTCCAAAGATCCTAATCCTATGCTATTGTTAGTGTGCTAAAAAACAAAAAATGTCTAGTGGATTTTATTAGTGTGTGGTTAATTTTAATGGTTTTTACTTAGAAGTTTCATGGAGATGAAACAGATGATGTGTAAGATGCGACTCAAATAGAATGCAAAAGAATGAGATGTAATTCGTTCTTTTCGATGAATTCTATGTATGGGAAGGAGAAGAGTTATATTCTTCTTAACACAAGCAAGTACTCAAAACTATGCAAATTTCAATTTCTGGGAGCAAGATGATGCCAAACTACCAAGCAAATGTTTCCAAAATCCAAATGCACATGAAAAACTAGATCTTTTCAAACGTGTATCAAAATGTTTTTCCTAAGAATGCAAAAAATACCTTGTTCAATTATGTATGAAATGAGATATGCAAACTTTTCTGCTTCTTAACTTTCAAGTGAAATGAAAGAGATCAATGTTTGACACAAAGAAATATGAGGAAAAAAAGAAATCAAACAAAGTGCATTCAAAAAACTGATCAGAACTAAAATGAATCAAGTACGAGATAACTTGTTTAATTAAGGACTCGAAGATGTAAAAGAGAAAGAAGAAAACAAACACTCTCGAAAATCCTCAAAAAGAGAGTAACAAGAATCATTATTCAAGGGTGGGTTGCATTAAACAAGAGATTCCTAGTCATTCAAAAAGCGATATGTTTCAACGAAGACAAAAATGGCTCAATACCAAACAACATTTGCAAACTTTAGTGGATGAAAAATCTTAAAAAATCAAGCGATCTAAAAACTTTGTGAGACGAAGATCAAAGAACTAAAAGATAGGATGAGCCAAGGGATCTTGTTAACCCAAGGGGACCATACAATTTCACAACTAGAAGAAATTTTCAAACTCAAAGAAGGGAAAGAAATGAGTGATGAATGTCAATTTCTCAAGAAAACAAAGTCAAAGACAGATTAGGAGACTCTAGGCTAAAAGCCTATTAACAAAAGACTGAGCAGAACCAAGTAAAAAATCATAAATCCACTTAAAAGGAGATATTGGTGCCCCTATTACCAAAGGAACATAGCACTCTGGAACTCCCTAGGAGACTAAGTGGGAGTGCAAGTCAGGCCAGTGACTCCCTAGTATCAACTGCATGGGAGTGTTGGTCCTAGAAAATCTTAAAACTGGATTCCAAAAGATAAAAATCGGCAAAGACTCTGTAAAATATTCAATGAAGAAGAGGGAAGGGGAAATAAATCAGAATCAAGAATAAAAAAAGCAAGATCTAATCAGAATAAAAGATTCAATATGAACCAAAGGAAACACTAGTCAAAGTCCATTCCCTAGTGGAGTTGCCATTTTTCTGTTATGAGAAATCTTACCTTGTAGACAGGCTAAGCTCCCGTTTGGACCAAGACCCCTTATTTGATCCAAAGACAAAATAAAACAAATGGTTTCTATGTTCCCTTTAAATCTATTTCAACTAACAAAACAACAGATAAGAAGAATATGGTGTACCTTATTTTGATGTCTGTCCTCACTGCTCTAATCCTTGGGCTTGATCTCCAAGCTCCTTAATGCAAATGAAATACTGCAAAGACCAAAAAAAAACTCTTCTTCCTACTCATATGATTAGATAAAGTAGATATATCTATGAATATTGAAACAATAATAGACAAGCAAATGTAGAACACATGAACTTGAAGGGAATAGGCCAAGTTTATATTAATTGGAAAGCCAATGGCAAGTACTTACAAATCATGTTTAACAATGCAGTAACTTCTCCAAGCTCTTCTTGTCCAACCCTTTGCATGAATCTCTTACGATCAAAATGATGATACTTCAACAATTTCCTCCCCCTTCACCATGGAAATGCCTTCAATTTATAGGATTGTGAGGCTCAACCACCATGAGCTAATAAGGGAAATGGTTGAGGATATGGCTCCATGAGTTGGGATTTTATCCTAATATAGTGCCATAGGATATGATTCGACCAAAAACAACCTCCTCCTTTAAGAGTCGTCCCTTAATAATAGTCGGGATGTGCCATATTTTTCTCTAACCACACTAGTGCTCCCTTTGAGTTAGATATAGAGCACCATTGGCGCCTCTTAAGCAAGGCTAAGGGAGTGTTGGCGCTCCCTAAGAATGAGTAGGGGAGCACCACCCTTCATAAATGTTAAAAAATGGTCAAATGTTCCAAGTAAAAGGTGTGGTTCTGGACCTCAAATGGTGGGTTTTCTCTTCCAAACTAGCTTAGGGATTGTGACAAATGTTGTTCATGGTGTCAATGGGTTGCGAAATTTAGCAAAGTGAATGCGACACTTATTAAGGTTCATACGACACTTGAGACAGTGCATGCGACACTTAAGAAGGTTCATACGTCACTTTCAACAGTTACGTGTGGAATTTTAATGTGTAACAACTTCCCCAACCCCATGTACAAGGGTGTGGTATGCTACCTCCTACAACACCAGTTTGTTAAGAAACAATTTGGGAAATACATGTGGTGGTTTGGTTGATTCGTAGATCATGATATAATTCCCATTATCGAGTACAAACCAATGCCCAATTTTTTTGATAGCTTCCATTGCCTTCTCTGACATGCATGGTGTTGGGGAACATAATAAAAATTGGAACAAATGAATTAAGAGGTGATCACAAATATTTTGATAGTACACTCGATATTTATGCTCCCACAAGTCTTGGAAATAGACATGAATAGGGAGGTCACTCATTTTCCATCTCCAGCCCATTCCTAGGTAAGCATGTGCTCGATAGAAAAAATCCAACAGGTAGGATGACATGTGGAAATGTCGATGCTTCCCTGGCACTGCATGTTTTACTACTGATATGGTATTTTCAAGTTCGGCTTAGAGGATAGCTACCCAGTTAAATATATGAACATTATTTTTGATATTGTGTAGTAAGGGGACCCAAGATTCCTCTAATTTTGAAGCATCTGCTTCTCCATGAAGCTTGCAAAAAAGGGATATATCGTATCAGTAATGGGTTATGAGCATCTTCATGGGATAATATCTAGATATTGATATAAAACTTTCCCTTGGAACCTGCCAATTCTTAGTTTCTTCTCTATAATCTAGATAACATTGCAACATCCATTCATCTATGAGTTCAATCTCTTTAGCAGGAAGCTTATATCATGTATCTATAGTTGAGGCCTAGAATTATGAAATAAATTTCCCTTAATCATATTTTATCATTCTTTTGTCAATGTTAGTTCAATGGATGGTCCAAGAAATAGCCTCTTAACTCGGGAAATTTTTTGGATGTGCAACCATATGATAAATTCAAGACCTTTTTAGAGCATGGTAGACACCCAAATCTTGATCATCATCTAATACCTCAGGATATGAATCTCTATGGAACATATAGTAAATTTCTTCCCATTTATATGCCATGCCAATGTCCATAATGCAGCTGATGTTGTTGTAAATGGCGTTGTTTCCTCCTTTGTATGACCAAACTTCAACAATGGTCTATTTTCCACTGCTCCTCTTGTCATGTTCCATATTTGTTCCTATGATTCACTCATAACAACCTAGGATGTTATGAGATATTTGAATATATAAGCGATGAAGAGATATTTGATTCTAGAGACCCCTTGCAGACAATAGAATTGTCCCTAAGAAAGGCCAATAGGGAATTCCGGGATTTGTTCGCTGCTAGGCCGGAAACTGCTAAGGATTTCCAAAGGATAGCTGAATTACGCGTTAAGATAGCAAATTATGGGGTAAGTCATGTCATCTAACAATATCAATTTTTGGTTTCAAATTTTGTAATTCGGTATAGGCAATTAACACATATTTCTCATTGTAGAATTTTGTGAGATCAATGAGAGGGGAAGGGGAAGGTCCTGATGGCAGCAACAAGACTACAACAAAAAACCCACATGGCCACATAGCCACTAGGCTATTTTCCACCCCAAGTGTGACGCCTGAGACCGATTCTATACCTTCTAGGGGTGATGCCACACCCCCACAACACACGCCAGATCGTGCAAGTGGTGTACATGATCATGGAACTGATCACTCTTCCGTTGATTGTTACCCTAGTGCTACATGTATCCAAAGCACATGTTGAGGCCATTTACTTGACAATGGATTCATTCATTGGTGTTAATACACTCACTCACTTAAAATATTATATGGATGCACTTTAGTCGAACTTCTAAATCCCTTCATTGGTGTAAATCCTTTGATTGGTGTTATGGTAGCACCCAACGACCTTCATATACATTTTTTAGGTGGAAACCATTGGCATAGTGTTGATCAAAATACCCAACAATACCGAGTTGTAAAATATGTAGGAAATGGCCATATCTATGATTACAACTTGTCGAATTTTCCACATTCCTTCCGTACAATAATAGCCTACCTAGGAGTAGCAACAATAACCCAAAGCACCCTTCAGTTAACATGAAAAGTTTGGCAATGACTTGTGAATAAAGTTTAGTTAATTAGTAGATGCTTGTCTATGAGTTGCAATGGATGCTCATGGATGCATTATGTTACATGTTGCTGGTGTGGTATGTTTTCATATTCACCCTGATATAATTTTCAAAAATTACAAGTATGCTTACTAAATTCTGCTCTTATTATCTTGAAAGAAAAGCTTCAATAAACCAACATTTTATTCATGTTTTTGGTGCTTAGAAATATTTTTAAATTACTCTCAAACTCAAATCCTTGTTTGTGAGGACTGAAATCAAATATCATGAAAATGTATTATATCTTAACTAATTTTGGAAGTTGGGCAGTCCAAAGAGTTAGAAATTTTGCATCTTATTCATGTTTTTGGTGC
>ML777122.1:203167-220998 GCA_009831015.1 Picea engelmannii
ACCCTGGCCATAGATCTAGGCATGCAGATCCTAGCCACCTAGATCTGCCTGCTCCTTAGCTTCATGTGCCAAGAGTCGTCCCTGATGGACAACTGAGACTCCTCCATGATCAACAATACAAATTCTTTCAAGAATTCTCCCATCGAGATTTCTTGCTCCCTTACTCTCATAGTCCTAGTAACTGAAACGTGACGAAGCTCGATCACATGCCACATGCCCCTACTGAAATGGACAACCCCGATCACTCGTCGCTCAATGTGCATTTAAACTCAATTGGCCCCCACTTTAGCCCTGCTACCACGTGACCGGGCACCAGGACCATGGGCCCACACCCAAAGGTGCCTTTGGATCTCGCGTATCGTGTATGGGAGGGAGTCGACCCTTGTATTTCAAAGTCACGATAACCGAGATGGTGGCCAGAATTAATCAGGTGCCATGTGTCTTTCAAGACTAATGGTCCCAATCCTTTCGGGGATTCTCCCACTGAGAGTTCTCGCTCCTCTTCCTCCAACCACCTTTACATACAAACTTGTGTGATGACCATGGGCCCACACCCAAAGGCGCCTTCACATCTCGCGTATCGTGGATGGGAGGGAGTCGACCCTTGTATTTCAAAGTCGCAATAACCAAGATGGAGACCGGACTTAATTAGGCTCCACGTGTACCGACTGGAACGAATGACCACGATCATTTCATGAATTTGGCCCTAAGGGATGAGCCCATGTGCTAAACCTTGTGAAACTCTGTGGTTCTGGCTTACCTAATGACTGTTGATCTATTCCGTCGATGGATCCTCTCCGCTGAAAAAAAGATTCCCACTCGCTTGATTTTAAGCCCAAAATGAACTTCTTCTCTGTGTTGTGCTTGACTATCATGAATGTGGCCTTTGAATAAAATGCATTTGATGGGTTTTTAAAACCCATTTCTTTGCATTTTACACCAAGGGCTTGAAATCGGAAAGAAACATCCCCCCTTGCAAGAATTGGTGCTAACATTAGGCTCCATGGGGGATAGAGTCATCCCTGCGATGCTCTAAGAACTCCTTGCAGCTTCAGTGCCTTGCTATTGGGCTATGGAGTCATTTATTAAGCCAAAAATAAACAGAAAAACAATATTTACAAAAAACAGAGGAGTCATCTAAGGCTCAGAAAAAACATTTTTTTAGGAAATGCCCATTTACTGGGCCATTAAAAACTTCTTCACCCTTCAAATCCTGCAACCTATAAGTGTTGTTCGAGAATACTTCAGAGATTTTGAAGGGACCAATCCATAGGGCATCAAACTTGTTGTGTTTACCCCTATCCTACCTGGGTGCATCCCATTTAAGCACCAAATCACCTAGCTCGAATTCCTTCTTCCTGACCTTCCTTTCAAAGGCCTGCTTGATCTTTTGCTGATGACTATGAGCTATGTCCATTACTTGCTCCCCGATCTGTTGCACTTCCACCATTTTATGAATTCCTCTGACCATATGGTCTAGCTCTCATTCATGATCCTAAAAGAATTTCTCTATAGGTAAAGCGAGCTGAGTGGAAAAAACAACCTCCATCCCATAAACAAGTTGAAAAGGTGAGGTGCCCAGGGACTTCTTAGTTGTCACTTGATCGACCCATAGAGTGAATTTGAGCTTTGAATCTCAAGCCCTATTATTATCTTCCAATAATCTTTTAATGAGCTTGATTAAGATTTTATTGCAAGATTCTACCAGTCCATTTCCTTGAGGATAATAAAGAGTGGAGTGAATTAGTGAAATCTCGAACTGCTCGCAGAACTTAACCAGAGGCTCAGACTTGAAAGAAGCAGCATTATCAGTGACAATTCTGCTAGGAAAACCAAATCTGGCTATGATATCCTTCAGGAAGTTAATACTTACCTTGTGTGAGGCACTCTTAGTGGGGGCAACTTCTATCCACTTTGTGAAATAGTCTGTTGCATTCAGGATTCATCTGTGCTGGCCACTTGAGGGAGGATAAATCTCTCCAATGAAGTCCAACCCTAACTTTTGAAAGGGTGTTGAAACTACTACAGGCTTAAGTGGCAGAGATTTGAGCTCCTGCTTTCCTGAGAACCTTTGGCATTTGATGCAAACTCTGACTTCTCTGCAGACATCAGTGAATAAGGTGGGTTCGTAGTACCCAACCCTGATAATTTTATGAGTTGTGGTCTTCCAGAAATGATGACCTCCACAAAGGCCACTATGGAAATCAAACATAACTTTCTGGGCTTCTTGTGGCTTTAGACACCTCAGAAACACCCCTGGAGGGTCTCTCTAGTACAAGGCTTGGTCAATAAGGCAATATCTAACCACCTTGAGCTTTAAATCTCTTGCCTTGCTTTTTCCAATTCCGTCAGGAGGCTTCAACTTTTGTAAAAAATACAAAATGTCTTTGTACCAGGTGCATTATGCTAGTGATAAGCCACCTTGAAAGATTTTGCTGGGCGACTCAGCTTGCTGATTTTTTGAGCAAGCATTGATGAAGCCAACCCCCAAATCCTTGCAATTGGATTCAGCCAGCAGCTTGGCTAAACCCTGCCCTTTAACCAACTTGGTGGGTTTTATTTCCAGGTCAAACTCAAGGATCTTAGCAATCCATTTACCTCTTCTCTCATCTATGTCAGGCTATACAAGGATGTCTTTCACAGAGGCCGAAGGAACGTATGCAATCACTCTTGAGTGTAAGACATAGACTCTGAAAGCTTTGAGAGCTTTCACCAAGGCATAGGCCTGTTTCTCCATGTTCTCATACCTAATTTCTGCATCTCTTAGTGCCTTATTGAAAAAGGAAATGGGTTGCTCTCGCCCTTCCTCATTTTTCAGCAATAAGACCGTTGCTATTGTATCAAAAGAAGAAAAAGAAAAAAATAGTAAATCCTTGGAATAATTAGGACTGATCAGCACAGGTGCCTCAGTCAATGCCCTTTTTATTTGGACAAAAGATTCCCTGGGTTTAGCAGTCCATTTTACTTCATTTCCCTTTATGAGCATGGCTGTGATGTGTTTCACCAACTCAACAAAATTTGAGACGAACCTCCTCAGAAAGTTAATCTTCCCTAAAAAATCTTGGACCTCTTTCCTAGACCTGGGAAGTGATAGGGTCTGAATTGCCTCTACCCTATTGGGATCAATTCTCACTCCCTCTGCTGATACTATATGGCCTAGAAACTTCCCCTCCTTCATAGCAAACAAATATTTCTTTGGATTTAAGGAAAGAACAAACCTCCGCATTTCAAGAAAAATTTCCTTAAGTGATAGTAGTGCTCTTTATTAGACCTGGAGAAGATTGTGATGTCATCCAGATAGATCACCACAAACTGATCTTTCTCCCCGATGAAGAATATTTCCATGGCTCACTGAAATGTTGCTCCTGCATTCATTAGTCCAAAAGGCATTTTGGCATACATGAATTTGCCCCAAGGAGTGGTGAAGGTTGTTTTTTCTCTATCCTCAGGCATGACCGATATCTAATTATATCTAGAAAAACCATCAATCATGGATATCCTAGATGCACCAGTTACCCTCTGCAATATGTGTTCCATGTTGGGCAAGGGATAGTTGTCTTTCTTTGAGCTCCTGTTCAAGTTCCTAAAATCAAAACAGAGCTTGATTTCTCCACTTTTCTTCCTCACTGGGACCAAATTGGCCACCCACTCAGAATATCTCAAGGGGACAATGATTTGGGCATCTAATAACTTCTTCACTTCTCTCTCCATGACAGGCAACAACATGGGATTTATATGCCTTAGCTTCTGCCTAAATGGCTTAGCCTCTTCCTTCAGTGGGATCTTGTGTTCAATGATAGATGTGTCATATGTCTTGAGGCCTTCATAGGTCCATGCAAACACATCAACAATTTCTCTTAATAACTCGGTATATTCGTCCCTCTGCTCTTTGGTCAAACTGCTTGACAACTTGAAAAACTTAGGCTCCTCCTGTGTGCCAATGTTGCACTCAGCTATATCAACATCTTCATTTGAAACCCTACCCTTTACTTCCACATCATTCCCATTGAATAGTCTTTCTAAAGGGACTAGTCCCTTCGGAATGTGATTGCTAGGCAGATGAATAATATGGTGATCAACAATTTTATTTAAAAATACCTTAGGGTGAGGGTGACTTTCGAGATTAGGATCCTGATCAATGTGAAATTCAGAAAATTCATCGACAGACTGAAGAAATTTTTTGATTTCAAGATTGTCTTCGAATACCTTCCAATGCTTGATATTGTCTGGTACAAATGGCCTATATTTTATCTCAACATCATATTTGATCTTAGGCGGTAGAGGGATCCTGAATAGACTAGCTGAGACAGCTAAGGAATCAACCAAATTATTTTCCTCTCTTGGAATAAAATAAATGTTGAAAGCTGAGAAGAAATTATCAATCAGGTCCCACACCTCATCTTTGTAACTCCCGAGTCGAGGATGCTTAGTCCGATAAAAATTTCTGACTTGCTGGATAATCAACTCAGCATCTCCAAACACTACTACCTCCTCAATTCCCATCTTTTTTGCATCTCTTAAACCCAGAACAAGAGCTTCATATTCTACCACATTATTGGTAGTTTCAAATTCTAGCTTGTATGACAGGGATATGGTTTCCTGACAAGGCGACACAAAAACCACTCCAGCGCCAACGCCATCGCTAGAAGAAGCTCCGTCGAAGAACATCTTCCAAATAGAGGTGGTTGGAGGAGGTATCTCATGATTAAATATGGGATGCATTCTGATTTGAAAAGGGGCTTCAGGAGTATCAGTGAGCTGCAATAAACTAGACCCCAAATTAGTGTCAAGTGCAAAGATAGAATGATTGGTGGGGTTTGCTTCATCACTAACAATGTAGGCCGGCTGGGATTCTCTGTACAACCTCCTGTGTTCCCCTCCAAAGACTGGAATAGTGGCATATGTGAGATCCATCTATAATGTTCCTCCAAGATTTTTAATCCAAGATCTTGACAACAACATACCGAACTTGGGGGGAACATCAACTACTACAATGTCCATGACCACACTCTTCATTAGCAACTGAAATAAAGAGACCATCAAATATTTGATGACTCCAAGACATTGCATGCTCCTTGAATCAAAAGAGTACAAATCATGATAATCCTTTGTCACTTCCAGTCGCAATTCTTCCATGACTATTTTGGGCATAAGGTTGTGGGAAGCTCCTGAATCCATGAGGCAATTATGCAACACCTTATCATGTACGTTCAGGGATGTGTATAAGGGAGGGGATGAATCATCTCTGTCTTCTACCATGAGACCTAGGACAACTGTTGGCTTCTTATCTTGAATATTTACTGAGTCTGTGGAAGGCTGGGGGGACTCAGATTGTAGCAGTTTGGAGAGGGACCTTTTGAAATATTCATTTTTGACTAGTTCTGAAAGGGGTATGACAATTCTAATCTTTTGAATCTTGTGTTCACAACTAAAAGAAGAAAAATTCTTAGGAGATTCCCTTACCTCAGAGGCAAGTTCTTTGGCTATTGGAGAAGTATTCTAAGTTTTCTTTTCTTTAGTAGTGATTGTTGCAGGTTTAGCAGGCCTTTCCGCCATGAGGGGCTGATCCTAGCTATCAAAATTCCCTTCATTCTTCTTTGACCTGAGATGATATCTATTAAGAGTGTTGTTTGCCTTTTCCCCTTTACCCAACTCATTTATTTGAATGTTCATAAGGGATTCTTCATATGCAGATTGAGTCAAATGGGTAAAAGGGGGAGTGTCTTCAATATAGTGAATTTCAGGGCCGATCTCATCTATCTCCTCTCTTTCCTCATGAGTAACTAGGTTATTTTGGAGAGGGGTTTGAATCCTTTGATATTCTCTGTCTTTGCCCCTTTGTTCCCTTGGAAAATCTTGTGGCACATTGTTACCAAGCCTCCTGAAGCCTCTGTTGTCAGTATTTTGGGGATTTCTGTACATGGGCTTCCCTTCTAACTCCCATCTTTCCATTCTAGCCGAAAGCGATTTTAGCACTTTAGTTACCTCATTCGGAGAGGAATTGGATGGGGAGGCTTCTGATATCTTTCTAGATATGGCTCTATCAGCCTTATTCTTGAGTCAGTCAACAACCAATATGTTAGATTCTACTTCCACGGCTGCATCCTGCATGTGAGCCAGAGTAGTGGTTCTCCTTTCCCTCAATAGGAGGCAGAAATCGGGATCAAAAGTACTAGCATAAGTGATTTTAGCAGAGGCTTCTAAGGGATTTATCTCAGTGGGGATCTTATTATACATTTTATTGAATCTCTTGGAGAAGTCAAAGACAAACTCTCCTTCCTTTCTCTTCAAAGACCCAAACTCTGTCATGTAATACATGAAGTCTTTTTTGTCTCCCCATTGTCTCAAAAAGGAATTATCCAAAGCCTCAATCCCATCGATGGATATAGGAGGTAGGGATCTAAACCACTTTCTAGCCTCGCCTTCAAGGCTATGGACAAAAATCCTCATCCATACGTCTGCATGCATGATAACATGATCATCTGTGAAGCTGTAAAAGGCTTCAAGCTGTTCTTCTGCAGCTATGTCCCCTTCACCTGTAATCTTGGGTAGCTACTTAAGGTAGCCATCTCCTGGAAGGGCATTGAGAGGCATTGTTTCACTATGTATCCTTCCACTCGATCAAGACTTTATGGATAATGTGATGGCACAAACAATGCTCTCTTTTTCCTAAAACTACCTCATGCTACAACTAAATGAAACCCTCTTCATCCAGTTCTAGGAGGATAGTTTGAACTCTACAATTTGTTCCTACCACTTTCATTAAGCATGACACATGAAATATGGGGTGGATATTAAAGTGAGATGACAGAGCTAATTTGTAGGCAACTTGTCCAATTTGTTTGAGTATTGGACGTGGTCCATAAAACTTAGGTGTAATTTTTTGGAAGTTCTTCTCCTTGAGAAATGTCTACTTATAGGGATAGAGACAAAGGAACACTCGATCCCCTTCTTCAAAGTGGTGATCAAATTGATGTTTCTCAACATGTTTCTTCATTTTGTTATGAGCCAAAAACAAACTGTTCTTGAGTGTACAACAAATATTAGCTTGGATATTCAATGTTTTATTCACCTCCTAAACCTTAGATGTGCTTGGTAAGTACAAAGACCATGAATGATTTTTTTTTTCCATGAGCCACCTCATAAAGTAACATTATCATATACTAGATTTCTTTTCCAGAGCTGGTCTTTTCATATCATTCGACGAATCAGGAGCATGAGGGATCAAATCATAAAGTGTGTCGGACTGGGAATATACCAAGTCCAAATAGTGTGCATGGATAATAGCCTGCTCCTCAGTAACAACACCTCCCATGGAAACATCACGAACAATGGGTGGAAATAGTGACTTTGTAAACCAATCCATGAGGAGTTGGTCAAGAATTGGCGCTTTAATCAACTATCTTTGCCACCTCCACTCATGAATATGATCAGATATGTGTGGAAGAGGATTTCTGGAGTGAGGTTAAAATCTATGTACCAGTCTCATACCGTATAGGCAATTGGAAATGCATAAAAAAATCCATGGCAAGAGAAATAAATTCAACAAAGGTGTTACGCAACAACTCAATATACTATTTGGTTGTTGCACCTATAAGTGTTCTCTAAAAAAGCCTTAGATGAATGGAGTCATCCATCAAAGAGTTTGGAGAACACCATAAATGGAAAGTCGTAACATGGTTGTTAGGATATTCCCTAGGTTTTCCGTCAAATTTCAGGATGTCGGACGGTAATTTGGTAGGGATAGATGACCAAAATAGGGCTTGTTGAATGAGATTGTTTGTCAAATGTGATAGATCTGACAGATATAACATAACAAAAAATGGAAGTTGTCGATTATCGTGTGGATATTGGTGGTAACCATGTGGCATGGGAACACTAATAGAACCATATCCAAGTTGTGACGAGATGGAAAAACTAGATGGTCCTCCCATGTATGGTGATTGTCGAAGTTATCCACCCATGTAAGGTGGTTTTCCTGATTTTCCACCCATGTATGGTGGTTTTTCTAGTTGTCCACCCATGTATTGTGATTGAACAGATGGACCTCCTACATATTGAGATTGACCTGATGGTCCCCCAATATATGGTGATTGGCTCGATGGACCTACCATATACTGTGTTTGAAGGTATTGTTGTGTTAAAATCATGGGGTTTATAGATTGATAGGGAAAAGTTCCTTGCTGAGGAATGCCTGCTAGATTGGATTGACCCCAAAAAGGATTAGAAAATCTTGGATATGGTTGTACAAGATAGAATCCAGTGGTAGTATGGATAGAAGGACTTGCAGGAGCAACTTTCCCTCAAGATATTTTATGTTGCAATCACATAGGTTTCCCCCCAGTAAATTTTTTTCCTCCAGTTGAAGGTTTCCCCCCAGCTAAAGGTTGGCCTTCCATTGAAGATTGACCTCCAATGTAGGGTGTACTCATATGCAAGGTTTGAGATGGAGGCTGAGTAACTTGTGTAATCGTGGTTGTGTGAACAAATTGACTGTTGGCCATCTGACCGATGAGCTGACCAAGTGAAGCACTTGGCATGTGCATGTGTGGAAATAGTGAAGCATGAATATTACCTAAACCATGTGTGAAGGGAAATGTATTTTCAAGTGGTTGTGTCGAGGTTACCTGGGTCATTGATGTTCTCAATAAAGAAGAAACACCAAAAGTATCAACTACAGGAGTTGTGGATAAAGATAAATTCCCAAGTCCTTCAGGAAAACCAAAAATCAGTGGGTTCATGCCAACAAATTGTGTAGTGGTTGAACCGGGCAGTAAGTTGTAAGAAGAATATGCATTAATATATCTCATGGATGGAGGATCAATGAGTGGTAGACTAAGTGCATCGGTAAAAGGATGATTCTCATAAGATTCAAGGCTTTCTATGAAGGTCATGATCAGTTCTTCTCTGTGTTGGTCAATTCCAGGAGCTACGCTCTTGGTCTCAGAAGTTTGATCTTTGATCAATCCTTCATAAGAAACATTGTGTTGAGGTTCTTGAACTTCAGGATCCATACCTTGTACATTGTGAGATCTTTGATCCTAAGGATGACTAAGAAATTCAAAGAAACACACTCCTAAGAAAACTAAAAGGAATCAACTAAGTAATAGTAGGTTCAAGGATCTTCCGAAGATGGGATGTCAAACCACCAACAAAGAAATGAGAAACATTTACCCCGACCTCCACATAAAAACCCTTATCGGTGCAAGTAACCCTCCTTTTGCGGTATTACCCTCCAAGGGTACTAAAAGTGTTATACGACATCTACCCCAGGTACCACGGGAATCCAAACCACAGTCACCTCTGTTTATACCTATGAAAGGCCACTAAGGTTACCAACTCATAGTTAGCCTTCGAGTGGGTACAGTCGACATTCAGGACCGAACATATGGGTAGGATATCAAAGTCCAAAAAGTTTCTAAGGACTGAAGACAAGTGGACTGGTTAAACTTCCGAGGACCTCAAATGGATTTGAGATTCATAAAGCACCGAGACCAAATGAAACCAATGACACTTCAAGAAAAAACCCCAGTATACACTTTTTCCGTTGCAATTGGTCAAGCTTTGGAGGGGTAATCTTCGTTGCTCTTCCGCATGCGACCTCGTATTTATCCATTTTGTTAGAGGGGGTTCCCAGATATGCTTATACAAAAGTTGGATTTTTTCACTCTTTAGTGTTCTACAGTCTGTTTAGTAGTCTTGGAAAATTTACTCACTTTACCTAGTCCAAAGGCCCTAATCCTATGCTATTGTTGGTGTGCTAAAAAAAAAAAAATGTCTAGTGGATTTTATTAGCGTGTGATTAATTTTAATGGGTTTTACTTAGAAGGTTCATGGAGATGAAACAGATAATGTGTAAGACATAGAATGCAAAAGAATTAGATGCAATTCGTTCTTTTCGATGAATTCTATGTATGGGAAGGAGAAGAGTTATATTCTTCTTAACACAAGCAAGTACTCAAAACTATGCAAATTTCAATTTCTGGGAGCAAGATGATGCCAAACTACCAAGAAAATGTTTCCAAAATCCAAATGCACATGCAAAACTAGATCTTTTCAAATGTGTATCAAAATGTTTTTCCTAAGAAAGAAAAAAATACTTCGTTTGATTATGTATGAAATGAGATATGCAAACTTTTCTGCTTGTTAACTTTCAAATGAAATGAAAGAGATCAATGTTTGACACAAAGAAATATGAGGAAAAAAAGAAATCAAACAAAGTGCATTCAAAAAACTGATCAGAACTAAAATAAATCAAGTACGAGATAACTTGTTCAATTAAGGACTCGAAGATGTAAAAGAGAAAGAAGAAAACAAACACTCTTGAAAATCCTCAAAGAGAGAGTAATGAGAATGATTATTCAAGGTTGGGTTGCAGTAAACAAGAGATTCCTAGTCATTCAAAAAGTGATATGTTTCAACGAAGATAAAAATGGCTCAACACCAAACAACATTTGCAAACTCTAGTTGATGAAAAATCCTAAAAAATCAAGCGATCTGAAAACTTTGTGAGATGAAGATCAAAGAACTGAAAGATAGGATGAGCCAAGGGATTTTGTTAACCCAAGGGGACCATACAATTTCATAACTAGGAGAAATTTGCAAACTCAAAGAAGGGAAAGAAATGAGTGATGAATGTCAATTTCTCAAGAAAACAAAGTCAAAGACAAATTAGGAGACTCTAGGCTAAAATCCTATTAACAAAAGACTGAGCAGAACCAAGAAAAAACTCATAAATCCACTTAAAAGGAGATATTGGTGCCCCTATTACCAAAGGAACATAGCACTATGGAACTCCCTAGGAGACTAAGTGGGAGTGCAAGTCAGGCCAGTGACTCCCTGGTATCAACTGCATGGGAGTGTTGGTTCTAAAAAATCTTAAAAATGGATTCCAAAAGCTAAAACTCGGCAAAGACTTTGTAAAATCTTCAATCAAGAAGAGGGAAGGGGAAATAAATCAGAATCAAGAATAAAAAAAGAAAGATCTAATCACAATAAAGGATTCAAGATGAACCAAAGGAAAGACTAGTCAAAGTCCATTCCCTAGTGGAGTTGCCATTTTTTTGTTATGAGAAATCTTACCCTACAGACAGGCTAAGCTCTCGTTTGGACCAAGACCCCTTATTTGATCCAAAGACAAAATAAAACAAATGGTTTCTATGTTCCCTTTAAATCTATTTCAACCAACAAAACAATATATAAGAAGAATATGGTGTACCTTATTTTGATGTCTGTCCTCACTGCTCTAGTCCTTGAGCTTGATCTCCAAGCTCCTTAATGCAAATGAAATACTGCAAAGACCAAAAAAAAACTCTTCCCCCTACTCATATGATTAGATAAAGTAGATATATCTATGAATATTGAAACAATAATAGACAAGCAAATGTAGAACACATGAACTTGAAGGGAAGAGGCCAAGTTTATATTAATTGGAAAGACAATGGAAAGTACTTACAAATCATGTTTGACAATGCAGTAACTTCTCCAAGCTCTCCTTGTCTATCCCTTTGCATGAATCTCTTACGATCAAAATGATGATACTTCAACAATTTCCTCCCCCTTCACCATGGAAATGCCTTCTATTTATAGGATTGTGAGGCTCAACCACCATGAGCTAATAAGGGAAATGGTTGAGGATATAGCTCCATGAGTTGGTATTTTATCCTAATATAGTGCCATAGGATATGATTCGACCAAAAACAACCTCCTCCTTTAAGATTTGTCCCTTAATAATAGTCAGGATGTGCCATATTTTTCTCTAACCACACCGATGCTCCCTTTGAGTTAGATATAGAGAACCACTGGAACCTCCTAAGCAAGGTCGAGGGAGCATTGGTGCTCGCTAAGAATGAGTAGGTGAGCACCACCCTTCATAAATGTTCAAAAATGGTAAAATTTTCCAAGTAAAAGGTGTGGTTCTGGACCTCAAATGGTGGGTTTTCTCTTCCAAACTAACTTAGGGATTGTGACAAATGTTTTTCATGTTGTCAATGGGTTGCGAAATTTAGCAAAGTGAATGTGACACTTGTTAAGGTTCATACGACACTTGAGACAGTGCATGCGACACTTAAGAAGGTTCATACATCACTTTTGACACTTACGAGTGGAATTTTGATGTGTAACAACTTCCCCAATCCCATGTACAAGGGTGTGGTATGCTACCTCCTACAACACTAGTTTGTTAGGAAACAATTTGGGAAATACATGTTGTGGTTTGGTTGATTCGTAGATCATGATATAATTCCCATTATCGAGTACAAACCAATCCCCAATTTTTTTGATAGCTTCCATTGCCTTCTCTGACATGCATGGTGTTGGGGAACATAATAAAAATTGGAACAAATGAATTAAGAAGTGATCACAAATATTGTGATAGTACACTCAATATTTATGCTCCCACAAGTCTTGGAAATAGACATGAATAGGGAGGTCGCTCATTCGCCATCTCCAGCCCATTCCTAGGTAAACATGTGCTCGATAGAAAAAATCCAATAGGTAGGATGACATGCGGAAATGTCGATGCTTCTGTGGCACTGCATGTTTTACTACTGATATGGTATTTTCAAGTTCGGCTTAGAGGATAGCTACCCAGTTAAATATATGAACATTAGTTGCGATATTGTGTAGTAAGGGGACCCAATATTCCTCTACTTTTGAAGCATCTGCTTCTCCATGAAGCCTGCACAAAAGGGATATATCGTATCAGTAATGGGTTATGAGCATATTCATGGGATAATATCTAGATATTGATATAAAACTTTCCCTCGGAACCCGCCAATTCTTAATTTCTTCTCTAGAATCTAGATAACATTGCAACATCCATTCATCTATGAGTTCAATCTCTTTAGCAGGAAGCTTATATCATGTATCTATAGTTAAGGCCTCGAATGATGAAATAAATTTCCCTTAAGCATATTTTATCATTCTTTTGTCAATGTTAGTTCAATGGATGGTCCAAGAAATAACTTCTTAAATCGGGAAAACTTTTGGATGTGCAACCATATGATAAATTCAAGACCTTTTTAGAGCATGGTAGACACCCAAATCTTGATCATCATCTAATACCTCAGGATATGAATCTCTATGGAACATATAGTAAATTTCTTCCCATTGATATGCCATGCCAATGTCCATAATGCAGCTGATGTTGTTGTAAATGGGGTCGTTTCCTCCTTTGTATGACCAAACTTCAACAATGGTCTATTTTCCACTCCTCCTCTTATCATGTTCCATATTTGTTCCTATGATTCACTCATAACAACCAAGGATGTTATGAGATATTTGAATATATAAGCGATGAAGAGATATTTGATTCTAGAGACCCCTTGCAGACAATAGAATTGTCCCTAAGAAAGGCCAATAGGAAATTCCGGGATTTGTTCGCTGCTAGGCCAAAAACTGCTGAGGATTTCCAAAGCATAGCTGAGTTACGCATTAAGATAAAAATTTATCGGGTAAGTCATGTCATCTAACAATAACATTTTTTGGTTTTAAATTTTTTAATTTGATATATGCAATTAACACATATTTCTCATTGTATAATTTTGTGAGATCGATGAGAGGGGAAGGGGAAGGTCCTGATGGCAGCAGCAGGACTGCAACAACAAACTTGCATGGCCACGTAGCCACCAGGCTATTTTCCACCCCAAGTGTGACGCCTGAGACCGATTCTATACCTTCTAGGGGTGATGCCACGCCCCCACAACACACGCCAGATCGTGCAAGTGGTGTACATGATCATGGAACTGATCACTCTTCCATTGATTGTTACCCTGGTGCTACACGTATCCAAAGCACAGGAACAACCACGATATCATTTTTGGTTGACCCAGACATGGTTCCTCTAAAAATAGTACAACTACCAGGTATTTAATATATGCCTTTATAGAGATTCCCATTATATAATTGTTTAAACAATCATGTATTAGTGAGATTTAAATTACTAATGATGACGATGTTTTACAACAAACAATGTGTTCTACAATAGTTTGCATGACTATGCATTAGAAATTATTGGGCTGACCATTCAACTACGATGGAATCGACAAAATTCCAAACTGAAAAGCCTTCTTATCTCCAGACTGGTTAGCGAGTTTAGTGACTCGTTCAATAAGCTGAAAGTCCTATAAAGGACCATCAAGCATTTGAAACATGTTAGAGTGGCGTATAGGAATAAGTTAGTACAGGACCCCAAGTGCGAACGCCCTTTGGTTGTCCCGGAGAGGGAGTGGAAAGAAATTATTCTCGATGCAAGAGAATTAGCGATGAAAGAACAAGGGAAGAAACCACCAGGCCCTGGAAAGTAAGAGGTGTTTTCAATTTACTATGATGGTATTTTGTTTACTTTACGAGGAAAACAATCAATATCTAACATATTTCAAAATATTGCATAGACTCCATGACACTTCCAAGGCAACAAAGGCAAGACAAGACAAACACGACCAACATAAACTGGGCCAAGGTGGTTATGAGAGATTGAAGGCACGGGTTGTAAGTGCCTAAACATTTTACTTTTTTTTTTTATCATCGTCACAAAATATGTAATTCATTGCAGTTAGTGACTAATGAGTTTTATATTGCTCAATGCAGGGGGGTTTATTCAACGACAAAGCCACAGAAGAAGATCTAAATGTCGGGTTCATGCAGGGTTTTGATGGCGTGGTGGAACGATGAAGAAGCTTGGGGCAATCACCACGTGTCTCTCTGGAGGACATGGTAAATAAAATGAAATTAAAAACTTGTCGATTAGTTTTTACTCATTGATTACTTGTAATGTAAAATATATTTTTTATTCATTTAAAATGTAAAATAATGTGTGTCTTTTCCACATTCACAGGAGAGTAACAATGCTACCAATGCTCTTGATGTACCCGGTGAACCATATCCCGACCCCCATATTGATTCAAGCGTTGTTTTCGAAGGACCATTACATAGTGGTATGTGCGCATTTTTAATGTTTTTCCATTTTTCAATGAGTATTAATATTTAGGTTATATTCTATACTAAATACTTATATTGTTTCATATGGCAGAGTGTGTAGATGTCGATCGAGAGTGGAGATCAACAAGCGCATAAACAACAATGCGGCCACTAGCTACTGTTCCTACTGCATCGACTAATCCAGGTATAAAACATTGTAATTAAATCTGTATTAATTAAATTTCCCTAGGAATAATGAATAACAATATCACTTGAATTTTTTTTGTTTTAGTGGTGGATTCCCATGCACATCCTCAACCTCCACGCCAAAATACTAGAAGTTCATCATGGCGTGAGGTGTTGAGTATTGAGGATGCAACACTTCAAGAAGACCTAATAATTGTGGGGGATCAGTTGAATGATGATAATGACAACTTAATTTGTGCTTTCATGGAGACCAAGAAGAAGAAGAAGAAGAAAAACAAATGATTAGACATTTTATTATTAATATAAATCCAATATATTTATGGTCCAATGTAATGTATTTTGTTTTCCTAAATGTCATGAATGTTATTTGCTTTCATGTTTTTTCTTTTATCACATGGCTATGAATGTTTTTTGCTTACATTTAATGTTACTGTCATTTCTAATTATAGTTGTAAAATCTAGATAGATTGGGTATGGGGAAATGAGAGTGATGTGAGAGGGGGGGAGGGGCCAAAAGAGATTCCACCTTGACGTGGTTGGTCCTGTTAAGTAGAGAATAATTTATTCTCGAAATGAAGAGAAGCTCATTCAGGTATTCGTCTTTAGTCATTAATTTATAGAGGTTGTTACATCTTTAATTATTATTCTGGAATATAATTAAGTCATGTATTGAATCGCAGGATGGAGAGGAGCAACATTGGAGGCACCCCATAACTCAAAGGTATGGATCTTGTTAAGGATTGGTTTAAGGTGATTTTTGGTTGATTTATGACTATCATGATATTTCGTAATGAATGTGGAGATCAATGATTTATTTTAGGAAATTTGAATTTAAGAAGACAAAGTTATGCTGACTCCACGAGTGTTAAGGATGCATGCCGATGGACACAATCCCCAAGGTATGTCTCTCTAGCCAACATTGTTGCTAGCCTAAATCAATGTAGTACACATTGAATGCGGTGACCCTGAGGTTCATCATCCTCTTCATATGATTCTTTCTCCTCCTAGGAGGTTTGAACCTCCTAACCTAACCTATAAGGCTACCCCTACATAGCTTGACCTACCCTAAACCTAACCTACATCCTAAGACTAGTAATCCTAGACTCTTAGTGGCCTAACGCAAGACATCTAGACCTAATCTCTATAGCTCCCTAAAGCTACTAAAGCTATTAACTTGGCACTCAAATTAGGACTAACATAAATATTACAAAGACAGTCCCACCATTTTAATGCTAGATATAGATTCACTCTGACACAGTCCCCCATCCTTGGATGTTTTGGGGCGATTAATATGTCATTTGATTTATTGTAATGTCTAGAACAACATACGACTGTAACTATGTTTGGTTGTCTCCAAAATTACTCTGTATTTTTCATCTAGGGCATTAACTGACTAAAGCCAATAACTTGGATCATGTTCCTTCTAACTAGATTTAGAAATTAAGTTCCATATAAGTATACCTTGCAATCGTTGTTGTCACCATGTTTGTGTGGGTTTTTTCTTTTGGTCACTTGTTTATTAAATATTTCCTTGAGATAATGATATATTTGAACCCGTGACAAGCACACATTTGTAATTATGTTCCCGATAGTTAAGTGCAACTTATAATCATTTATCATAAATAAGGAAATGATATTTTTCTTAAATTTGGATTTGAGTCCTAGTTGATGCCATAATTTAGATTTATGTGTTGTGTGGTGATTAATTGTAGCAATGGGAAGAACATTTTATCATTCAATTGAGTTCAGTAATGAGGTGTGTTTTGGGAAGAACTCCCTCAGGAGTGTCTACCATTTGATTGTCCTAAGCTATTTTTGCAGCCTCAACCTACCTAATGTTGACCTATTTTCATATTAGCTCACCCTAGGATATCTCCCCTTTCATGATCTAGCAAATCTAGGTATTCATTGACTTGTTTTGGCCATTTACTTGACAATGGATTCATTCATTGGTGTTAATACACTCACTCACTTAAAATATTATATGGATGCACTTTAGTCGAACTTCTAAATCCCTTCATTGGTGTAAATCCTTTGATCGGTGTTATGGTAGCACCCAACGACCTTCATATACATTTGTTAGGTGGACACCATTGGAATAGTGTTGATCAAAATACCCAACAATACCGAGTTGTGAAATATGTAGGAAATGGCCATATCTACGATTACAACTTGTCAAATTTTCCACATTCCTTCCGTACAATGATAGCCTACCTAGGAGTAGCAACAATAACCCAAAGCACCCTTCAGTTAACATGAAAATTTTGGCAATGACTTGTGAATAGAGTTTAGTTAATTAGTAGATGCTTGTCTATGAGTTGCAATGGATGCTCATGGATGCATTGTGTTACATGTTGCTGGTGTGGTATGTTTTCATATTCACCCTGATCTTCGTCGTTCTACCCACTAAGCGTGGTTTATTGACTAAGTTTTTCAGGGTTGTCTTGGTCGCTCTTGCAACTAATATTACTCATTAGAATGATTAACATTCGTCGCTAGTTGACTAATTATGGTCTCTAGAGTGACCAAGTTTATGTTTTCCTTAGAGATTCTAGCAAGGCTTGCAACTAAATTTGGTCGCTAGACCGACTAATCTTGGTCGTTTGACCGATGAATGGTAACTTTTCCCTATTGTGGATAGGCTTCTTTTTCCGGTGGTGGGGGGTATGGAAAATCGGTTTCCCTCACGTTGGCCCCACCTTACG
>ML777122.1:229442-246373 GCA_009831015.1 Picea engelmannii
GAATGGAAAAGGGGGTCTAGAATCAATCCTCGGCCACTAATCTAGGCCCTCAAATTTGAGTCATTGAAAACTGCGTGCAAAATTCCGGAGCCCCCCCCCCACCTTGTTAAAGGTAGAATGGAAAAGGGGGTCCGGAACAGAACCCTAGCCATAGATCTAGGCACGTAGATCCTGGTCGCCCAGATCTACTTGCTCCTTAGCTTCATGTGCCGAGAGTTGTCCCTAATGGATGGCTGAGACTGCTCCATGATCAACAGTACAGATTCTTTTAGGAATTCTCCCATTGAGATTTCTTGCTCCCTTGCTCTCGCAGTCCCAGTAACCAAAACGCGACGAAGCTCAATCGCATGCCACATGCCCCTACTGAACTGGACAACCCCGATCACTCGTCGCTCAATGTGCATTTAAACTCAATCGACCCCCACTTTAGCCCTGCTATCACGTGACTGGGCACCAGGACCGTGGGCCCACACCCAAAGGCACCTTCGCATCTCGTGTATCATGGATGGGAGGGAGTCGACCCTTGTATTTCAAAGTCATGATAGCCGAGATGGAAACCGAACTTAATTAGGCACCACGTGTCTTTCAAGAGTAACGGTCCCGATCCTTTCGGGGATTCTCCCACCGGGATTTCTCGCTCCTCTTCCTCCAACTGCCTTTCCATACAAACTTGTTCTATGACCGTGGGCCCGCACCCAAAGGCACCTTTGCATCTTGTGTATCATGGATGGGAGGGAGTCGACCCTTGTATTTCAAAGTTGTGATAGCCAAGATGGCGATCAGACTTAATCAGGCGCCACGTGTCCTGACTGGAACGAACGACCATGATCATTTCATGAATTTGGCCCTAAGGGATGAGCCCATGTGCTAAACCTTGTGCAACACCATGGTTTTGGCTTACCTGATGACTGTTGATCTGTTCCATCGATGGATCCTTGCCGCTGAAAACAAAAATTCCCACTCGCTTGATTTTAAGCCCAAAATGAACTTCTTCTGTGTGCTGCATTTGACTATCATGAATGCGGCCTTTGAATAAAACACATTTGATGGGTTTTTAAAACCCATTTCTTTGGATTTTACACCAAGGACCTGAAATCGGAGAGAAACATCCCCCCTTGCAAGAATTGGTGCTAACATTAGGCTCCATGGGGGATAGAGTCATCCCTGCGATGCTCTAAGAACTCCTTGCAGCTTCAGTGCCTTGCTGTTGGGCTATGGAATCATTTATTAAGATGAAAATAAACAGAAAAACAATATTTACAAAAAATAGAGGAGTCATCTAAGGCTCAGAAAAAACATTTTTTCGGGAAATGCCCATTTAATGGGCCATTAAGAAATTCTTCGCCCTTCGAACCCTGCAACCTGTAAGTGTTGTTCGAGAATACTTTAGAGATTTTGAAGGGCCCAATCCAGAGGGTGTCAAATTTGTTGTGTTTACCCCTATCTTGCCTGGGTGCATCCCATTTAAGCACCAAATCAACCAACTCGAACTCCTTCTTCCTGACCTTCCTGTCAAAGGCTTGCTTGATCTTTTGCTGATGACTATGAGCTATGTCCATTACCTGCTCCCTGATCTATCGCACTTACACCATTTGATGAATCCTTCTGACCATATGGTCTGGCTCTCCTTCATGATCCTGAAAGAATTTTGCTACAGGTAAAGCGAGCTGAGTGGGAAAAACAACCTCCATCCCATAAACAAGTTGAAAAGGTGAGGTGCCCAAGGACTTCTTTGTTGTCACTCGATCAGCCCATAGAGCGAATTTGAGCTTTGAATCCTAGGCCCTCTTGTTGTCTTCCAATAATCTTTTAATGAGATTGATTAATCTTTTATTAGAAGATTCTACCAGTCCATTTCCTTGAGGATAATAGGAAGTGGAGTGAATTAGTGAAATCTTGAACTTCTCGCAGAACTTAACCAGAGGCTTATACTTGAAAGAAGAAGAATTATCGGTGACAATTCTGCTGGGACAACCAAATCTGTCTATGTTATCCTCCAGGAAGTTGATAATTACCTTGTGTGAAGCACTCCTGGTGGGGGCAACTTCTATCCAGTTGGTGAAATAGTCTATTGCAGTCAGGATTCATCTGTGCTGGCCACCTAAAGGAGGATGAATATCTTCAATGAAGTCCAACCCCCACTGTTGAAAGGGTGTTGAAACTACTACAGGCTTAAGTGGAAAAGATTTGAGCTGTTGCTTTCCTGAGAACCTTTGGCATTTGATGCAAGCTCTGACTTCTCTGCAGACATCAGTGAATAAGGTGGGCCCGTAGTACCCAACCCTGAGAATTTTATGGAAATCAAACATAACTTTCTGGGCTTCCTATGGTTTAGACACCTCATAAACACCTCTGGAGGGTCTCTCCAGTACAAGGCTTGGTCAATAAGGCAATATCTAACTGCCTTGAGCTTTAAATCTCTTGCCTTTCTTTTTCCCATTTCGTCAAGAGGCTTCAACTCTTGCAAAAAATACAAAATGTATTTGTACCAGGTGCATTCTGCTAGTGATAAGCCACCCTGAGAGATTTTGCTAGGCGACTCAACTTGCTGATTTTTTGAGCAAGCATTGATGAAGCCAACCCCCAAAGCCTAGCAATTGGATTCAGCCAGCAGCTTGGCTAAACCCTGCCCTTTAACCAACTTGGTGGGCTTTATTTCTAGGTCAAACTTAAGGATCTTAGCAATCCATTTACCTCTTCTCCCATCTATGTAAGGTTGTACAAGGATGTCTTTCATAGAGGCCGAAGGAATGTATGCAGTCACTCTTGAGTGTAAGACATAGACTCTGAAAGCTTTGAGATATTTCACCAAGGAATAAGCCTGTTTCTCCATGTTCTCATACCTTATTTTTGCATCTCTTAGTGCCTTACTAAAAAAGGAAATGGGTTGCTCACGCCCTTCCTCATTTTTCTACAATAAGACCACTACTATTGCATCAAAAGAAGCAAAAGAAAAAACTAGGAAATCCTTGGAATAATTAGGAATGATCAACATAGGTTCCTTAGTCAATGCCCTTTTTATTTGGACAAAATATTCCCTGAGTTCAACAGTCCATTTTACTTCATTTCCCTTTATGAGCATGGCTGTGATGTGTTTCACCAACTCAGCAAAATTTGAGACGAACCTTCTCAGAAAGTTAATCTTCCCTAAAAAATCTTGGACCTCTCTCCTAGACCTAAGAAGTGACAAGGTATGAATTTCCTCTACCCTGCTGGGATCGATTCTTACTCCCTCTGTTGATACTGTATGGCCTAGCAACTTCCCCTCCTTCATAGCAAACAAAGATTTCTTGGGATTTAAGGAAAGACCAAACCTCTGGCATTTCAAGAAAACGTTCCTTAAGTGACAGCAGTGCTCTTTATTAGACCTAGAGAAGACTGTGATGTCATCCAGATAGATCACCACAAACTGATCTTTCTCCCCGATGAAGGCTATGTCCATGGCTCGCTGAAACGTTGCTCCTGCATTCATTAGTCCAAAAGGCATTTTGGCATACATGAATGTTCCCCAAGGAGTGGTGAAGGTTGTTTTTTCTCTATCCTCAGGCATGACTGATATCTGATTATAGCCAGAAAAACCATCAATCATGCATATCCTAGATGCACCAGTTACCCTCTGCAATATGTGTTCCATGTTGGGCAAGGGATAATTGTCTTTCTTTGAGATCCTATTTAAGTTCCTGAAATCAACACAGAGCCTGATTTCTCCACTTTTCTTCCTCACCAAGACCAAATTGGCCACCCACTTAGAATATCTCAAGGGGACAATGATTTGGGCATCTAACAACTTCTTCACTTCTCTCTCCATGACAGGCAACAACATGGGATTTATATGCCTTAGCTTCTGCCTAAATGGCTTAGCCTCTTCCTTTAGTGGGATCTTGTGTTCAATGACAGATGTTTCATATGTCTTGAGGTCTTCATAGGTCCATGCAAACACATCAACAAATTCTCTTAATAACTTGGTATATTCATCCCTCTTCTCTTTGGTCAAACTACTTGACAACTTGACAAATTAGGCTCCTCCTGTGTGCCAATGTTGCAGTCAGCTATATCAACATCTTCATTTGAAACAATACCCTTTACTTCCACATCATTCCCATTGAACAGTGTTTCTAAAGGGACTAGTCCCTTTGGAATGTGATTTCTAGGCAGATGAATAATATGGTGATCAACAATTTTATTTAAAAATACCTCAGGGTGAGGGTGACTTTCGAGATCAGGATCCTGATCAATGTGAAATTCAGAAAATTCATCGACAGACTGAAGAAATTTTTCGATTTCAAGATCGTCTTCGAATACCTTCCAATGCTTGATATTGTCCAATACAGATGGCCTATATCTTATCTCAACATCATATTTGATCTTAGGAGGCAGAGGGATCCTGAACAGACTAGCTAAGACAACTAAGGAATCAACCAAAGTATTTTCCTCTCTTGGAATAAAATAAATGTTGAAAGTTGAGAAGAAATTATCAATCAAGTCCCACACCTCATCTTTGTAACTCCTGAGCCGATGATGCTTAGTCTGATAAGCATTTTTGACTTGCTGGATAATCAAATCAGCATCTCCGAACACTTCTACCTCCTCAATTCCCATCTCTTTTGCATCCCTTAAACCCAGAACAAGAGCTTCATATTCTGCCACATTATTGGTAGTTTCAAATTCTAGCTTGTATGACAGGGATATGGTTTCTTGACAAGGCGACACAAAAAACACTCCAGTGCCAGCGCCTTCGCTAGAAGAAGCTCTGTCAAATAATATCTTCCAAATAGAGGTGGTTGGAGGAGGTATCTCATGATTAAATATGGTCTACCTTCTGATTTGAAAAGGGGCTTCAGGAGTATCAGTGCGCTGCAATAAACTAGACCCCAAATCAATGTAAAGTGAAAATATAGAATGATTGGTGGGGTTTGCTTCATCACTAACAATGTAGGCCAGCTGGGATTCTTTGTACAACCTCCTGTGTTCCCCTCCAAAGACTGGAATAATGGCATATGTGAGATCCATATGTAATGTTCCTCCAAGCTTTTTAATCCAAGATCCTGACAACAACATGCTGAACTTGGGGGGAACATCAGCTACTACGATGTCCATGACCACACTCTTCATTGGCAGCTGAAATAAAGATACCACGAAATATTTGATGACTCCAAGACATTGCACCCTCCTTGAATCAAAAGAGTACAAATCATGATAATCCTTTGTCACTTCCAGTTCCAATTCTTCCATGACTATTTTGGGCATAAGGTTGTGGGAATCTCCTGAATCCATGAGGCAATTATGTAGCACCTTATCATGTACATTCAGGGATGTGTAGAAGGGAGGGGATGAATCATATTTGTCTTCTACCATGGGACCTAGGACAACTGTTGGCTTCTCATCTTAAAGATTTACTGAGTCTGTGGAAGGTCGAGGGGACTCAGATTGTAGCATTTTGGAGAGGGACCTTTTGAAATCTTCATTTTTGACTTGTTTTGAGAGGGGTAAGGGAATTATAATCTTTTGAATCTCATGTTCAAAACTAAAGGAAGAAAAAGGCTTAGGAGCTTCCCTTACCTCAGAGGCAAGTTCTTTGGCTATTGGCAAAGTTTTCTGTGTTTCATTTTCTTTAGTAGTGATTGTTGCAGGTTTAGCAGGCCTTTCTGCCATGAGGGGCTGATCCTGGCCATCAAAATTCCCTTCTTTCTTCTTTGACCTAAGATGGTATCTGTTAGGAGTGTTGTTGTCCTTTTCCCCTTTACCCAACTCATAGATTTGAATGTTCATAAGGGATTCTTCATATGCATATTGAGTCAAATGGGGGAAAGGGGGAGTGTCTTCAATATAGTGAATTTTAGGGCTGATCTCATCTATCTCCTCTCCTTCCTCATGAGTAACTAGGTTATTTTGGAGAGGGGTTTGAATCCTCTGATTTTCTCTGTCTTTTCCCCTTTGTTCCCTTGGCAAAGCCTGTGTCACATTGTTACCAGGCCTCCTGAAGCCTCTGTTGTCAATATTTTGGGGATTTCTGTACATGGGCTTCCCTTCTAACTCCCATATTTCCATTCTAGCCAAAAGCAATTTTAGCACTTTATTTACCTCGTCCGGAGAGGAATTAGATGGGGAGGCTTCATGTCTCTTTCTGGATATGTCTCTATCAGCCTTATTCCTGAGTCGGTCAACAACCAATATGTTAGATTCTATTTCCATGGCTGCATCCTGCATGTTAGCTAGATTAATGGCTCTCCTTTCCTTCAACAGGAGGCAGAAATAGGGATCAAAAGTGCTAGCATAAGTGATTTTAGCAGAGGCTTCTGAGGGCTTTATCTCAGCGGGGATCTTATTATACATTTTATTGAATCTCTTGGAGAAGTCAGAGACAGACTCTCCTTCCTTTCTCTTCAAAGACCCAAACTCTGTCATGTAATACATAAAGTCTTTTTTGTCTCCCCATTGTCTCAAAAAGGAATTATCCAAAGCCTCAATCCCATCAATGGATCCAGGAGGTAGGGCTCTAAACCACTTTCTAGCCTCGTCTTCAAGGATATGGATGAAAATCCTCATCCATATGTATGCATGCATGATAACATGATCATCTGTGAAGCTGTAAAAGGCTTCAAGGTGTTCTTCTACAGCTATGTCCCCTTCGCCTGTAAACTTGGGCAACTACTTAAGGTAGCTGTTGGAAGGGCATTGAGAGGCTGAGGTAATAAAAGGGGAGCATACCTAGCAGCTATTATAGCCTCCATTTTGTTCATGGGGGGATTTTCTCCTGCCATAGGAATATTAGGTGGAGGAGAACTCGGAGGAGAAGGAGCTCGAAATACAGGGGATACTGGAAATGAGCTTCCAGGTGGAAGAGGAAACAATGGGGGATTCATAGAGAAGGCTAAGGGACTTGAGTCAACAACTGCTCCTCTCTGTACAGTAGTAGAAACACTAATAAGAGGAGGGGTGGTAAAATCTTCTGTGGTCCTGGGTCTACGCCAAGGTACTGCTTCAGGGGAGAGGGCAGTAATAAGGATTTCTCCCTCCAATCCTAGACTAGGAGGGGAAAACTCAACAGGAACACTTCCGAAATTCAGGAAACGAGAAACTTCAGAAAAAGGTCTACTAGGAAGCCAAGAAGAAGAAAACAAAGTTTCTACATAAGGAGATGGAAAATTACCTGGTTCAGTGATGGAAGTTTCTCCTTGAGAGGCATTTCCTTTTCTGATAAACACCTCCGGATCAGCTCCAAGTGTAGATAGAGGCAGTCGTGGATGCGACCGCATGTGTCTACCTCTGGAAGCCACAACTAAAACAATGGGTTCACCACAGTGGATTCCTCACAATGGAGTCACCAGGTGCACAGTAGCAATCTCGTAAAGCTCTGATGCCTGATGCACCTTCAGAATCAAAGGCTCGATGTCATTCTATCCCAGGGAAAATTTTCAACTTCATCCCCGACAATGGTGCCATAAATGTTGGCATCAGAAGTCACTCTTGGATTACAGCAGGAGTAAGCTTGATGCCCATCATTTTATGTCACGATTTGTTTATAAAGGGTGATCAAATGGAAGAAAACTTAGAACAATATCGTTCTAACTCCGAAACTAGGCCGGACATGCACAGGCAGGTGAGGTCTTAGTTAAACTTCAGACAGTAAGTTGTAGTAAGGGTGAATAGGAGGAAGACTTTTGTGAGGAAATGTGAATGACTTTTGTAGGCATCAAGCTTCTAACAGGCTGTAGAAGAAAAACTTGAACACAAGAACTTCTTACATTCAAATTACAGAAACACTGGAGAATAGAATAGTGCTACAATAAAACCTTTATCAAAACACAGTCACAATGATTCATGTGAATCAATCAATCATGAACTCCCTCAGTATGAGATGAAAACCAGATGGGATGAGAAAGTTGTCTATCATTAAACAAGAAATTTCACATACAGATACATAACCAAGGAACTAGAAAGTCCATTAAAACTTTACAATCGGGAGCTTCGCTCTACCATCGATCCTTACAAAAATGGAAAAATTGCCTACATATACTTGGAACTGAATCAAGCACTGAAAGCGTGATCACATCAGGAGTTCAATGCTTGACGTTGAGGAGCTTCTCTGTCAGGCTGCGCGTGCATACATTAGGAAGACTACCTATGCACTCGTCTGTCAGACGTGATCTTTGTCAGGATAGAATGACAGCCTGTCTCTGTGCATGCCCCTTTTTGACCTTCTTATTTAAGGAAGGAGACAATGTCTCACCCACCTTCCTCATTTGCATTAATTGATTCATCGAGATCTAAGAGGCCCTGGTCAAGTCTGCGTCTGGGAGATGTGGAAGCCTACCTTTGGTTGTCTGCTACTTCGCTGGACTTCTGGAGAGGGACTTGGCTGGCCGACGTGGACAGAGCTGACGAGGCTGAGGCGTTGGGTGCGACAGGAAACTAGCTTTGGCAGAGGTGGCTGGGAGTGTGAGACACATGGCAGGATGCGGGATGATGAAATGGAGGACACATGTCATCGGGGTCTGAGAGGCAGTAAGTAGAGGCAGAAGGTGGTAAGAGTTTTAGAGTGGCTCACATAAAACCACCCCATTCCAGACCCNATGGCAAAGGGGGTCCGGAATCAATCCTCAGCCGCTGATCCAGGCGCTCAAATTTGAGCCGTTAAAAACTACATGCCCAATTCTGGACCCCCCCCTTTGTTAAAGGTAGAATGGAAAAGGGGGTCCGGAACGGAACCTTGACCGTAGATCTAGGCGAGTAGATCTTGGCCGCCTAGATCTGCCCGCTCCTTAGCTTCATGCACCGAGAGTCATCCCTGATGGACGATTGAGACTGCTCCATGATCAATGGTATAGATTCTTTTGGGAATTCTCCCATCGGGATTTCTTTCTCCCTTGCTCTCGCAGTCCCGGTAACCGAAACGTAACGAAGCTCGATTCCATGCCACATGCCCCTGCTAAAATGGATGACCTCGATCACTCATCGCTCAATGAACATTTAAACTCAACCACATGACTGGGCGCTAGGACCGTGGGCCCACACCCAAAGGCGCCTTCGCATCTCACGTATCGTGGATGGGAGGGAGTCGACCCTTGTATTTCAAAGTCATGATAGTCAAGATGGCGACCGGACTTAATCAGGCGCCACATGTCTTTCAAGACTAACGGTCTTGATCCTTTCGGGGATTCTCCCACCAGGAGTTCTCGCTCCTCTTCCTCCAACCGCCTTTCCATACGACCCTGTGCTATGACTGTGGGCCCGCACCCAAAGGTGCCTTCGCATCTTGCGTATCGTGGATGGGAGGGAGTCGACCCTTGTATTTCAAAGTCGCGATAGCCTAGATGGCAACCAGACTTAATCAGGCGCCACGTGTCCCGACTGGATCAGATGACCATGATCATTTCGTGACTTTGGCCCTAAGGAATAAGCCCATGCGCTAAACCTTGTGCAACTCCATGGTTTTAGCTTACCTAATGACAGTTGATCTGGTTCATCGATGGATCCTCGCCAATGAAAACAAAAATGCCCACTCGCTTGATTTTAGGCCCGAAATGAAGTTCTTCTGTGTGCTGCGATTGACGCTCATGAATGCGGCCTTTGAATAAAACTTATTTGATGGGTTTTTAAAACCCATTTCTTCTCATTTTACACCAAGGGCCTAAAATCGGAGAGAAACATCCCCCCTTGCAAGAATTGGTGCTAACAACCCCCTTCTCAATAATCCAACAATTGGTATTAGAGCAGGTTCCTTTAGAATTAAGTTTAACCAATGAAAGGTAGATCATGGAGAGCAACAACATGTATAAAAATGGAATACCACAGTTTTATGGACAAAAGTATGCATTTTGGAGCATAAGGATGAAGACATATATACAGGCACAGGGATTTGAAATTTGACAATCAATTATAGATGGATACAAAGAACCAACAGTTCCGCTGACAAAAGAAAAAACAATGAAACTCGGTCAGAATAATTCCAATGCCATAAATGCACTTCTGAATGGTCTTGGTGAATCGATATTCACCAAAGTTGCACATTGTAAATCTGCTAAAGATATTTGGGACAAACTTCAAAATATTTATGAAGAGGATTCAAAAGTCAAAGCAGCAAAGCTCCAAACTTATAGAGGTCAGTTCGAACAACTAAAGATGAAGGAAGATGAGAATATTGTAGCTTACTTCTTTTGAGTTGATGAAACAATAAATGCAATCATGGGATTGGGAGAAGAAATCAAAGAATCTGTAATTGTTCAAAAGGTACTAAGATCTCTTCCTATGAGACTTGACCCTAAGATATCAACACTAGAAGAAAGAATCATGGAATTGGGAGAAGAAATCAAAGAATTTGTAATTGTTCAAAATGTACTAAGATCTCTTCCTATGAGATTTGACCCTAAGATATCAACAGTAGAAGAAAGAGCATATCTAAACTCAATAAGCATGGAAGAACTACATGGAATCTTCACAACATATGAAATGAGAACTGAACAGGAAAATCCAGATGTAAAAGAAGCAACCTTCAAAGCATCCAAAAGGTCAAAGAAAAAGGGAAGGAAAAAGGAAAAATAACATAGCAGCAATGGTGACATCTCAGAAGATAATGAAGAAGTGGCCAAATTTGTTAGAAGATTGAACAAGGGAACCAATGACAGATATGGAGGTAAGCTTCCTTTGATTCGTTTTAATCATGATGGTATTGGTCATTTTGCTAACAAATGTCCTCATAAGAAAAATAAGAGAAATGATGAAGAACAAACATATAAAGGCAAAAAAACCACAAAGAAAGTTTTCAAGAAAATCTTATGCACCAAATAAGACATCTCATCATCATATGAAGAGGAAGTCAGTGATAGTAGAAGACTCTGAAGAAGAAGAAACCGAAGAACAATATGGAAAGGCCGAAAAAGAATATGAAGAATATGAAGAAGAATATGAAGAGGCAAAAGTTAAATACCGAGAAGAATTATTGTGTTCCATAGAAGTTATCAGAAGAGAAAAGAAGAAAAACAAGAAGCTACAAGTGGAACTAGACAAGAAAAAAGACACTCGGGAACTAGAACAAGTGATCACAAATTTGAAGGTTCAAATAGAAGAAGATAAAATAATTGAAGAAGCACTCAAAGAACAACTAGAAGAAAGAGACAAGATCATTGGAAATTTGGAAGCATAGATTGTCACATTAAGAAAAGATCTTCAAAAGAAAAATATGTAGAACAACTCAAAAGTTCTAGATGAAATTATCAACTATAAAAAACCTCATCATGACAAGTCTGGACTTGGATACAATTAGACAGAAAAGGGATCAAGCTCCAAAACAACAAGACAAGAAACATATTCAAAAATCTATGCAAAAACAATCAAAGGGGATAGGAAGATCTACAAAGAAAACTACAGGGACACTCCTCCACCGAGAAGAGTCAGATTTCACAATCAATGACTGACATAAACAAATAGGCCTCAAGAAGAAAAATGATTCACAAGAGTACCTCATTTTAGAAGATCTTCAACTCCTAGGTATCAAAATATCTTTTTTGGTTTATGTTATGCATGTAATAATTTTGGACATAAAGTTGTAAATTGCAGAGCTAACAACAAGAACATAAACAACTTTGAAAGTCACACATGAGAGGGTTATCCAAGAAGGCATAGTGAAACATAGAGAAGAAGTTACAACAAGTTTGAATCTTTGAGCACTGAAGTGGAATGCTACAAGTGTAACAAATTTGGACAAATGGCCAAAGATTGCAGAATGGCAGTCCCTCCTAGAGAACCACAACAGAAAAACCACATTCATAGACAGGAACCTCATAAGAGGACATGGAGAAGAAAGCAGAATCAATATAGCAATGAAGAATGCACAGTCGCTCTACAGGCTAAGTAGAAGAAACATGGTTGGTATGTTTACAGTGGCTATTCAAAACACAAGATAGGTGATAGAGACATGTTTCTTACATTAAGAAAGGAAATAGATGGATCAGTCTCCTTTGGAAATGATGATTGAGTTAAAATCATTGGAAAAGGCACAGTCAGAATTGGGAACAAGAATACCAAGGCAAAAAATGTTCTACTAGTAGAAGATATGAAACATAATATTCTAAGTGCGATTCAAATGTGTGACCAAGGTCAAAAAGTTACTTTCGATTCACAGAAGTGCGAGATACGAAAAGAAGGTACATGAAAATTGATTGCAACAACTACAAGAACTTCAAGAAACATATATGTATTAAGTGAAATTGGAAATGAAAAGTGTTGTATAGGAAAGGAAGATGAAGGTTGGATATGGCACAAAATAATGGGTCACATACACTTTAACAACCTTGTAAAAGTCATCAGAAAGGAAACAGTTAGAGAAATGCCCCAGATCACGAAACCAACCAACACTTTATGCAAGCATTGTCAACAAGGAAAGCAAACAAAGACTAGGTTCAAATCAAAGGAATACTCAACAACAAGACCACTAGAAATTGTGCGTACTAATATAGTTGGACAAACTACAACAAAGGGTTTAAAAGGTGAGAAATACTTTATGTTATTAGTTGATGATTATACAAGAATGATTGCAGTTTGCTTTCTCAGGAATAAGTCAGAAGATTTTGAAAACTTCAAGGTCTACAAGGAAGTGGTTGAAAATGAAATGGATTCAAAAATCAAATGTTTGAGATCTAATAATGGAGAAGAGTGTTGGACAACTAAGAGGGGGGGGGTGAATCAGTTGTTATCATGCTTAAACAATTATGCTTCTTTTAAAACTTTACAATGCACTTGATGATGACAATAATGTAGGGAAATAAACGTTGACACATTCAACATCAGTCACAGATATGAGAAACACAGAGACAGATATTTCCTGAGGAAACCCATACAGGGTAAAAACCTCTTTTTCTTTATATGATAAGTAATAGTTACATTCTTTACATTATCATACATATGAGCACCAACTCATAATGAGGCTACAACCTTAGTTTTGCAAGCTGCTACTTGCTGAGAGCACCAACTCTCTATTTTCTCTAGCACCCACTAGAAGGAAGCACCAACTCCCTGGTTTCTCTAGCACCTACTAGAAGGAAGCACCAACTCCTTGTGTTCAAGCACCCACTTGAACCTTTGAGGACACCAGTCCTCCCTAGCACCTCCCAACCACCCTGAATTATAAATTCTTTGTTACTGAATCTTATTACAGTGATATAAAATTATTCAATGGCTTACCAACCTTGTCATTGTTTTGTTACACTGCTCTGCCCTATCTGCATCAGTGTCTTCTACACACCACCAATACTTTCTGTTCTTCTTCCTTTTATGCTCTATGTGCCATATCCATTCAATGCACCATTCCTCGACTGTACATTTATGTTCCTGCACTCTACCTTCTTGTACACCCCTGAATTCTCCTACACAGCGACAACACTAATGTTGCTTTGTTTAGCATTCTTATAGTCTCTGTTGTATTTGTGCATGCAATATTCGTAATGCCTCTGCATGATCACTCCGCACCAAATTCCTCCACAACTCGAGTGCTCTGTCTGATCATCATCGTGACTCTTCAGCTTCTCTGGTCATTTTTACCACTCGTTCAACATCACTGTATGTTATACCGAGATTCCTCAGCTTCTCTGGCAGTTTGAGACTCTTTGTCTTCTCTGTGACAGTCAAGCTCACCTTCTTTGTTTCAGTTACAGGCCTCAATTCTCATTCAGCTATCAATCGCCTCCACAAACATCTTCATCCCTCTTAAATATTTTCAGAGACTCTTCACCTCCTCTGTCAATCACCCCGAAGTGTCTTTGAGTCCTCTGGAAGAAACCATCAGTGGTTTCTGGCAGTTACACTGTGTCGTGCTATAGTAGCCCTTCGATCTTGTTCGAATTCACCTACATCATTGGATTGATTCCATGGGATCTTGCATTCATTTTGGCATTTCGGCATTCAACAATTCAACATTCGTGTGACCATGTGTCTCGACATTCCTAGTCACGATCCCTGAAAAAGGAGCTTGGTTGCTCTAGCTCTTTCCTCCATCTCTCACTGATGTGACCAAGGGCTGTGACCACAGCCTTAAGCATAAGGCGCTTTCGTGATTTTTCATTTCATGAATATGGAGATGAGGCATCTTGACTCTCCAATTCGTGATCCCTGAAACCCCGAAAGGGCCTGGGATCAATGGTCCAGATCAAACCTTGATCTGACGGCTTACATTAAGTTGCGATTTCGCATATCGCAATTTCGACATTCTTGATGTTTAGTGTTCTTGTCACTTCAAAGTCCTGATCCATGAAACTCTGAAATGGAGTCAGATCAATGGTCCATATCACATCTTGATTTGATGGCTGCGATTATGTCGCGATTTCTCATATCGCGATTTCGGGATTCCTGTGGTTAATATTATTTGACATCTCCAACTCTCAATCTGTGAAACTCCGAAGTGATGTAAACCTGCTGACGTCACACGTGGATTGACACGTGTCGAATAACTGCCACATGTCACTCTGAATTGTGACTTACATGTGCCTGAAATGTTGAATCAGCTTGACACTTGTCATTGCTTGGTTGTGCCACATGTTCTTAGCTGATGTGGTTTGCTGATGTGTCTTGTTTCAGGATTTCTCATTTTGGCACTTCGGGACTGCTAATGTTGAGAGTCTCTGACTTCTCCATCTCCCAATTTTTGAAACTCCGAAATGGAGTTTACTTCAGGGTTTCGCATTTCACGAATTCAACAGGTTAGGGAACCCCATTCCTTTGACTTTCCAGTCAGCGAAACGACGATCTTTCGCCACGTGTCCTACCTGAAGATGGATGGTCCTCCTTCTTTCAGGATTTTGTGAGCATGCTACTCCTTGCACTTTAAAGAACGTGCAGGTTCTCCTTGATCCAATGATGGTTGGATCCTGTGCTTGGATCTAACGCCTAAGATCTGTCCTCCTCTTCAACGTGATCTTCTTGTCTACATTGAGATATGACAACCATCGGGAATTCTGAATTGTTGATCCAACGATCACGGTTGCTGCTCTTCCTGGATTATCACTGCACTTCTGATCATCGCTGTTGTACTCAAGCCATCATCGCTGCTATAATTTCCATCAATGACAAGCATACGCTGCCTGTAAAACATGCCAACAATCTCCCCCTTTGTCATTGATGGAAACTAAGGCACCCAAATTCTTTTCTCCCCCTTTGACATCAATGTCAAAGAAAAGACATGCTCCCCCTGAGCTGTTGCAGTAATTTTAGGAGGCATTAGATATTCAAATAATACAAAACTCCCCCTAACAAGATGGACTCTTTTAGGTGTGAGACGAAATGACACCCAACTTCTGTCTGAGATATTCAAAAGGTGTCTTGGCTAGGGGTTTAGTAAATATGTTTGCAATTTGTTCTATAGTGGGAATGTAATGGACCTGAACAGTCTGATTGGTGAGATGCTTTCTCAGAAAATGATATTTTATGGGAATATGCTTGGTCTTGGAGTGGAATACAGAATTTTTAGACACACTGATGGCACTAGTGTTATCACAATGAATTGGGATCGTTGCAGTGTATTTTACCTCTAAGTCTGCAAGCGTCTGAATCATCCATAATACCTGAGTGCAACAGGTAGAAGTAGCAATGTACTTTTCCTCCGTGGTTGATAAATAAATGGAACCTTGCTTTTTACTAAGCCAGGCTACTAAGGAGTCACCCAGGAAGAATGCTCCTCCACTGGTGATTTTTCTCTCATCAACACAGTTTTCCCAATCTGCATCTGAATAAGCAGTCAACTGAAGAATTTGATTTCTGGGATACCACAGACCATAAATCATTGTTTCTTTTAAATACTTGAATATCCTTTTGACAGCTTGCAAATGACTCTGTTTAGGTGCAGCCTGATATCTTCCTACCATTCCTACAACATGCATTATGTCTGGGTGAGATGCTATGATGTACAACAGGCTTCCTATCATAGATCTATATGAGCTTTGATCAACATCAGGTGAATCATCATCCTTGCTTAATTTACATCCAGTTACCATAGGTGTACCCACAAGTTTAGAATCTTCCATTTGAAACCTTTTCAACATTTCTCTTAGACATTTTTCTTGAGAAATGAACATCCCTTTGTGACTCTGAGTAATTTGCAGACCAAGAAAAAATGACAGTTCTCCTATCATAGACATTTCAAATTCGGACTCCATGGCAGAAGCAAACCATTGTACCAATGAATCCTTATTACATCCAAAGATGATGTCATCTACATAGACCAGTACAATGAGCAAATTATTATCCTCTGTTTTAATATACAGATTGTTGTCAGTTGTTCCTCTCTTGAACCCTTTGTCTTTGAGATACGTATCCATTCTATGATACCAGGCTCGAGGGGCTTGTTTTAAACCATATAAATCTTTCTTCATCTTGCATACTAAGTCAAGGTTATCAAAAAATTTGAAACCCTCTGGTTGTTCCATATAGACTTCTTCACTTAAATCTCCATTGAGAAAGGCTGACTTGACATCCATTTGGTAGAATTTAAACCTTTTATGACAAACATAGGAAAGAAACATTCTGATAGCTTCTAATATTGCTACGGGCACAAATGTTTCACCAAAATCTAGTCCTTCTATTTGAGCATAGCCTTTATAGATTAATCTTGCTTTGTTCCTGATAACTTTTCCTTGCTCATTCAACTTATTCTTAAAGATCCATTTGGAACCAATGACGTTTTTACCTTCAAGTCTTTGAACCATCTCCCACGTATTGTTTTTCTCAATCTGATCAAGTTCATCATTCATTGCTTTAACCCAGTGATCATATTTGATGGCTTCATTAAAATTCTTGGGTTCTAGCATGGATATGAGAGCTATATGAGATTGTTCGATGGTTTTGATTAGCTTTCTCCTGGTTTGTACACCTTTGTCTTTTTCTCCAATTATCTGACTTGTAGGATGATTCTTTTGAATGATTCTGGAGGAGGAATTTGTAGTTGA
>ML777122.1:249043-288654 GCA_009831015.1 Picea engelmannii
TTCACAAATTTTGCTTCAATTTCATCGGGCTCAGAATCCTCATTCTTGTCTGCTTTAAATGATGCTTCTCTGGAGGTGGGTTTATCTTTAACTATTCTCATTTCATATGCAGTCAATGTTCCTAGAAGTTGATCAAACTGCAACATTTTTAGATCATTAAGTTCTTCTATAGCAGAGACCTTTGGGTTGAACCTATCTAGGAGAGATCTCAAGATTTTTTGAACTAAAGAAGGTTCCCCAATTGTTTCACCAAGTGCCTTCACTGCATTTACCATTTCTTCTACTCTCAGAAAGTATTTTCCAACAGTTTCATCTTCCTTCCTCTTCAACTGTTCAAACTGTATTCTGTATGTTTGAAGCTTTGCATCCTTTACCTTCTCATTACCCTCATAACTGCTAATGAGTTTGTCCCACATTTCTTTGGCAGTTCCTAGGTGCATAACTTTTACGAATTTTGCTTCTGCAATCCCACTCAAGATAGCATTCATAGCCTTAGTATTGAAGCTAAATTCTAGTTTGTCATCCTTATTAGCTAGCACAATTGGCTTTACATAACCAGTATCTACCACATCCCATACATCTGCACCTAAAGACATCATGTAGGTTCTCATTCTAACATCTTCATCCCTCTTGAAGATTCCCAGAGACTCTTCACCTCCTCTATCAATCACCCCGAAGTGCCTTTGAGTCCTCTGGCAGAAACCATCAGTGGTTTTCGGAAGTTACACCGTGTCGTGCTATAGTAGCCCTCCTATCTTGTTTGAATTCACTTGCACCATTGTATTGATTCCATGGGATATTGCATTCATTTCATCATTTCGACATTCGACAATTCAACATTCGTGTGACCATGCGTCTCGACATTCCCAGTCGTGATCCTTGAAAAAGGATCTTGGTTTCTCTAGCTCTTTCCTCCATCTCTTGCTGATGTGACCAAGGGCTGTGACCACATCCTTATGCATAAGGCGCTTTCACGATTTCACATTTCGTGAATCTAGAGATGAGGCATCTCGACTCTTCAATTCGTGATCCCTGAAACCCTGAAATGGCCTGGGATCAATGGTCCAGATCAAACCTTGATCTGACGGCTCAGATTTAGTCGCGATTTTGCATATCACAATTTCGACATTCTTGATGTTCAATGTTCTTGTCACTTCAAAGTCCCGATCCGTGAAACTCCGAAATGGAGTCAGATCAATGGTCCAGATCACATCTTGATCTGACGGCTGCGATTAAGTCACGATTTTTCATATCACGATTTCGGGATTCTTGTGGTTAATATTCTTTGACATCTCCAACTCTCAATCCGCGAAACTCTGAAGTGATATAAACCTGCTGAGTCACAGGTGGATTGATACATGTCGAATAACTACCACATGTCACTCTGAATCATGACTTACATGTGCCTGAAATGTTGAATCAAATTGACACTTGTCATTGCTTGGTTGTGCCACGTGTTCTTAGCTGACGTGTCTTGTTTCAGGATTTCGCATTTCGGCACTTCGGGACTCCTAATGTTGAGAGTATCTGACTTCTCCATCTCCCAATTTTCGAAACTCCGAAATGGAGTTTACTTCAGGGTTTCGCATTTCACAAATTCAAAAGGTTAGGGAACCCTGTTCCTTTGACTTTCCAGTCAGCGAAATGACGATCTTTCGCCACGTTTCCTACCTGAAGATGGAGGGTCCTCCTTCTTTCAGGATTTTGTGAGCTCGCTACTCCTTGCACTTTAAAGAACGTGCAGGTTCTCCTTGATCCAACGATGGTTGGATCCCATGCTTGGATCTAATGCCTGAGATCTGTCCTCCTCTTCAGTGCACTCTTCTTGTCTACATTGAGATCTGACAGCCATAAGGAATTCTGAATTGTTGATCCAACGATCATGGTTGCTGCTCTTCCCCGATTATCACTGTGCTGCTGATCATCGTTGTTGTACTCAAGCCATCATCGCTGCTGTACTTGCCATCAATGACAAGCATATGCTACTTGTAAAACATGCCAACAAAGAGTTCACTTCGAAGGAATTTATGGACTATTGCATAAAAAGGAAATTCTTTGTTGCTAGGACACCTCAACAAAATGGAGTTGTTGAAAGAAAGAACAAGATAGTACATGAAATGGCTCGAACAATGATAATGGATTCCAAATTGATAGATATTTCTTTGCCACATGCAATGCATACAACAATTCACATTCAAAACAGAGTAATGCTCAGAAACAACAATGACAAAAATCCCTATGAGCTATGGAAAGGAAAACCAACAAATTTGAAGCACTTCAGGGTATTTGGAAGCAAATGTTACATCAAAAGAGAAGATGGAAGAATGGGAAAGTTTGAATCTCGTGTGGACAAAGGAGTACTTGTTGGTTACTCAAGTACAAGGAAAGCATACAAGTGTTACAATATGAGGTTGAACAAAGTTGTGGAAAGCATCAATGTAGAAATTGATGAAACAGGTAGACGAGAATTAAAGGAAGAAGAAAATGAATCAATGGAACAACTTTACGAAGAAGAAGTAGAAGATGAAGAAGAAGTAGAAGGGGAAGATGAAGAGGATTATATAGAAGTAGAAGAGCAAGTTCGACAAGTGCCTCCAAAGATGCCTAGCAAACAAGTACAGAAGAATCATCCTTCATATCAGATTATTGGAAACAAAGATGCAAGAGTAGAGACTAGAAGAAGAATCTGTTCATCGGAACAAACACACCTAGCTCTCTCATATACGATTGAACCAAATAGTTTTGAAGAGGCCAACAAGGATGAATTTTGGAATAAGGCCATGGATGAAGAATTGGATCAAATAGAGAAAAATGACACTTGGGAATTGGTTCCAAGACCAAAGCATAAGAATGTTATCGAAAAAAAGTGGGTATTCAAGAATAAATTGAATGAATATGGACAAGTTACAAGGAACAAAGCTAGATTGGTATGTAAAGGATATGCACAAGTTGAAGGAATCAACTTTGAAGAGACATTTTCCCCAGTTGCCAGAATGGAAGCAATCTGATTTCTTTTAGCTTATGCATGCTCCAAAAATATTAAAGTCTATTAGATGGACGTAAAATCATCTTTTTTGAACGGGGAACTTGAAGACGAAGTCTACAATGAATAACCAAAAGGATTCCAGTTGTCAGAAAACGCAGATCATGTGTGTAAATTGAAGAAGGACTTGTATGGTCTAAAACAGGCTCCTAGAGCATGGTACTCTAGACTAGATAAATATTAACAACAGATAGGGTTCAAAAAAGGAAGTGCAGACAACAATCTCTACATCAAGGTAACTCAAGATAATATTTTATTAATTGAAGTTTATGTTGATGATATTATTTTTGGTAGTGATGATGACAGGTTAAGCCAGAAATTTGCAAAGGATATGCAGAATGAATTTGAAATGTCATTACTCAAAGAACTATCCTTATTTCTATGTATTTAGATACGTCAAAGAAACCAAGGAATTTTTATTTCTCAAACTAAATATATCAGAGAAATGCTAAAGAGGTTCGGAATGGAAGATTGCAAACTAGTTATCACTCCTATGCAAACCAGTTGCAAATTGAGAAAAAATGATGATTCGAAGTCTACAGACCAGAGGCAATACCTGTCAATGATTGGTAGTTTACTGTATGTGACAACATCCAGACCAGATGTAATGCAGATAGTTGGACAAGTGGCATGATTTCAAGAAGCACTAAAGAAATCACATGTCGTAGTAGTGAAGATGATTTTTATATATCTCAAAAGAACATAAGAGTTTGGATTATGGTATCCAAAAGGAAATGATCTATCACTTATTACCTACACAGATGTAGATTGGGCAGGTTGCATTGATGACTGATGAAGCACCAATGGAGCAACATTCTACTTGGGTGAGTGTTTAGTATCATGGCTAAGCAAGAAACAATCATCAATATCCTTATCTATAGCCGAGGAAGAGTATATTTCAGCAACAACATGTTGTACACAAGTTCTATGGATGAAACAAACTCTGACAGATACACAGGTTGAGTATGATGAGCCCATTCCAATCTATTGTGATAATACAAGTGCCATTAGTATCTCAAAGTACCTGATGATGCACTCTAAGACGAAGCACATTCCAATCAAGTATCACTTTCTAAGGGAACAAGTTGCAGAGAAGAAAATCAGAGTTGAATATGTGGGAAGAAAAGAACAAGTGGCATACATCTTTACAAAACCACTTCCAAGGGAAGCCTTTGAGTATCTTCTCCAGAGATTTAGAGTAATTTCTACTCCAAAATGAATGATTTTGAATGCTTATCTTATATGTCTTAGATTTACACGAGGAAGCACCATAAAGAGGAAAGTTCAGGTTGAGAGATCAGTTTCAGTAAGAGTTCAGTTAGGGGGAGCAGCCCCAAATGGAAATATACCTTTGTCATTGATGACAAAGGGGGAGAGATTTATCAGATGCATAGCACAGAGCCATGGTTCCAGGGGGAGTGATGGTCACAGGGGGAGCATAAGTGATATGACTTCAGTATTGCATGATATGACTTCAATATTGCATCAGAGTGTTGCCATCAATTCCAAAGGGGGATATTGTTGATTAATTGGGTTGGTTTTCATTGATGTCAACCCTTGAAGAAATTTCAGTAGCACAAAGGTTTGGGTAATAGACCCAAATTTGTTTGATGGATAATGGTATGAGTTTTAATATATTTGAAGGTAATACTATTATATATGGATAGTACATTTCATTCCATTTCTGGTGGTATGTGGAATGTCACATAACTCCTCACGGTTAGAGAGTTATGACCATGTGAAGTTGGAGAACCCTCATGAGTCATCTAGAAGCCCCAAAAGGTCAAAGTAGTCAAGTGGTTGCAAAGAAGAAATTATTTAAATAATAAAGTGAAGTGATGAGTGTACTATAAGTCAAAGTGGATAAAAAATAAATTATTTAAATAATAAAGTTAATGGAAAAATTACTAAGTGGACAAGTGGTTAGAAGTGGGTTAGCCATAAAATAAGGAAAGTGGGTTAAGATGGTTAGAAGATAATTTAAATAATAAAGTGAATTGATGAGTGTACGATAAGTCAAAGTGGATAAAAAATAAATTATTTTAATAATAAAGTTAATGGAGAAATTAGTAAGTGGACAAGTGGTCAGAAGTGGGTTAACCCTAAAATAAGGAAAGTGGGTTAAGATGGTTAAAAGGTAACCCCTTGAGGAATCTACATGAAAGTATAAATAAGATGCAATGCTCTCTCATTTTAATCACACTTGAGCATATTGAATATCTACAAGTGACTAAGGTAACCAAAGGATATCTAAGCCAAATTTCAGAGGGAAGGTGAAGTAAAGAAGGCCAAAATTCAAGGGAGGATAAATTCTTTTGATGATGCTTTCTAAGGTGTTTTAGGTAAAAACGTCATAACTTATTCATAACATATCCAAATTCAGTAAGACCAAATGAATTGGTTAGAGTATAGTCTGTAGTATTTTGTGTACAATTTTCATATCCATACAACAAATATTCTGTGCGGGGCATGCTCTACAAGTTTGCTCTCTAGAATAAGCCAGAATTCAATAAGGTATGTGATCATATACACCAGGTCTATTACAGAGTTATAAATAAAATTTGGATGATGAAATTGATGAGGGATTTTGGTTGAGGTTGGTGCATGGCTGATGCACTTGTTTATGGTACAGGTTGTTTGGTACAGATTGGTGCATGGTTGATGCACTTGTTTATGGTACAGGTTGATTACAGGTTGATTGGTACAGGTTTACAACAGTATATCTCACAGTGAAAGTGTGATTGTGGTTCCATCATTCTACTTTTATTTCAGGGTGGTTGGACAGGGAAATGATAGGTGGTTGTAGCCACCTTCCAATTGTAGCCGGAGAACATAAGGGGTTGTAGCCTCCTTCTGGTTATAGCCAGAGAATTGGGGAGTTGGAGCTTCCCTCAGGTTGTAGCCTGAGAAACTAGGGGTTTGGATCCCCCTTCCAGTAGAAACTAGAAAACAAAGGAAGTTGGTTTTTCCAATGAATGTAATTCATCAAGACATATAAGAAAAAACATTATGTGGTTTTCTCCCACTTTGAGTTTCACGTAAAAACATTGGTGTACTGTGTATGTGTATGATTTCTCATTTGTTCATTGTTTATTTATTCTGCAATTATTGGATGATAATTCTACATTGATATTATATGGTTAAAAAGGATTATATTTCTCTATTACTGATTCACCCCCCCTCTCAGTAATCCAATAATTTTAACATTATTTTGCAAGTACACTACATTGCCAATCATTTACCATCTCCAAAGCCTCTTTACCCAAGCCTCAAGCCTCACCTTGACCTTAACCTATAGGGGTATCCTTCTAGCTACTTGTTTCCCCCTTTGAAATCCCCCTAGGGTTACCTGGGAAGCTTCCCTTGTGTTGGACTTGTCCTTCACTAAATCAAGGGGGACATCTATTGAGGTGACAGTGACAGGTGTTCCCAGTTGTGTCACACACTTGTTGTTTTGGTTAGGATTTTCCCAAACTACAAACTGTGCGATAAAAATTTTGGCACTGTTATTGGGGAGGATTTTGATTCCTTTTCGATACCATATTGAAACTTGGCAAGTTATTCCCACAAGCCTTTACCTATATCTTTCCTGGTGACTCCATTTGAGGAAAGTTCCCTTTCGACTTTTGATGAACCTCATATAAGTTTATTTGGTGACTCCAATGATGGAAGATACCCTCTCCATCTTCGTTGATCCTTGAGATCATTTGGAAACTCCATTAAGGTGTCATTTCAAGAAATATAATTATGGAATCAGGGGATTCTCAAGACACTCAAGATGGACCATTGCCAAAAACTTTCCCTATCACAAGGGAGTTTCTTCAGATGGAAATGAAAAAGGCTACTTATGAAGCCATCAAGTGTCTAATGAGTCTTATACAGGAGTTATCTCGGGTATCTATTGAAGTACAACCTGGTGAGATACCTCTTACTGAAGAGAAATCCATTGCAGATGAAGAAATGACTGAAGAACAAATCTATGAAGAAATTTTCCAAGAAGATCCTGATGAAGTTTCTCATGTTGGAGATTTGAACAAGACATTTGTATCCATGCTCCCACTTGATGAAGATGAAGAAGTGATCGGTCCCAGTGATACAGTTGATCGACACATTGATGATTTCATACATGTTGGGAGGCATATATGGGACATTGGTGGTTTCACGTTTGATGGAGATCCCATCTATGACATCAAGGGAAGCCTCCAGCTAAAGAGGAAACATGTTTTGAGTATGGAGAGGGATTCTTTATTTAGACTTGAGGTTGTCCCTTATCTCGTATCTTCCTCGCTGGGAAATCATAAGGTCTTATTTGAATCTCTTGTCTCCTCTTAGTCTTCAGAAAGCAGTGATCATGTTAATAAGGAAGAAGATGAGACATCATCTACACATGGTGACCCTAATTAGGGATGGGTGGATCAAGCTTGTGGTTATTCTTTGCAGTAATATTTTCTCCCCCCCACCCATGTCCATGTGATGCTTTCTATGATTGATTATATGCTTATTCATATTCATGATTATTATGTGCTTAGCTTATCCTTGATACATTTTATAATTAAGCACAAGGGGAAAATATTGGGTGAGATGTTGAGGAGGTGGTTGCATTGGTTGTACAATTTCATTTGACATCTCCTGGCACTTAATTTCTATGGACCACAGGACCTAGGTAAGTAGGTAGGTCATTTGTTTTCTTGAATTGGAATTTTTGTGGTCATGTTAGTTTAGTTGCATTTATTTAGATTTGCATATTAATAATTTATTTTCATATTTCTTCCTTGCATCCATGCATAGTTGTTGTGATACATTTGCTTGAATTATATTGCATATTGGTTAGACGTTTTTGAAAAAATGCAAAATTTTATTTTAAAGAAATGTTATAGTTGTCAATTTTGAAAATTTGAAGTCTTTCTTATATGAATAAGGGGTGATTTAGGCACCCTCAATGCTCTAGTGTTTTGTTTGAGTGTGTAGGCACATGTCATACTGATAGATGTTGAGGTTATCGTGTGCTCTACTACAAACACATGTCCTCAAGTAGGAGCCAGATGTTACACCCCATGGCTCTGGGTAACTAAGGAGATGATGTATCGAGGTATGCAGGTTGAAGACATGGAATGTTGAGAGCTAGATGAATAGACAAAGCCCCTCCTCTCACCATACATCGCCATTCATCGACAGTAGTAGCGTCCACCACACCATCCTATCCCAGAAAAGACAACACGTCTTACTTCATGAGGTAACAAGGTTGGTCTCATGGTAAGTGTCACTTTAATAATTGAAGCACCTAAGCATGTTTCAAATATTCCTTTCTTTATTATGAAAACATTTTCTTGGAAATTATACCTTTTGCTTCATTTCACCTTATTGGTTGACATGATTTCCTAGTAGGTGGGTCACCCTCGAGAAAAGGGTTCCTACTAAAGGGACTCCTTGAAGGGTCATTGTACTATTCCCAATCATACTTACCATAATCCATGCTTCTTCCCCTTCATTTCCTCATCTTTGGGTTTTATGGGTTCACTAACCCAAGAGGGGATTGTACCTCATTTCAAGGGAAGAAGCGCCTAAAGGCCCAGAGGTGTTGTAGCTGAAAAAATATAAAATCCATAAATGATCCCTCTAGATTCTTTCCCTAAAATACTGAGGGAAATAAAATGCTTCTCCTTAAAAAGAAGGACCTGTAAAAAATAAAAACACATAATTAATAAAAGTGTTGTTCGTTGGGGGAATGCATTTGCGGTGTCTTTTAATTTCCCATGCATATGGCACTCAATGTGTCCCTAACTTCAATTGGAATTATAGTGCTCTTTACTTTCCTTGCACATAGCACTCAATAATCAAACCATACAAAATTAAAGGCAAGGGCTTGGAAAAATGTTGCATTACAAATGAGGGATGTAACACACCCTCCACAAAGGAACCCATAAATGAGACAATATGAGCCCTTTGTATGTCAGAAACCCCATGCCCAAAAGTCTTAACCCTGTCCATTTTATATTCACTACATGACTTAGAGAGGGTGTTCTTGGGAAACACTCCTTGACTTGGGGATTGGTCTACCGAATAGGGAACCATGACAACCCTCCCATACTTAAATTTTTCATTTTTTATAAGGTCTTGGAGCATTTGTTTAGTTTGAAAAGGGGGGATTTAATGCACATGTTTGGGTGGTTCTTTTATTAGATGTGGCTTACTTGGCATGATACATGTGACTTCTGGACACTTGGAGGTCGTAGTTGTTTGTCTTTGCAGGACCTTGCTCAGTGAAAGCTATCCATGGAGGAATTATGTCATTTTGACCTTCATGGGGGGTTGAAAACCACTAGGATGGACACTAAACCGCATAGGCTGGGTAGAGCACCTCAGATCTATTGCACACATGGGATGATGAACGTTTCCTTTGGAGGCACTTTGACAACACTAGAGGATGATATCATATCCCATTGCACTAGGATGTTTGCCTTTGGAGGCTTAGAACGTCACTTCCTAATTTGCTGAAATCACTTTGAGGCTAGGGTTTGGTGGATTTGATGGTTCCAAAGGTGAGGTTATGTGGTTTGAAGAAGGAATATGCATGGCATGACACTCGAGCACATGAGAGCTTGAAACATGGCCTTTGGCGTCCCAATGATTTGCTTCTTGAGGCTCAATGTCTCACTTTTATGCCTCACATCACCCTTCTAGGGCATGACATCACCCTTTTTAGGGTTTATATTAAGTAATTTTATTGTTTAGAAATTGTAAGAGCAAATAAATGGGTCTGGCCCTCTTTTAATTTAATGTTGACATTTTTATGTGGACAAATTGGTTTAGATGGCCTCATGTAAATAGAGACTATCCCTTTTTCATTTTCACATCTCATCACTTGAGAATTACATACACTTGGATTTAAATTTTCTCCCTCCTTGGGAAATTCACTATCTCTTGTCTCTTGTCCAAATGAATGCTTTACTTGTCTATTGGTGGAATGAAGGCTAGCGACTTCTCTTGGATGCTTGTTCTTGGCAATTTTAGTAGAATATCTTTGATAAGTAATGTTTTTTCATGCTATCTGTTGGATTAATTAAGGAATTTATGCAATTGTATGTGTTTCTTCTTGATCTCAAGGTCATTTTTTCAAACCCTTGGAGGAGTATAAGGGCATACACCCTCCATCAAGGAATTCTCTTTTATTATTATTGAAAAGACTTAAGGGTTGCTACAAGGAATAAAATGTCTTACACCCTTGTAGCTTAACTTTGTTAAGTTTTTTTTTCTCTATAGAGTAAAAGGGATTACACCCCTAAAAGAGTAATAAACCCTAACTCAAAGAATGAGAAACCATTACCCAATAGATAAGGAACTAATCATTGCATTGGAGATTGAATATTATTGCATTGGTAAATGTGATTTCAAAGAGATTGAATTGTTCAAGTTTGCAATTAAATCTTATGTGATTTAAGATATATTGTGCCCTTAGTGCATATTAATTTTCCAAGCGATTAATTTGTTGTAACAAGCATTAATCTACAACCATTAGGGTTGCAACAAACTCACTCTCTTTTACTCTTTTACAACTTTTCTACCGCTGAAATTTACTTGCAAGCTGTCATAATTGATATACTATTTAATAGCCATTGTTTGGTGGCTTAGTTGTTGATTTTAGTGTATAGTAATTTTTGTTCTAGAAAAATAATGCTACAACCTTAATCCTTTTAGAAAACTTTGTTGATAACACTTATTAACAACCCTCTCTTTCTATCAGAGTCTTGGTTTAAATATTAGAGGATTGTCTACTAATTGTTGGCTTAATTTTACAACATCATACACTTGATTTTGATGGTTTAATTTCTAGTTGTCATAATCTCTTTACTGATGATATATATTTCCATACTATTTTAATTTTGGGACAACAAGGTTTCTTTTTTATTCTCCATCGGTTTTGAGGCTTATATCATCATATATTGTCTTGTTTTGGATAGTTTAACATTGTTTTCAATATACATGACATTGGGAATCATTTACCATCTCCAAAGAATATTTCCCCAAGCCTCAAGCCTCACCTTGACCTTGACCTATATGGGTATTATTATAGATCCTTATCCCCCTCTTGTAATCCCCCTAGGGTCACCCTTAAAGCATCCCTTTTGTTGGACTTGTCCTTCCCTAAAACGAGGGGGACATCTATTGAGGTGACAATGATAGGTGTTCACAATTGTGTCACACACTTCTTGTTTGGGTTGGGATTTTCACAAACTACACATTGTGCGATAACATGCAACTCCTTTTGTGTAGGCAAAGACCACAATCTATCATACTGTATTTAATCCTGGCCAATCCTACTATTTGGAAAGAGGGATGGATTATCTGAGAGAGGTTTCGAAGAATTAATCACATGGGTGGATGATGGGTGGAAAGAGGGATAACTTATTCGAGATAGGATTCGGAGAATGAATCACATAGGTGGATGATTTGCATCTGGTGAAGGTAGCTATGAATCATGGTAAACCTAGAGTCGCTATAACAAAGCAAGAATCTAAGCGAAATTTCCCTATGGATAAGGTAAGATAAAAAATTCATGTATTGATTTCTTATTGGGCACAAATTCAAGGATGTTGTTCAATTTGTTTTTGGCAGATCTCAAGATACAGGTGCAGTAGTAATAGGGTAGCCGAAGTATTATTCTTGAAAAATTTAATCGACGGCCAACCTACCACCTGTGACTTGAAATAATAAATTAAAACCATAGATATTATCCTCCACCTTATTTCTTGGAAATAACAGAAACCCATGAGTCCCATATTTCCAAACAAGTACTTACTTGGGAGTAGGGGCCATGACAGGATTAACTGTAGTATAAGATTGAGAGGCTCCATTAGTTTTTACATTTGTTCTATTGGTTCATATCTTGGCATCTTAGGGAGTAGTTCATCCCTGGGAGTAGTAAACCTAGAAATCCCATCACTCCCTACCCACGATGGGGGAGCACCACCTTGCATCAATATTTTCTGTCTAGGAGATGGTGAAAACAACCCTACCTTATTGCATTTGCATGATTTAGGTGCTTCTATAATAGAAGTTGAGGAGTTGTCCAGACCATGAGGATATGGCGAGGTGGTGAGGAGATGGCTAGGTAGTGAGGATAAGTTCTGACCTGATATAGAACTCAATGCCTCGACTGCATCATTGATCAAAGCCTCCACTACGTCATTGATCGGGGAATTTACATAATGGTATGACATTGGATTAAATACTAAGGTGGTGTTTCCAAAGACTTTGTCTCCACTCCCAAAATAAGACTTCAAATGTTCATGATGAAGTCACAGGGAAGTTGACCCGCCCTAGCCCATCATGAATCATGCCTCTCCTCAAACCTTAGGTCTACCCTAGCCCAACATGAATTAGACCTCACCTCTATGTAGTGTAGGCTAACTAGCAAAGGAGACCACCATATGGAGAGTAGATATGACAAAGGAGACAAGAAAGAGGGACAAATGGCGTCCGATGAGGTGAGTAAACTGGGTTATTTTCTTATGCTTCTTTGTATTGAATTGTTTTCTTTGAATTACAAGTTTTTTTTATTTAATAATGGTGGTATATAGTATTGACTATAATTAATAATTCTTATAATGCTTCAAATAGATTTGGGAATGAAAATTAGATAGGAATTTGGGTCCCCTTTACCACCTTTGCTTTGTATGCTTCTTAGTAATATGTATTCTTATAATGCTTCAAATAGATTTGGGAATGAAAATTATATAGGAATTTGGGTCCCCTTTACCATCTTTGTATGGTTCTTAGTAATCTCTATTATGCTTCAATAAATTTGGGAATGGAAATTAGATAGGAATTTGGGTCCCCTTTACCACCTTTGTATGCTTCTTAGTAATCTATATTGGCCATTAYTCTRGAAACAACYAATTGTTAACATGAATTCTYRTTTAYSTATGCTTATTTGGTTGCATTAGCYTATAATATTTTTGGCACTAATKCCWAAGAGMTTTKCTCCATTARGATTTTATAATATCTCATGTAAMACAAGTCCAAGCTATTTATTTCTCTCATGTATCACAAGGATAAACTCTCTACTAGTAGTTGCAGTTCTTTGGAAGTAATAAACAAGTCTATATTTTCACTAGACAATACTCAAGGCCTATATTGTAGCTATGAATCATGGGAAACCTAGAGTCGCTGTAGAAAAACAAGCATCTAAGCGAAATTTCCCTATGGTTAAGGCAAGATAAAAAATTCATGTATTGAGTTCTTATTGGGCACAACTTCATGGATGTTGTTCAATTTATTTTTGGTAGATCTCAAGATACAAGTGCAGTAGTAATTGGTAGCCAAAGTATTATTCTTGAACAATTTAATCGACGACCAACCTACCACCTATGGCTTGAAATCATAAATTAACACCATAGAGATTATCCTCCACCTTATTTCTTAGAAATAATAGAAACCCATGAGTCCCATATTTCCAAACAAGTACTTACTTTGGAGTAGGGGCCATGGAAAGATTAATTGCAATCTAAGATTAAGAGGCTCCATTAGTTTTTACATTTGGTCCATTGGTTCATCTCTTGGCGTCTTAGGGAGTAGTTCATCCTTGGGAGAAGTAAACCTAGAAATCCTATCACTCCCTACCCATGATGGGGGAGCACCACCTTGCATCAATATTTTCTGGCTAGAAGATGTTGAAAACGACCCTACCTTATTTCCTTTGCATTCTTTAGGCGCTTCTGTAATAGAAGGTGAGGATGTGTCCAGATAGTGAGGATATGGCGAGGTGGTGAGGAGATGGCTAGGTAGTGAGGATAAGTTATAACCTAATACAGACCTCAAAGCCTCGATTGCATCATTGGTCATAGATGCATTGATTGAATCATTGATTAGGGAATTTACATAATGGTATGACATTGGATTAAATACTAAGGTGGTGTTTCCAAAGACTTCGTCGTCGCTCCTAGAATAAGACTTCAAATGTTCATGACGAAGTCACAGGGTAGTTGATGGTGACAGATGTTCCACAAAGGGAGAATGTGGATGTCTTGAAGCAGGATATTGTGGCGATTTATGTGAAAAATCCTCTGCAAATGATGGGGACTTGAGTTGAATCACAATGTAGTGGTTGCGACAGTCCGCAAGCATATTGACAATAGTCCATAAGCATATCAACAGAAGGAAGATATGCCAATAATTTTACCAACCTCAAAGATATTAGCAAGACATAATATTAAGTGTCAAATTAATTTAAATTCTTGAACCATGTGAAGGTTCCAATAACACTTCAAACTCATCAACCAATGAAGTGTTAAAAAAATACATTATTTTGTATATTAAAAACAAATTTTTTTTGTTTCTTATGTCTAACATTACGTTTCGTACATAAACTTTTAAAACAAAGGAAACTAATATGACAATCAAAACCTAATAAACACTATATACTTCAAAGGAAACTAATATGACAATCAAAGCCTAATAAAGACTATATACTGTAGGAGGTAGCATAATAAGGATGTTAACTAATTTCTTCTCCAAAATATCAAATGCATGTTCAAATGGCTTTGACTCGATATATTTTCTTAACAAATAATCTAAATGGGATATAATATCTTAACAATGTTAAATTTTTTTCTATAGAATCCCAATGACTTCATAGAGCCTTGAGATATGGAATGATTATAAATGTTTCCATATCTGCTTTGATTTGATCATTAACTATGCTATGATAACTACTTACATATAATTATATAAGTATTAATTATGTAGTTGATAATATATCTTAGTTATAAATTAAAGTCATAGGCTAAAGATTCTACGAAATGATGATTTTTTCCGGGGATATTTGCTTGAAATCCAGTGAAAAATTGTTGGGCTCGTAGATTTGAGTGATTATTTCTGTAGAATCCGAGTGTCCTGGGAGTTTTCCAACGTGCTAAATCCATTTATGCATTCAGAAATGGATTTTGAACAACGAAAAATAGTGATTTGTGTAAATTTATATCGCCAAATTTCGACGAAAAACCTATTTCATAGAACAGCGAGCCAACGCCATAAATTAAATATATCATAATTAATTACTATAAATTATTATATACTAAATTATATAATTAATTATAATTAAAATGTATATTCTATAAATACAATTATATGTTGATTACTAAATTAATTAAATATAGGTTATAGTGCATGTGCATTATAACAATTTGAGTGATTTTTCACATAAATATTTATTTTTTCTAAACAACCTATTGAATTTATCTTTCTTGTATTTATTGGTTACTTTTAGATACATTTACACGTTAATAACTACAACCACAATAGCACATATTATAATGTGTAAAGCAGACACTATTGCACCACAAATAACATTAACATTAGTATTTGTGATTATAACCAATATGGTAAATCATAACCCATATTTGTTCAAATGGTGACATGGATTTTTTTTAGTCTATAATGATATGATATATCAACAATTAATTATATACAACCCATAAATAATATTAAAATAATGAATATGATATATTTATAATTACTAATACATGCATGAAATACAAAAAGTAAAAGCATAATTGACAAAATAACCCTTAATTCCTCATGTACTAAACTCCTAATGCCCTGACCCCAAACTACCCACTAACCTGCTAACCTATGGTCAATGATTATGGTTGATATCATTGACTATGATCGCTTATATTTAACTATGATTAACTATAGTTGTGGAATGTTGACTATGATTGACCATTGTCAAATATGGTTGAATATGTTTGACTAAGATTTACTAGTAACCTACTAACACACTAACACCCTAACCCCTTAGCCCCCAACGAATAACCCATTAATCACTAATTTTAACCCACTTAACCCCTAACATATATCATCACTAACCATTTTTTTTGTAGATCTAAAGGAATTGGTAACTCGTCAAAATTACATGGGCGAGGCCCAGGTTTAAATCCAATTGGATGTCACTATAACCTCTAGGCTAGTGCCAAAAACCTGCAAGCCAGTGCCTAGCAGGAAACTTATGAATTAGAAAGGGCCAAGATGTCCCAAATCACACCAACAAGGGGTGTGAACTTCTATCCCATGGGGTGCCTACCCTTCTAGCCTTATCTCAATGGTCCAACATGTCCACTTTGAGGATTGAACCTGGGTGGGGAGGATAACTAACATACTACCCAACCACTCGAGCTATGAAACCGGGACATAATCACTACCCATATTTGCTAGTAGGTGGGGGATGGATTTAAGGTCAAAATGGGATTATAAAGGTGGATTGGAGAAGATCCCTATTATAATATGCCCCTTCAATTGAAGGATATAGTTAGGAAAATACAACTTATTACACTGAATCAAGTGGCAATCATCCCCACAAATAGGAATCAATAATGGTTTACCTCATAAGATATTGGGTTGTAGGGAATATAACAAACACAATGCAAATATTTCATTACTCAACTCATTTGTGCAAAAATCAACTTGAAAATATGAAATCTAGAAAAAATGACATTCAAATTAGTATTGGCATTACAACCAACAACAAAGTAGGACCTATTGAACCAACACGCTACTGGATTTAGCATGGGAGAATGGATTTCAATATTTGAATCTCTATGGAGACTTAAAAATAATTGTTGTATGGTTCAATGGTTCATTGTACACATTAAGCATCCATCAATATGTGATAATCATTGTCATTATTCTCATGATCATCATCACATTGTTCATGATTATTGTCGTCATTGTCCTTGTCCTTATCCCCATCATCCTCCTCCTCATCCTCATAATTATTATCATCATCATAATCTGCATCATCTTAAACTTTGACATTGTCTTCATCATCATTGTCATCACCACCACCATCATCATTACCACACCATTGTTGTTATCATGATTGTCATTGTTGGTATCATTGTCATAATAAGTGTCATCCTCCTCCTCTTCCTTCTCTTCCTCCTTGTCATCATCATCATTGTCGTTGTCATTGTCATCCTCATCATCATCTTTGTCTTAACTTAAACATTGTCATGTTTCCTTTTACTATTTTCCCCTTTCCCTAATTATACCAATTACCCCTAATTGTTAGGCATGCCACAATTGTCTATTTAAAACACACAGACCAATTCAATTATTTTTTTAACAAAACAAATGAATTTTTCATTACGTGTGTGAACTAGACCTGCCTTAGCCCATCATGAATCAGGCCTCTCCTCAAACCTTAGGTCTACCCTAGCTCAACATGAATCAGACCTCACCTCTATGTATTGCAGGCTAACTAGCAAAGGAGACCACCATATGGAGATGAGAGATGACAAAAGAGACAAGATAGAGGGGACCCATATAACCTGCATAGGACAAATGGCGCCCGATGAAGTGAGTAAACTGGGTTATTTCCTTGTGCTTCTTTGTATTGAATTGTTTGCTTTGAATTGCAAGTTTTATTTATTTAATTATGGTTGTATGTAGTATTGAATTTAATCAATAATTCTTATAATGATTCAAATAGATTTAGGAATCAAAATTAGATAGGAATTTGGGTCCCCTTTACCACCTTTGTATACTTCTGAGTAGTCTTTATTCTGATAATGCTTCAAATAGATTTGGGAATGAAAATTAGATAGGAATTCAGGTCCCCTTCACCATCTTTGCATTCTTATTAGTGATCTATATTGGCCATTATTCTCACAACAACCAATTGTTAACATAAATTCCCATTTATCTATGCTTATAATCTTTTTGGCACTCATTCCTAATAGCTTTGCTCTATTGGGATTTTATAATATCTCATGTAATGCAAGTCCAAGATATTTATTTCTCTCATGTATCACAAGGCTAAACTCTCCACTAGTAGTTGCATTAATGTTTTCACTATACAAGTAGTCTTTTCAAGTCTGTCTTTTCACTAGACAGACTTTTCACTAGACAATAAGCAATAAGCAAGTCTGTCTTTTCACTAGACAATACTCAATGCCTATATTGTAAATGTATATATTATATGTCGGTAAAAATTACGCAACTTTATAATTGATTGATACTTGATAGCCCAAGTGAAATGAACATTAATTTTTTGGACGCTGAAATAATGGTTGCAATTTTTTGGACACTGAAAGAATGGTTGCAAAGTTTGAGGGTGTTTTTTTTTCATTGTGATTGTTAAATAGAAAAAGCTATTTTTAAAGAATTATTCTTTACATAGGGGAAGAGGAAATGCCATTATAGCAATTTGTCTTCGTTTCCAATTTCAGGTATATATTTGTCTTAACATTGAATTTGAAGGTTTTTTATTACTTTGAAAAGTTGAAACCAAGCCATGTATTCAGTAAGCGTGAGCTCAAACTTCAATAATCTCTTGCATTTGGTTATTACATTAGCATAAATAAACCAAATAATAATATATTAATGTTGTGAAGGGCAGAGAACCAATGAGAAACCACCATGGTTTCTCTAGGTAATATTGTAGGTAAGAGGTGACCAATGGAGTTCTAGCCCTTTTAGCATTCAATATTTCTATTATATTTTTATTATTGTTGGTATTTTTTTAAGATACACAACAACAAGGTGATCAACGGTTTTTGGTGTTTTATTAAATATTTTTCTTATGGTTGGTGTTTTCTTCACACAAATGTAATAACAATGTGATTTTCAAAGATTTCTAACTTTCTTCATTGTGGTTTTTAATTATCAATCGAAAGAAGTGTTTACAACATAAAGAATTGTCACAAACACATAACCTCCAAGAAGAATGACAAAGTGTTTGTTTATAAGTACCTCCCATAATGAGTATGGCCAATTCACATTACTACTCATGTGTTATTGAGTGGAGATAGTAGCAAACTAAAAGTCGGCCACCCTACAAATTACCCACAACCATTGTTCAAGCAAACTTAACAAACATCTCACTTGCTACCATTGTTCACATAAATGAGACTTCCATTTGCAAAGAAATGGCAGCTACAATGCTTCATAGCCATCCAAGCAACACACAACCTCATAACCCACCTACAATGCAAACCTGATAAGATAACCACTTGTCACAGTAGTATAGACATGGTATCCACATAGTTGCACTTCCACAAAATACAGATGTGATATATGTAGATCGCATTATATAATTAACACATTTTACTACCACAAAATAAAAAAATGATTACATATTTCTCCATCTTACTAATTTGACAATCATCAAGAGCATGTTTTCCTCTTCTAGTAAGTTTATTGAAAGGGCATTAGGCAATAAAAAATGTAGCAATGATGAATATATGCATAAGTAGTGATTGTAGATTCATTTTCTATTGAATGGGGTATCCATTAGTAAATTCATGCTTAGAAGGATATATGGTACATGTTTTTTTACCACTCTCCCAACAATAATGATATTCCATTTTTCTTCCCAAGAAGGTTAAATGAAAAGATAGTGTTGGGGCACTTCATGAACTATTTTACCATATTATTTTTCCATAGAAGAGGTGGTGGGTTAGTACAACCTCAATAAGGTGTGAAACATTGAGAAATATAGATCAAAATTATAAACCCCAACCTAGATGAGAAATCAATCCCCTACTACCTCTTTAGTTAATGGAAGATACTCTTACCTCTGTATATGACTATTATGGATTTCTTATGCTTTGTTAGCATGTCATAGGGATTCAAAAAAAATTGAGAGTGGAAATTTAGTCAATCTAATGATCATTGAAAAAATGTCCAAGTGATACCAAGATAGGTGTTTAGAAAAGAAAGAGCCACAACAAGCACTCGATCTTATCTCTTTAAAACTCAAGCCATACATGTGGGGCATACTACCATAGTTGAACTGTTCTCACCATCCATCAACTTAACCATCACTAGCCAATTAGAAAATAACCTCCAAAAACTTAGCATGCCATGATATATAGATTTGTTGCATATCTACTATTATAGTACTTTTTATATTCAATAATTACTATTAGCAAATCTTATTTATACATTTAATGCATTCCATTATGTGTAATTTTTCCATTTCAACCATTGTAAAATGAGATAAAATACGTTAAGATTCAATATCATGCCATCATATGTAAATTTGGTGCATAACTACTATTCCAATACTTTTCATGTTTAATAATTACAATGATTCTAGATCTTATTTATATAGTTAATACATTCTTTTATGTGTAATTTATCCATTTTAACCATTGTACAATGAGATAAAATAGATTAAGATTCAATATTCCTTTATTAAATCTAGATTTTACTAAAGAATTCATCTATTGGCATGTACCAAGTTCTAAGGGTTTTCTTCACTTCACATAAATTTTAGTAAACCTTAGTAGATAAAATATAAAACATAAACTCTTAAATCAAGAATAATAAAATGCATATACACAATAGACAACACAAGAATATAGAAAAAATACCCTTAGGGTAACACCATCAAGTGCTCCTTATGGAAGGAATCACTCCACAAGTATGCTTTTACAATACAATCCTCAACATACAACTTATCTCAATACAATGATACTCATGTGTATTTATATTTCACATGAGTATTCCTAGGGGTCTATGCCCACTAGCCCTCATTATTATATCCATTTCCTTTAACTACCTAGTAGGCCTATTTATTATCCACCAACTACCAAGTGGGCCATATTCCATGATTATGGCCATATTACATTAATTATTCCCCTTGGGTACTACCCTAGGTACCCCATATTATCCTCAATAGGTACATTACATTACATCCCCCTTCATATGTTTCATCCTTGAAGTATGAGTGGAATCCATATAATATGATATTGATCAACTGGTACAAAACACAAGCATCCATCCATCCGAGTTAAAGGTGAACATGGGGTCCAAATACCACTTGGCCACCGTGATCTTGAATATGGTTTCTCCTTTGGCATCCTACTATATTTGTGCTATTTTGATATCCCACTTCATTACTTTTATTCCTTCATGTACCTTTGTATTATATGTTGTTCTACTTCCATGTAGGCCCATAGTGGTGCTATTGATGCTCATGACCTTGCCTTTATGATTGTTGTTTCTTAGGGTGGTGTGGGAAATGGTATGCAACAACCTTAGTTGTTGTTTCTTTTTTATTCGACTCTTCAACCTATGATTCCTTTGAGAAATGCAATTCTATAGATTCTTCTTCATTTTTATGCCCTTCCTATGACTCTACATACTCTTCTTTATATTAGCCTTGGAATATTCTTTTGATGTGTTTGTAGGTTAGTAATTACTTTCCTTGCAAATAATTATTCATGTGCCACCTTAGGTCCTTGTTGCTTAGTGAGAGAAATATCATGTAGTGTAATTTTCCTTTTGTTGGAACACTAAGTTTTGATGGTTCATCACACTTCTCCTGGAATAAATTAGTCAGTGGTCAACCTATATCTAGAAATAGTCAATTGCGCTATTGACCATATATCTACATCAGTCTATTGGGTAGTCGAAAACTCTGTCAGTCGGACAATCGACCAACAGTTGAAGGCAGTTGGACGGTGGATAGACTAACTAAGCAATCAAGTATGAGTTGGACGCATGGATGGTTGGGCCGAGCATCATTATCAAGCCAACTTGATAACATGGATTTTATGGGGTCAACTCTAACAATTGATGATTATATGTAGACAAGATCCTCTTGATTTCATGCAAGTTGGTTAGATATTGAAGCTATAAATAATAGACCTAATGGGTCATTATCATCATGGTGATATCATTATTGTGTATAAGATGTCCAATATGCATTGTGATGTTTTGATCACAATGCAATGTGTTTAAGTGTTGTAACAATGTATTTAGACACCACCTTTTGTCTTTGAAAAATTATTTTCGCTTTGATTATCTCTAGTTTTGTTTGCCTATTTCGTATAAGGTTACACCCAATCCCCAACATGGTATCAAAGCCGATGGTTTGAAATTTTGCCTATTGTTTTCAAATCTTGTTGAGTTTGATTTGTTGTGTGATTGACTCTGGGTTGGTGATTTGCAGATTGTAACTTGTGGAAATAGATCTGATCTGATCTATCTAGATATCGAAGATGGTTTTGAAGATTGATCTCATAATTATGAATGGATCAAATTATAAAGTATGGGCACTAGACATGGAAACCCTATTGAAGAGTAAATGATTGTGGCATTATACAAAGACTATGATTCCATATCCAATAGATGATCATACAAAGTTCATTGTTGATGGAAAGAAGGAGATTCGGTTTCACATCAGTAAATCGACTGCCCTCATCAAGTTTGGAAGAAGCTAAGGACGTTGTTTGAAAAATTCAATGGTAGACACATCATGCAATTTGAGAAGGAGTTGATCTCTTTGGATCCTCATTCTTTTGGCAGAATAGAGGACTATTTGGTGTGTGTGAAGGAACTGCAGTTGAAATTGGGAGAATGTGGAAAGAATTATTAGAAGAAACATGGACAAGTCATTGATATGGTCCTGATGAATTTGAGAACACCATTTGATGTGTTCGTTTTGAGTTTCTGCACCAATTGGAAGGCATGTAAGGAAGATTGTAAGGATTAAACATTTGAATCTTTTTGTGGTCTTCCAATCACTCATCAACACATATTGCTTAATGAAGGAAATCTTGGTGGTTAATATCAAGACCACTTATTCAAGTGAAAGGGAAAGTTGAATCACAAAGAAAGAGGACAGTTTGATACCTCTATACAGAGACCTGGATGCCTCGACCAGAAACCTAAAGGACATATAGATGCACCCCGTCAAATTCAAAATAAGAAGACATGTTTGTACTATGGGAAAACTAGATATGTGGAGAAGGTTTTCTACAAGAAGAGAGACTATTTATAAGAGAAGGTTAAATTCCTTGAAGGAGATGTGTTTGTTGTTCATCAACCTGCTGATAATTTCACCTTCCAAGTCAAAAGTTCTCAAGCCTTGTTTTCTCATTCTACGAAGAACGAATGGGTAGTCGACTCTAGGTGCACTCATCATATGGCTAAGGATGCTTCCTTGTTCACCTCCTTGAACGAAGCTAAGGAGAGGAAGACTTTTGTTGTTGATGAGTTTTCTCTTGATATTATTGGGCATGGTGATGTTTCCTATCGACATGGGATAATTGTCAAAATTTATTATGTACCAAACCTTACTTCCAATCTGTTGTTTGTTTCTCAGTTAACAGAGACATGTAAAATTGTGGAGTTTTGGTCAGATCAGTTCTTTGTTTGAGATTTGAATAAAGGTCATTCGATTTTCATTGAAGGGTTTCTTGACTTGAAGGACAATTTGTATGAATTATATGACTCGAATCGACTCGAATCTGAACCAACATCTCTTATTGTTCACACTGATGAATGAATTCGAACTTGGAATGAACAACTTGGACACCTGAATTTTCAAAGCTTGTAGTCGATGGAAACTCAAAATATGGTTGTTGTTCTACCTAAATTGTTTCCCTTTGATGGACTCATAAAAGGATGTGTGCTTGGAAAGCATCACCAGTAACCCTTTGACTCTGGAAAAGCATGATGAGCATAGAACCTTATGTAGTTGGTTCACAACAATCTTTGTTGCATCAATATGCATTCCCTCGCAAGTGAAAGTTATATCTTGACTTTCATTGATGTTCTCTCTCATTTCACTTGGGTTTATTTTCTGAAGAATAAGAATCTTGTATTTCAAAAGTTCAAAGAGTTTAGAGCCTTTGTTGAAAATAATTGAAGCTGACTCATCAAGTGTCTTAGATGAGACAATGGTGGTGAGTATGTAAATCGACCTTCTGAAGAATACATGGTTCGATTTGGTATTGACTGACAACAGTTGGTTCCTCATGCACCTCAACAGAATAACATTGTAGAACACAATAATCATATGTTATTCAAAATGGCTAGATGTCTTTTGTAGGCCAAATATTTGCCTCCTCGCTTCTAGGTTGAAGTTGTCTATTGTGCAAACTATCTTCTCAATCACATCTTGACTCAAGATATTCCTTTGGTGAATCTAATCAAATTATGGTGTGGAAATAAGCCCTCATTCAACCACCTCCATCTGTTTGGATGTGTTTCATGGGCTCATATTTTCGATGATTGCAAAAAGAATTTAAATGCAAAGATTCATGCTTGCATCATGATGGGTTACTCTAAAGAGTCTAAATCCTATCGACTGTTTGATCCTATCAAACAAAAAATAATTATCAAATGAAATGTATGGTTTTATGAGAAGTCTTATGGCACGAATTTGTTGAATGCCTCTTCTAGATTGTTACATGATGATCACCTTGGTGTTGTTTTTGACTTTGGTTCTCTTATTCCATTTTTCAGTTCCTCGACTAGGCAATTTAACTTTGTTTTTGTTTTGACTAGAGACGTCGACCTCCAAATTTATTAGTCTATCGATATATGTTTTGACTGGTTCGCCATCTCCTTGGACTGAAATTTTTCCGACTTTTGATCGACCTTCTAAAGTGAACAACAATTCACCCCTTTCTTGTCTACCCTGATGGGCTGTCAAGACCATTGATGTTGTTGGACCTATTGTTGGTGATATATCTTTAGGAAGACAAACTTGAAGTCAAAAGAAACATGTTATCATTGCATTGATGACTCATGTACTCAAACATTTTGATCCTATTACTTACTTAGATTCCCAAGGTCAACCCGAATGGGAGTAAGCTATGCAAATAGAATTGGATTCTTTGTCGAAGAATCACACTTGGTAATTACTTCTCTGACCATAAGGAAAGAATGTTGTGAAGTGTCGATGGGTCTATAGGACCAAATTTACCTCTGAAGGAATTGTTGAGCATCATAAATCTTGCTTGGTTGCGAAGGGATTTTATCAACAAGAAGGCATTGACTACACTAGGACCTTTGCTCCTGTTGTGAAGATGAACTCTATTCGATTGATTATTTCCCTTACTGATCGAATTGGATGGCATATCCATCAAATGGATGTGAAGAGTGATTTTCTTCATGGAGACCTATCTGAATAAATTTTCATGGAACAACCTCCTAGTTTTTGACAGATTCTAAACTGGTTTGAAGCAAGATCCCCAAACTTGGTATGCTAAGATCGATGGTTTCTTTCTTTGACTTAGTTTCAAACGCTGTGAATTTAATCACATCTTATATGTACTCCATACCAATAGAAACACATTGATTTTTTTTGTATATGTTGATTACCTTGTCATTATTGGCAATAACATTGATCTCATTCTTAGATTGAAGAAACCACTTGCTGACTCCTTTGACATGATAGATCTTGGCATTCTGCATTATTTTCTAGGTCTTCAAGTATTACCACTGTGTGATGGTTTTTTAATTTATCAATATAAATATGTAATGTATCTTTTGACATGTTTTAAGATGGAATATTGTAATCCATGTGCTACTCCTTTTCAATCTAGAGTAAAGTTAAATAAGAATTGTCAAACTCCCAAACCCAATGATACACTTTATCGACAACTGTTCGACAGTCTCATTTATCCTACTCATAGTTGACCTGATATTTCCTTTGATGTCAGTATGGATTCTCAGTTTATACAGGACCCCATAGAAAGCCACTGGAAAGCAGTCAAATGATTTTCCTTCTATCTCAAGGGTACTACTCATTTTGGTATCAAGTATTTTTGAAGTTCAGATTTGTTGGTTGGCTTCACCAAATCTGACTACGTTGGCGATAGTGATGATCAGAAGTCCACTTATGGCTATGTGTTTCACTTCAATGTTGGAATTTTGGTTTGGTTGTGCAAGAAACAGAAGGTAATCTCCTTGTTGACTACAAAAGCATAATATCATGGCCCTGTTCATACAAGTATAGAGGAAGTATGGATTTGTCAACTTCTGGGTGAACTTGGATTTCTTGTTCATACCTCGACTACAATCTACTATGACAATCAATCTGTAATTCAAGTTGCTAACAACCCTATTTCCCATAGTAAGATGAATCATGTTGAGCTCCATGCTCACTACTTGAGATAGTTGGTTCATGAGAATGTTGTCTCTCTTGTCTATTACAGAAAAGATGATCAGGTAGCTAATATCTTCACTAAGCCTTTATCTGAATCTAGATTTATCAAGCTTTGTACAATGCTTGGGATTCAAGAAGCTACAATTATGGGGGGTGTCTCGATAATGCAATTTCACCTTTTGAATCTCATGTGTTGATTGGGACGGCGGGGGGGGCGGTGTTAGAACATCAAGTTATGATGGTTCATTACACTTCTTCTAGAATTAGTCAGTTGGGTGGTTGACCTATTTCTAGAAATAGTCGATCAACTGATCGACCATATATCTAGATTAGTTAGTCAAGTAGATGACAAGTTTGTTGGTCAGACAATCGACCAACAGTTGAAGACACTCAGTCGGTGGATCAACCAAATGAGAAATAGACTATGAGTTGGATGCATGGATGGTTGTTTCGAGCATCCTTGTCAAGCCGACTTGATAGCATGGATTTGATGGAGTCAACTCTAACAACTGACGATTATATGTGGACAAGATCCTCCTTATTTCAAGGAAGTTGGCTAGATCCTGAAGCTATAAATAGTAGACCCAATGGGTTATTATCATCATGGTGATATCGTTGTTGTGTACAAGATGTCCAATATGCATTGTGATGTTCTGATCACAATGCATTATGCTTAAGTGTTGTATCGGTGTCTTTAGAAACCACCTTTTGTCTTTGAAAAATGATTTCCTCTTTGATTATCTACAATTTTGTTTGTCTGTTTCATATCAGGTTACACCCAGTCCCCAACACCTTTTTTGTACCAAAGCTTTATAAACTTATTTTGCACATTGATATTAATTTTACCCATTGATTCCAACCAAGGATATACCAAAATAATATCCACAGTGTCCATATCGAGAACATGAAAATGTGAATGCAAAACATATTTATCCATACTCAAGATCTTGAGTATGCAAAACATAGATAGATTTTCCATATGATTGGAGCTCATTTGTTACAATCCTTTATGAATTATTCAATACTAGGACCATCAATGTTTCTCTTAAAATACATATTCCTTGCTATAATCCTAAAATAGAACCATGGCTTTGAAGAAATAACTTACTTTTCAGTGGAGCTACTTTGTGTGGCTAGGGTTTTGAGGAAGAAAATTTGAAATAACCATAAATCCTTCAATATTTATTGGAATCTCTATTATGACCATAATTGTGAAATTCCACAACCACTTTTCATCTACTTTCATTGATTTGGCAGCAATCTAGGTACTTTTTCAAAAGATATTTTCTCTATAATACTCACAATCATCACTGAAAACCAGTAAAATAACTTATTTTAAATCAATGATATCTTCACTTCTCATACTCTAATTGAAATGATTTATTTTTTGAAATTAGGTATTTTCTTGAGAGTATATCAAATCCACAAATAATTTCTTTAGATAATGCAAAAAAAGTTTTATAAATGGATATAATCACTAGTACATTTGGGTCAAATTCCGACGGTGCGTTCAACACAATTTCCACTTTATATTTTCGGGAGAACGAAAAACAACGTACCCCCTCAAATGTCATTTCACATGACGTCACTTTTTCGACGACATAGATTTCATCTTTATTGTGACATTTCATGCGAACACGTGTCATCTCAGATTTGACTGTCCAAACCCCATATAGCCATTGTAAGATAGACGTCTTGGACATGGCAAGAGCGACATCTTGGATGTGGCAAGAGAAATGTCTTGGACATGGCAAGAGCAACGTCTTGGACGTGGCAAGAGAGACGTCTTGGACGTGGCAAGAGAGATGTCTTGTATGTGGAAAGAGCGACGTCATGGACATGGCAAGAGTGACGTCTTGGACATGGCAAGAGTGACATATTGGATATGGCAAGAGCGACGTCTTCAAGATGGAAAGAGAAACGTTTTGGAGGTGGCAAGAGTGACGTTAGGAGGTGTTAGCTCCGACATGGTTTCTATGGGAGAAACACTCTTGGAGGTGGCAAGAGCGACGTTAGGAGGTGTTATCTCCAATGTGGTTGCTATGGGAAAAACACTCTTGGAGGTGGCAAGAGCGACATCTTCGAGTTGGAAAGAGAGAAATCTTGTAGGTGGCAAGAGAGACGTATTGGACATGGCAAGAGAGACGTTAAGAGGTATCAACTCTGACATGGTTTCTATGGGAGCAACACTCCAAGACGTCGCAATAGCGACTGTGTTGTAGGTATTTAAAAAAAAAAATACAATATCAATACTGAGAGGGATAGGTACATTAACCTTTGCTAAGATACTAGCCATATCAATATTTAAATCTATATCATCGATCTTAGGCAAGGTTGGTTGAGGAAGAGGACTAACTTCCAATGGTAAAGGGGGTCTTGTCTAATGAGGTTTAGGATCACTAGGATATGTCTCGGGTGTGTTATCACACGAACTCACAACTGTTGAGCTAAATTATGAAAGCTCAAGTGCAATCATGTGTAACTTAGAGGGAAGGCCCTTATCACCTCACCAACCCTCTTTTAATTCAAGCCATCTTTCCTCCAATTGAAGGGGATTTCCCTCAATTAATATTGCAAGGACTTAGGGAAAGGAATCTCAATGTGCAGAGTGAAGTCCGAGAAAAATGCATTTGGGTAGCTTTAGACTATTGAAGAAAGTAATTGGAGGTCTCAAGATCAATGTATTTTCATTAGTAATATGGATTTAATGTAGTGCTTCAATGGAGACTGAGGGAAAAATAAGACTTGAAAGTCTATCATAGGATTATCACCTCATAATCCTAGGTCAATCTCCTAGGAGAGAAAACCCTAGAGTTTATCCCCTCATAAACACTAGGTGTCATCCTATCCCTTCAAGAGCTACTAGCACAAGATCATAAAAACTATGTTTTAAACCCTAGGGGGATAGCCACTTCTAACCCCTAGAACCAAGGGTGATTTAAGAACCCCCTGTAAATTTATATGTATAATAAATGGGCGAATCCTCGTGATACATAGGAAAAATTGAAGGCTATGTTATGAATAATATAATATGTATATACATTTTTTTGGCAAATCTTTTAGTCAATTATATAATATTGTAAAATCTTGGTGAATATTTCACTAGATTATAAAATCTTGTAAAACCTCGACAAATCTTTCACTGAATTATAAAATCTTGTAAAATCGAGCGAATATTTTACTAAAATATAAAACAATATGATTTCTTGGTGATTTTTTTGATAAATTATAAAACCATATATAATAATAGGAAAATATATTCATTAAATTGTAATATACTCATTTTACATGTTTGGAAAAGAAACATAGTTTGTCCCTCCTCCAAATAGTGTTGTAAGCATCAAGGGTTGTGTTTTTCAAGGTTCTTATTGTGTTTTTCATGGTTCACCTATTCAATTCTAAAACAATTATGATTTTCCAAGGGGGTGGTGGGTTCAGTGGCCACCAGGATTCCAATCCCCTCAAGGTATGTGCTTAGAATTTCCTCAGAGGGGTTCCCCGAATTTTGTTAAAATGATTTCTATGAGACAAAAATTGACAGAGTTTCGTCTATATCACACCAATGACATCTAGAGATTTGTTTACCCCACACCAATGACACTAGATCTTTTTACATTGCACCAATGACATGTAGGGCTTCACTTGGTGTAAAAATATTTTCAATTCCATGTTCCCCTTCTATAGGATATTTAAATAAAAATAACTTAATTAAGAGAAATTATTCATAATATGTCTACCTAGTTACCCAACCTAAGACCAAATTAGAAATACATTTTTAGAACATATGAATCTAAATGTCATCTAAATAGACTACAAACAAGAAGAACAAACATATATACATAATGTAAAAAACAACAAGTAGAGACTGTCAAAATTCCAAACATATATACATGATGTAAAAAATAGGCTTATGAGCATCTGACAACAAGAAACAATGGTATTTAAACAAATGTTAGAACCAACATCCATGCACAAAAATATTAATATCATGGTCATTATTCATATGAAGGTATTCTTATGTGGAATAAAATTTAGGAGATAAGAAATGTGAAAGAAACTAAGTCATTCCATGATGACGATGATGATAGTCTCAGTTAAACTGCCATAATTAAGCGTGAACAACAAGAGATGTATATTTAGAAAGGGTTATTATGCCATTGTGTATATATATACCCGACAATAGAATGGTTCAGAATCAAAGTCTTATCACCCATTTTAATCCCATTAAGGGAAGCACAAGTAGAGACTGTCAAAATTCCAAACGTATGTACATGATGTAAAAAATAGGCTTATGAGAATTTGACAACAAGAAACAATGGTCTTTAAACAAATGTTAGAACCAACATCCATGCACAAAAATATTAATAGCATGGTCATTATTCATATGAAGGTATTCTTATGTGCAAAAAACTTTAGGAGATAAGAAATGTGAAAGAAACTAAGTCATTCCATGATGACGATGATGATAGTCTTAACTAAACTGCCATAATTAAGCGTGAACAACAAGAGATGTAGATTTAGAAAGGGTTTTTATGCCATTGTGTATATATATACCCGACAATAGAATGGTTCACAATCAAAGTCTTATCACCCATTTTAATCCCATTAAGGGAAGAACATCCAATGTCTATCACTGTTGGATAATCTTTGATACATCTTCAAACACAAGAAAGAGCCTTTCCTTTTGCATGGAAGAAGAATAGATATTAACAAGGTATATACTACTGGCATTGCTTCTTAAAATTGACAGGGTTATTTTTTTCCTACCCATAAAAAATAATGATCTTGGTTTATTGAGACGATTTCTAACATGAATAGGTTGATCCTCTTTCATCTTTGATCATAATTCACCACAAATTTCCTATATATGTTGATCCTAACATTCACTTCTCTCAAGATCAACATAGATTAATATTTTCTCTACCACTTCTAACATGGATTATTCATTTCTGACTCATCGATTATGAAATGACTCTTCAAGTGCATCATAAGATGTTCCTAAATTGTTGAATCTGAAGATTTTTTTGTAAATTGTGATAAGATAATATGTAATGTGCAATGAATGACCACAATAGTAGGTCAGTGGGACTTAGAAGTACAACCAATACAAATACATAGTGGGAGTTCAAAATCAACTCCCATGAGTAATCTAAAAAAAGCAAGAGATAAATCGCTAGACAATAGTAATAATAAATAACAAGGATACAAAACCCTTTTTGAACATAAAATAAACATAAAAACATAAAATGAAAATGCAAACAATCATGAACCATAGAGTTGGAATATACATGGTGTTATCTCTCAAACTCTACCCCAAGAGGAAAAGTCCTAACCTCGGTGGGAGAGCCTATAGGTACTACCAGGCAAGCCACCCACTGTCACCTTGATGGCCTTTCCCCAATCTTCATACTAAGTAAAATAATACCCTATCCTAGGGGGAAATCCCTATGTCAACCTAAGCCAAAATCAGTGGATTAAAGGGTGAAGGGGCTAAACTTAGGTTGATACTACTTAATTCACTAAAAAAAAGAATACAAGTCTAAAAGACCTCAAGAAGTTCCTAAACCAAGATCACAAGGAGCTCACACTAATAGTCCAAGATGACCAATTTGAATGCGTTGAGGTAGGAGTGGGAGCTAGTTCTGGAGGTTCAAGCCCACAAATTTCCAATGGTTTATGTGAAAGGTGAAGTTTTGAGTGTTTAAGAGTTAATGGAAATTTGATTTTCCTTTACAGTGAGTGTTGATGAAAAATATTTTTGTCCTCAAACATTACCATGAAAATTAATTATATCCATGCTCAAATTTAGTTCTTAATAAAACCAATCGGAAAAACCTCAAATTCCAAATTTCAATATGAAAATTGTTTTGAAAGATATGCCTTTGGAAATGTGTGTATCGTGACATAATCATATCCCACATGTGAAATATAGATGATATCTAAAACAATGTTCAAATTTAGTCTATGAACAACAAATTTAAACTCATCACATTCAACCATGTGCCAATTAAATTATGAGAATTAAAAGATAAAAGTGTTGTTTGTATCCAAAAATTCAATAGGCTACCCAGAAAAAAGAAAAAAAAAACAAATCAATCACTGTTGTAGTGGATCACTTCAAATCTTAGACCATGATGCACGTCAAATTTGATAGTAAAAGGAAACATAAACATCATACACTTGTGAAGACAACATTATACAAAATTTCAGAGTTTTCCCATTCATAGGCTCATCAACAATAAGTATTCCTTAATCCCAATGATTCCTTAGCACCAAAGTGAGAAATTGTGTAAATTGTGCCAACTATACGATCATGTTATTGAACATAAATTTGGAACCATCAGTGTTGTTATAAATATGATCACATCTCATGCAAGGAAAGCTTTAAAACTGATCTAGATCCATCCATCCATTAATCCATATTCTTTGTTGATTTTAGTTTTAAATTTCTGGTTGAATTGAACAAGGAACCACATATTTTTTATGAGAAAAAAAAGAATATACCAGCCCCTATCAAACCATGCATCAGCTCATTACTTGACCACCAATTCACAAATAAAGAGAGTATGATAGGAAACTATAGCATATGTTTTTATGAGTGCAAATGTGGATACACAACAACAATAAATAGATGGGATAGACCAGAAAAATAATGCCTTAATTTCCAGATTTAGAATACCAAAGAAACCAAATTTATGCCAACCCGGTCTATGAAATGTGAGAGGATTTGCCATAGTAAATCCATGGCCACAAAACGTAAGAGCAACTCTGAAATGTTTTGGCTGTGGAAGGTTCAAAATTAAGGCATACATTAAACCAATGTCCATTTTTCCTTCCAAGATATAAGTTTGTGAAGCAAGTGGACCTGAAAATAGAGACCATGATATAAAAAAATGTCTAATATTTGTATCTAAAATTATGAATATACAGTTGATACAAGTTGTATAGAGGATGGATGAATCTCCTAAGGAGGCTCAAGTGTCAATTAGGGAATATAAGGGTAAGGCTCCATTGGTTGAGAGTTCTACAAAATGTTCATATTTGTAGTATTTTTTTAATGCTTCCTTTAACTTTAATAAAATTAGTTATATATTGGAATTTTGTACAAAAAAAAACATGTTGTCTGGAAGCCACCACAAGCTGATAAAGTTTGGCTTAAAAATCCCTAATAGCCATCAAAACTATCAAGGAGCATAAATCCTGTCAAAATTGCCAATCACGCATACAATAAACAAGCAAAATTTTTAAAAACCACTTGGCACAAAAACATAATCATAAAGTCTTTCCATTAATGGAAACAAGAATTCACACATATCCAAAAAAATTACTTAAGTTGTAGCCAAGACTGGACCTGTAGCTCGAGGAGGCTCATCTTTGTCATTAGGTGTGGGCTGCAACCATCATTATCTAGCTCAGAGCATGGGACAATGGGACCCAGACCATCATTAATTGGATTAACATTGTCATGTGGATTCTCATTCTCTAAGATAGTAAGGGTGAGTGTTAAGAACTTATCATTCAAGGCCCATGGAGGAGGGATATGAGGCTCAGGGCCCATGGAGGATGGATATGAGGCTAGTTAAGGTGACACTCTCACTTTTCCTAAACAAATTGGACAACTTTGTGCCTCGACCTCCCATCATATTGTTGAAACTAATTGGAGTGGGGAAAAGGTCAACACGAGGCTCCCTAGTCCCTACTCATAGTGTAAGAGCATCCCATCGATACTCTAGCAACTAATGCATATATTTCATGTCCAACTCCACCTTTTATACTTGGACAATAATATGCATATAAAGAATAACAAAAGGTAGAACTATTATCCCAAGAGAAAAATTGAATAGGATAGGCCTGCTAGAACATAGAATCATTTCTCCTATTCCAAATAAAAAATAAAACTTGAATTCTGATATGAACTCATGAAAATAGGCATGGTCACATGGTTATATAGGAGATAGTGTATAACGCTTCTGCTCCTCCCATAGTACCAAGTACAAAAGTGTGTGCCTAATAATAAGAAAAGCAATAGAACATCCTAAGCCTATGATTTCCACTGAGCTACATGAATTGGGAGGGGAAAAACTATTTTTAATTTATAATATTTAGAAGCCTCATTTCATGAATGCAACAGAAATGCATAAAAAGGAAATAAATTATTATTATGTCACAAATAATACTTGTGCTCATTCATGAAGGAAGAAAAACTACTTAACAGATGGATGTGTGTGAGATACATGTTAAACTTAAAAGAACTAGCTGCATATTTACATTGGTCCTATTTAAGGTATTAGGAGCTCCAAAGACTTGCAAAAACCTATTATTCTCATCTCCTACAGTCGATGCAACAGTGTACCCACCTAGACTCTAAAACTACAAAACAAAGGAAAGGCTTTCAACAAAAAACAAACACTGTCATCACAAAATCCAGTTAGCAATATATCAATAGAATGAATACCTCTTCCAGATGCAGTACCCTAGACGCGTGACTAGACTCTGCTATATTAACTATAGATGGATATTTCCATAAGGTCAATTGGTTCTAGCTAAGTCCATGTGAACTCAATAGTTCATTTTCATGCTTATTCAATAATAATGAAAAAAATTGAGAGAGGGTATCAATGGTATTTAGGTAGGCTCATGTATGAGTATTCCAAAAATTAATACAACGGTTCCCACTAACTCCACCAGATGCCAAAAGAATGGTTTGGAAAGGGCACCATGCCAAGGCCATTACTGTAGCACAATATTCTTTTATCCAGTGAAGATATCGAGCTGCAACATTAGAGGATGAAATGCTCTTGTCCCAAACATGAAATAAATTTTCATTTCCTCCATTTGCAAACTATTGGTCAGACATAAACCACTTCAAACCACACAATTCTTTCACATGTCCTTTGTATGTTTGAACAATGGAATCATGGATGCAGACATCATGATTAAATATTAAACCATCAAGGCCACCAATTGTAAGAATATGACCATTCCAAGAAAGCACATGCACACGGGCTTGGTGACCTTTCAAAGCTCTTAACTATGTTCATTGAAAAACATTACCAAGTGAATGAGATTTTATCTAGATAAACATTGGGATGCACTATAGATGTTGTCACGTCACTCAGGGAGACAACCTTTATGCAAGGTCATCTAGTAATTATCATCACAATGGTTATGTTACATCATGCAATTCATAGACACTTCAGTTAATTCATAGCACTGGGATTCATGAGTTGTGACAATGGAATCCTTGTAGAGAATATTGGTGTGTGTGGTATTTCTTTTTCATACAGTAACATAAGCCAAGAAGCAGTAAAAAAATGTCTTTCCAGATCAAGCATTTCAGCAGTTTAAGTTTTCCTTATGAACAAAAAATGATAGTCCCAGATAAAAAATGCAAGAAAAATCCTAAGAACAATACATATCCTTTTGGAAGAGAATCATGCATGAGCATGAAGATGAACATTTTATGGTATAAATTACACAACTATCCCTCCTTCAAACATCTCTAGCGTATACAGGAAATTATGGTTTTGAACTATCTGTTCCATCAGATCATGCAGTGGATCTTACTAAGACTATCTTAAATGGGGGAGAAATAAAAGTGAGGTTGACAAGTCTAGGTGCTTGTGATAGTTTTAGGCTTGAAGATCATCTCTACCTATTAGAATTTCTTGGACCATTGGAAAGAGAAGATGGATAGAGTGTATATTTCTTGGTGTTGAGGTCATACTAAAACAACTGGAGGAGGGTCCTACAAGGCGTGGGGTTGCATTATTTCTAATGGTCCACCTCCAAGGAATCATCGTGAGATAATGGATACTTCAGGGAAACCTATTGGGTAGGTCACGAGTGGAGCATTTAGTCCTTACCTAAAGAACATATCAATGGAGTGTGTAAAGTTAGGAATTGTAAAACTAGGACATAACTGAAAGTTTTGGTTTGTGGAAAACCATATGATGCAACTGTAATCAAAATTCCATTTGTGTTAGCCAAGTACTAAAAACCTACTTAAGAATGTGTATTGTCATAGCAACATATAGATTTTGGACAGGATATCTGGAAGCCTTATTTAATTTTTGGAAATGCAAGGAATTGCCTTTCCCATGGTAAAAACAAAGAACTAGGATCAAGCAATCCCGAAATAAGTTTCTCCATAACTTATAACAACAATGAGAAAATACTATTTTCAGCTCATAACATCAATAAGTGGAGGGTGTTGTTTGTGTTTGGAAGAATCTATCCCGTGGTGAGGAAGGCCCAAGACTAAATGTGGTGGATGAGGAAATGTTCAAGAAAACACAATTTAAGGGAATGCCAAACTAGCGTTCCATTCTTTGGGGGATTTTTTTATGTTTTTCTTTTATTAGAATTAAAGACAAATGCTAAATCTAAAGGGAATATAGGCTAGAGAAGAGGACAACTGGCATAATAAATTGCATCTTGACTAGGTCAATGGGCTTATGAACGTGTAACAAATCCTTGGAAAGATCAATGGAAATAACTCTTGCACTAAAACCCATTCCACCTAAATTGAAGCTTTGAATGTTCCACCTCAACTTATACCTATTAAAAATCATAGTAGAGAGTGAAGTAGTTCGATTGAATCCACTGCAACTTACCACAAGAATCCCAATATCTTCGGGTTTCAACCATGTTTTCTTAAAATATTGTCTAGGGCACCAAACATGACATGGTTGGCCTCTTCTCATGTTGTGTCCATGGAGGGATGAGGGGGAATATAATGCACTGCAATAGGAAGATAAGCGTTCTCCCATAAACCTGATCGTTCTAGTATATTCCCCTAGAATTCCAAGGATAACTCTTGAAAATACCCCAAAGCTTTGAGTGTTGCATAAAGTGTTGGAAGTTCTCTTTGAGGATTTTAGGGGGCTTGTAGCAAGATTATTTCAGAAGAGACATCAGTTGAGAGTGAGACATAATATAGACCATGCACCCATAAACAAGAAGCTTCAAATATGAGTCTCAAATATGAAGTGTCAACACATAGATTTGAAACCAAAATATGAGATATAGTGAAGACAAATTATGGAACAAATTTTATTTATTCCCATAATAGAAAATTATTCTAGTTCGTATAAAAATAGAGATTTCCCTCACAAGAACAACTAGTTTTAAGAAAAACTCTTATTCTCTACTCTCTCATTCATGAGGAATTTATAATATTTAAAAACAACTCCCAATACTTACAAGTGTCCTTCATTTGCATGCATTCCTCCTTTTTTAGCATATATCTGCAACCAAAAGACAATTCGAGGTTGCAGATTCCATTCTTTAAGTGTGTTACTTGGTTGCATTGGATACAACTTTTTCATGTGTCATTTTTGAACATGCATCAAACCTATCATCGAAACTGTGATTGAATACTACTCCTAAAATGATTAAAGTCCCACAGAAACAGAAAACTATTATACATAGGATATACAAAATTCTCCAATAGATATAATTCAAGAAATAGTCAAATGAAATATTTACCTCTTCCATTCTTCATGTAGCTTCTTTTCTTTATTGTCCTGGATGAGCAGTGGTTTCTTTCCTTTATTGCCCCTTGCTAGTGTTTGAGTCTTCATGAGCATTGTTTTTTCAGAAATGCAGTTCAACTTTCCTTCCAAGTCTTATCTCCTTGGATTGTTTATGGATTGTCTTGCTCGAAGCTTACAATTGTTCCATTGTTTCACCCAATTTAGAATCCATGTCCTCCCTTGAATCATCAGTCTGGTTGATTATTATTAAATCTTCCTTCGCAGAGTCAAGAGTCAACTTTGTCAAATTAATTTGGGCATCGTTAAATCTGTTTAACATCTTGTCCTAGGAACCCAACAATATATTCTGCATCTGAAAAATCTAACTCAAAAGGAAACACATAGAGAATTCTTTGCCCAATAGTGTATCTAGGGTCACTGGGAGGGTGGATGCTTGACTATCCCAAAGGAATTTTACTTCTTCTAAGCTTGGCCTCTATTGATTCCCATTTTACTAGAACCTACACTGAGCAGGGGAACATTTGGTTGATCTATCAGTTACATGCTTCCTTAGGGCCTCCTAGAGAACTCCCTCCTCCCCTCCCCCATTTTTCCTTAACAGAATCATGCTGGTGCTGGGAAGTAGACAAACCCCCCTTGGATGAACCTGTTCTTCTTCCCGAGGGAGATAGGCAGACTTATTTCCCGTTATAATACAAAAGCACTTGGCCAAACTGAAGAGGTGAGGAATTTGACCGACAGAGGGATGTCGTAAGGGTCCGAAAATAAGGTTTGAACCCCCAACTAATAGAAACTGAAAAATAAAATATGATTTGAAACTAGCGAATCCAAACTCAAGCAATCGATGGCCTAGGGATCTTAAAGCCAGAACCACTAACTCAGAAACAAACACTGAAAGATGAGATATCTTAATACCAGGTTCTGGGAGCTCCAATAGTGCTGGAACGACGCCATCTGGAAGTAGTACAAGGTCAGTTGGGGTGTTGAGAGGACCCCTACAAACCTTTGCAGAAAGGGCATTCAACCAAAAAGCAAAGTAAAGAAAGGAAGCAACTAATGCTGAATATAAATGGTTAAAGGAAATCCCCTCTCTCAGTTAGTCCTTAAACTGATTCTCAAAATACAGTCGTAATGATATCAGTATACTCCCTTATCTCTGTGTTATTGAAGCCTCTGTGATTGGGAGGATCAAACTTTGTTGCAATTATGTCTTATCCATCTAATTGAGAGTGAGCCGACACAACCTGCATGTTCCCTTTGTTAAGGTCATATGTGCTTTCATGATGGTCAAGGATGCCTGGAGCCTGTAAGAGATCTTGAGATACCAGATGCTATCTCATGATCCCACTTGTTGAAACTTTCCTCCTTCACCCTCCTTCAGTTTCGAGATGACTTCCATGGCATCAGTGCCAAGAGGTGCTCTTTCATGTTACTTCCTGATTAAATAAGTGATTCATATTAATCAAAATTATATTAACCAGAAAATTCAGATAGAGTTTGTGGGCCTGATATGTCTCCTATGAGGAATGTATGCATCTATTTATTGGTCTCAATCCAACTACATCCAAGTGTCTTTTTTATGCCTCTATCTTTCATCATTCTTCTTACCTTTTCAATGTCATCCCACCTGCCAAGTGCTGTGTAAATTTTTGAGAGAGTCACATATGGTGTGGCATTTTTGGGGTCCAATTAAAAAAGGTGTTCTACCACACATATTCCTAAATCTAGATTGTTGTGCATTCTACAGGCACCAAGTAAACAATTCCACACAACAATGTCAGGTTTTATTGGCATCTTATCAACAAAATCTTTTGCTTCATCCAAATACCCAGCACGACCAAGAAGGTCAACCATACAAATGTAGTGTTCCATTGTAGGCCTCTCATTATAATATGCATTGATGCAATTGAAGTAGTGGTATCCCTCACCTACTAAACTTGCATGGGTACAAGAAGACAATACACTAACCAAGGTGACATGGTTTGCATTCATGCCAGAGAGTTTCATTTGCTGATACACTATTTTTGACATCGATCTGTGAATACTTCTGAGATTATAAAAATAGTTTGCAGCTTTGTGCCCAAAGTTATAGCAGCAAAAACAATAACCATTGAAGAAATTAGCATGCCTGAATCTTGGTTGATTCCTAGGAAGATAATACATT
>ML777122.1:302853-316186 GCA_009831015.1 Picea engelmannii
TACTCGGGTGGAACACATGATACCCCTACACATAACATGTCAGACAAGAACATGCACCTATTGGTGGAGCTATAACTAGTGTCCCCACTCTTGGTTGATCCAGGTGGATATTGGTGGCCACCCACCTGTTCCAAATTCCAACTGGCTCATCTTGACAGTTTTTAGTTCAACATGTTTCTCTATAATGGGGACACTTCTTTGTAATTATGGGTTCTGCACTTCTGAATCTATATTGAATCCCTACAAAGCATCTAGGTGGATATTGGTGGCCGCCCATCTAGTCCAACTGGTCTATTTTGACAATTTTCATCTCAGTACATCTTTATGTACTTTTGGGGTCGATTTGAGGCCCTAAACAACATTTTTTTGGCTTTCCACAATCAAACTATTGATGAAGTCACAATTTTATGGCATAATGTGTAGTTCTTGAAAATACATTTCCAACGGGCTATCACATGCCTAAAATGGAGATCGTATGCAAAAGTTACGACCCCGAGAAGTTGATGTACTAACTTACCCCAACGGGGCCCACATGACTTTTGGCCCTTCAACTCCTAGGGTTAGGTTATTGGATGTCTAGGGTTTTGGAATTCATGTTTATTGTAAAAAGGCCTTAAGAGCCTCATTGTACTCATCTTCTGGTGAATGAGCGTAGCCGTCACATCTCTTCTTAGAGATAATGTTTCCACCATACTAGCGAGTTTTGCACTCTGTATTGTTTACAGTCTTTGTACATTTATTTCATTAATAGAAATCATGTATTCCTATATTTCTCTATTTCTGGAAATATTTATGTGTATTTCATTGTAATATCCCTGCTTTCATTTCATTCCAAAAGTAATTTGGATCAGTGGTATCCGAGTAGGTTGCTCTTGATCATTTTTTAGTGCATGTCCCCAACAAGGTCCAAGTATAGCAATTTGGGTCTCGATTTCTTGAGGAAAATCAATCTCACATGCCCATGAAACCTTCCATGGTAGAAGAAAATAAAAGCGGCGGAGAAAAATATTCCATTAACCTATTGTTTGAGCAAACTCTCACACGATAGAGGGATGAAATGATGGAGAAATTTTCCCACACCCTTCAATGCCTTCCAATACAAACAGGCGCATCTTCATCAAGTGGCCACTTTGGAGGAACTTCTCCCTTCAAGGTACAAGTTAATATTGATATTCTCATATTTGAAGGTCAGATAGATACAGATGCCCTAGAAAAATGGTTAAATCTGCTAGAAGGTTATTTCTTTGTTCACAATTTTTCCGACAGTGAAAAGATCACCTTCGCACTCCTCAAGGCTCTCCCCCATATCAAACATTGGTAGGAAACTTATTGGGAGAAAATTTCCACATAGGAATCTAGAATATATGGGGCCGAGCCCACTTGGTATTTTTTTGTGGATGTGGTCAAGGAACAATATTACCCTGTTGATAACTATGAAGACCAGTACATGAGATGGACCAAATTGCGGCAAGAGAAGGGCCAAATAGTGTCGGATTTCACAAATACTTTCCATACCTTGCGTACCAAGTTCGGTATCAAAGACTCCAAGCAGAATATGGTTCTGAAATACCGTGGGGATCTACATAGGTACATCCAAACAAAAATGGATTTCCTAAACATCTCATCACTGGGAGATGCCTATCGATATGTTGTCAAAATTGAGCATAAGTTTGGGCACTAGAACAAACGAGAGTTCAGGTATGCAAATCCACAACAACCAAAGCATGATAAATACGGCCCTAACCAACAATCTTCTGACAACCATTCCAAGACACACAAAAATAAGGGTAAGGGAAAGACGAATAATGACACTGGGAAGTGGTGCGACTTACAAAAAATCCCCTCGCACAACACCGATAAAAGTTGCTTAAAACAATCATTGGTGGTCGAGATCAAAGATAAGGATTTGAACCTTGATTCAGAATCTGATCTAGAAAATAATGATAAAAGACATATCATCAACGCAGACCACACTGCTACTATCGTGATCACAACAATTCAACCAGAGGAACCAACAAATATTGAAGAGGGGGAGTGCCTCTTCCATTCACGGATGTGGGTGAAGGGGACCCCGTTGCATTTCATTGTTGATAGAATAAGCCAGAAGAAACTCATCTCAGCTGAGGTCGTCAAACATTTGGGGTTGTCGACAACACCACACTCGCAACCATACAACATTGGGTAGCTTTGCCAGGGACTAGATCTCTGTGTCAGCCAACAGTGCCTCCTGTCATATGGCATCCATCCCTTCAAGGATGAGGTAGTATGTGATTTTTCCCCTCTTGATGTTTTTGATGTTGTTTTGGGCCAACCATAAATGTGGAAACATCATGTTGTTTATGAGTCTCGACCCTGTAGTGTCATTATTACTCTGGGGTTTTAGCTCTATAGGATACCAAAGGTAGTTCCAACTATTGTTCCAGCAAAAAAATGTGGCAAGGTAATCTCTCAAACCGCAAAATTCAACCTCTTCACAATCTGTTCAAAGGATGTACAGAAGGCCACTACAACTAGTGCATCCTCAACACCTTCTATCCAGCAGAATCAAATTGCAGAAGAAAAAGAAGATGTTGTTTCTTCACCTATGATGGTGCCTACACAATACCCCGTCAAGCCTAGAGACAATAGGCTGGTGGAATAGATTCAAACCGTCCAACAACAGGTTCGTGATAGCCTTCTAGAGACCAAGCAACGTAACTTCTCCAACAAGGCACACAACTCACCTAGATTTAGATTTAGCAAATGATTTCCCCTCTTCCCCTAGAACTCAACGAAATGGAGACCATTTATTCCTAAGGGGGGAGGACTGATCCAAGTGGATATTGGTGGCCACCCACTTGTTCCAAATTCCAACTAGCTCATCTTGACAGTTTTTAGTTTAACACATTTCTCTGTAAAGGGGACACTTACTTGTGATTATGGGTCCTGCACTTATGAGGTTGTCTTGAATCCCTACAAAACATCCAGGTGGATATTGGTGGTTGCCCATCTAGTCCAACTGTCCTATTTTGGAAGTTTTCATCTCAGTACATATTTTTGTACTTCTGGGGCCGTTTTGAGGCCCTAAACAACATTTTTGGGATTTCCATATTCAAACTGTTGAGTAAGTCATATTTTGATGGCATAATGTGTAGTTCTTGAAAATACCTTTCCAACAGGCTATCACACGCCTAAAACAGAGATCGTATGCAAAAGTTACGACCCCAGAAGTTGATGTACTAACTTACCCCAATGGGGCCCACGTGACTTTTGGCACTTCATCTCCTAGGGTTAGGTTTTTTGATGTCTGGAGTTTTGGAATTATGTTTATTGTAAAAAGGCCTTCATATCCTCATTGTACTCATGTTCTTGTGAATGATCATAGCCGTCATATATCTTCTCAGACATAAAGCTACCACCATTCTAGCGAGTCTTACACTCTGTATTTTTTACAGTCTATGTACATTTCTTTCATTAATAGAAATCATGTATTGTTGTATTTTTGTATTTCTAGCAATATTTATGTGTATTTCATTGTAAATCTATGCTTTCATTTCGTTCCAAAAATAATCCAGATCATTGGTACATCAAAAAGATTTCCTAGAGTGACTTGTGTTAGTAGCACAAGGACACTATCATTTAATCTTATGACGAATGATAAACTTGTCTTGTACAAGCAACCAAAAATCTCTGGTAAAAAATAATGTTTTTTTTTCCCATAATGTAATAGAAATGTAGTTTTATGTTTATTTTCTACTTATGATAATATATTTACTTGTTTGGTAGGGAACAATATTTTTTGGTAGCACCTAAATGAGAAGGCATTATATATTTCCAAGCCCAACCATGCATACAAGCTATAAAAGGTAATCTTCTTATTTGAAGAAGGAACTTATGGAGCACATGGTTGACCCTTTTGGTGATATATTCAACCAATGTAAAGTAACCTCATTGATAGTTAATTATTTGAAGGTTGTGAAGAACACATATAGGGTAAACCTAGAAAAAAAACCCTAGGTATGAACATCCTACAATAATTCCCAGGAGGGAGTGGAAGGCATTACTAGAGGATGCAAGGGAGAAGAAAATGAAAAATAAGGAAATAAGTTGCTAGAGGGAGGAAGGTATATAATATATTTAAATGAAGATGTTGATTTTTTTAGTTTTACATAAAAATTGCAATATATGACCATTAAAATTTTGGTAGGCTCAAATATACCTCAAAGAGCACCTAGGAGAAATTAGAAAAACACATGCAAGACAAAATTGGCCAAGACAATTCCCTTAAATTAATATCTATATTTGTAAATATCAAATAATTAAACCATTTCATTACTAATATCTTTCAACTTTTAACTGTACCTCATAATTATATTTTGTAATGTTATGGAATGTAAGGGGATATGTATGAAGGCATGCCCACTGAAGAAGAACTCAAGTTCTCATTCAAATTTAGATTTAAAGACATGGTTGAATGTGGGGATGGTAAGGGGAAATTACAAATTCTTGTGGTTAATGTCGAGGTAAATAATATTATCAGTTGTTAATGTCAATTAATTGTAAACCCATTTAGAATTGATTATTGCTTATAAATTAATGTCTGCATGTTTTTAATGCTAGAGAACACTGATAATAATGAAGATGATAATGGAGACCAGTCCCATGATGGTATTATAAGGGTACAATCGATTGTATAACAATATTCATGATTTGGTTTGGTTTTTTTGTACTTATAAGTTTTTATTATTTCAAGGGAAAAGCTTGCTAATAATGATATTGGAAGGAAACACGAAGAGATTTCTCAAACCATGGGGTTTACTAGTCCATAGGGTAGTGATCATAGTAATTATATTTATACTGAACTATTAAATAGACATTTCAACATTATTGAATTAAAATTTGTATGTTGATAATCCACTAACTATATAACTTTTACCTTTTTTCCCTAGTCGATGGTAGTTCCACTTATCTTGGACACAGCATATGATGTGTATTACATTCCAATATGCAATGTGAATCAACAAAACAATAGCATCCTTTAGATGAATACATGAATGATATAATCCCACTAAATATTCTTACTAGAAATAAGAAATTGTTGGACATATTGTCATTGATATGTTGTCATTGATGTCAACAATCAATGTCATTCTGATGTGATGATAAGTTGTTATGATGAATTTTCATTGATGATTTATCATTGATGAAATTGTCATTGATTTCAACAGTATAATAGTATGTAGAGAATGAAAATGTCAAACAATATGCAAAGATTCAAGCTCAGAAGCAAGGACATTAATCAAAGGTCAGAAGGAAAAGCACATTGCAAAAACATGATCAGGATCGAAATCCCCACAGGACAAACTAGGACCATTGGATACGCAAGTGCTAGATCAAGGGAATGGATTGATTGCGGAGCGTAAGGGAGAATTAAACAACGAGTTAATTCCAATGCCACAATTAGTCTAGACCATCAGATTATAAGAGAAGGACTGTTGGAGGATTGTTCAACGATAAGATCAAGTCATGACCATTCGATATGCAAGTGCCAGATCAATGGTAGGGATTGATTGCGGAGCGCGAACGGAGAATTAAACAACACATTAATTCCAATCCCGCAATTAGTCTAGACCGTCGATTTTCACCCACCAATATATCTATGGTTGGCATCAGTTCCACTACCAAACGAGGGTTTCCATTGCGAAACTCGACAATAGTTTTAAATGTCGTTCTAGTGAGGACCCCACAATCATCCCTAATCGTTGATTTGCTCTGAGAGCATTCTCGATCGTTGGATCAAGTTGAGTGGAAGGATAGAGTAAGTCATGGACCATAGATCATGGAAGTGACATATGCATGGTTAGCCTGGCATTGATCACTTCGGGTAAAATTGACCAAAGGAAATGTGGATGAAGGAATTTTAGCCGAAGCCGAAGTTTCGAAGTAAACGTGAGCCATTTGATCGTAAGTAACTTTTTTGGAAAAAGAAGAGTCATTGGATTTAAACCAAGGCAAAGCAACATAACAAATAGATGGAGTCGTCGATCTAAGATCACGATCAATGAGCAACATTCATTTCTGGTTAAAAGTTGTGAGGAGGTTACACTTCAGGTAAAACGAGAAGTAAGAAAGGTCGATGTCTCAAAGTGGACATGAGTCGTCCGATATGAGGAACACTTCGAGAAGTATCTCGACCATTGGATCAAGTTTAGTGGAAGGACAGGGTAAGCCACAAAGTGTCTTGAAGTATATGCAAGCCGTTTAATCTAAGGAACACTTCAGGAAATATCCCGACTGTTGGATCAAGGAAAGTATAAGGATATGATAAGCAACGCAAAATGCTTGAGATCTTGAATACCCGAATTCTCGATAGCTATTGGATTGAGTTTATATTTTTGGGGTTAAATGAGGACCATCAGATCTAGACAATACATGATGGTCATTGGATCAGAATAATGGTCAACTTTGGTGCTAACCACTTTGGCGAAAAAGGATTCAGAACATATGAGTTCACCCAAAGGCCGAAGTTCCAAAGTTGCTCTCAGCCATCGACATGAGATACATTTCGGGAGTTAGGACAACTGTTATATCCAGGAGAAGAAAATGTGCCACATGAGGAGATCTACATCAGCAAGGACATGTGGCGTAATCATATGAAGACCAGTTTGAAAGTGCAGTTGACATTTTAGGTATGCATGAGTCACGAATCTAAGTAACATGTGGAAACCACTCATTCAGTGCCACGTCAACCAGTTACGTCACTAAGGGAGTTTTTACTTTGAGAGTTTCACCACCAGAAATACCTAAAGTCCTGAAGTTCCTAAATGAACGAGAACCGTTCATCATGCAAATACCATACAACCATCTGATCTACTTCGAAGAAATAAACTCTGGAAGATTGAAGGAATGTGAAGGAGAAATCACCCGAAGTGTTGAAGGCCAAAGTTAACACTAACTGTTGATCTAATTCGGGAGCATTATCGACTGTTGATCGAGTACATTGGAAGAATAGAATAAGCGTAAACCATGAAGTGACACTAACCATTGATCTACTTCAGAGAGTGTTCTCAACCGTTGAAGATTATGGACACGCGTCTTTTATTTGGGAGATTTGTAAAGAGGTTGGAAGTCTTGAAGGACGAAGTCACGAAGTAACGACAATCATCCATATCATCGTGCGATTAAAACGTGATCATCGATCTTGACAAGTGATCAAGCACTCGCTTGGCTTAGTGCTTGGTCACCACCTGCGGTCGTATGGAATAGAGAAATAATGGTAAAAAGAAGAGGCAACGCTTAAATCAATGAGCCAATGATTTTGTGCATATGGTCATATGTAAATGGTTTGAAGGAAGCGCCTCATACAGATTTAATTCAACAGAGAGTTAACACTAGTACAATACAGAGAATTAATAAAAGATCAAATATGATCTGTTGGTGAACTCATAACACAATAGAATCATGAGTACGATATAATGAGTCGATCCAGGTCTGTGATCAACTCATGAAGAGAAAAGAACCGACACACAGTCATGATTAAAAGAGAGTTAATTCATGAGCATTATGAACAAAGGATAAAAGAAAAAATTATATTATTTAAAGATTAATATTATCATTTAAATCAAAAGGTACAATGGTTCAAATATCAAAAGACACAATGATTCAAATTCACACAAGTTGGAAGACTATATAAACAAGAAGGAATGGTGAGAAGAGAGTGTAGTTGAATTTGTTGAAGAATATATATTTATATATAATGGATTGAATGAAGGTTCATTCTATTAGGTTGGTGCATGTTTACAAGCTGGGTCTTGTATGAGGATTGGATTCCTCACATCTCAGTTGAGATCAACAAGCTGGGACTTGTTATGAGGATTGGATTTCTCATTTCTCAGTTGGATCTGAGAAATACAAGTTGGGTCTTGTAATAGAGAGCTGGGTCTCTCATAATTGTTTGAAGATGATATTCAAAGATTGATTGTATGCATTTATTCAAGTCAAATATTAAAGTATTTATTCTTTTATATATATTGGTTGAGAAAATGAAATAAATATATGTTGTTCAGCTAATTTATGAAAAGTGGAAAATTGTCCAAAGTTTTGTGACGTTGATTCGCCCCCCCTGTTTAGTGTCAAGTATCCATTTCAACAATTGGTATCAGAGAGGGTTCCTTCAGCATAGTTTAAACACTGAAGGTAGATTCAGAAGAAATGGGTGGACAAATCGTTATCTCCAGAAATGAAGCTCCTTTATTTCATGGAACAAATTATTTATCATGGAGGGAAAATATGAAAAGATATCTGAAGTCAAGAGGATCTAGAGTTTGGGATTCGGTAGTAAGTGTAATGATCCCAAGCCATTACGCAAGGATCATCAATGTTTTGGTGTCTTTTTAAAACTTTTTCTAAGTGAGGTATTTCGTCAAACACTTTGCTGATCTACCTTTTAGATGTGTTTATGAAACAAATAACATAAAGAGATAACCATGGAACATACCTCAACCATATGCAATAAGATAGACAAGCCAAAACATCTCAATTCTTCTTTATTTATAAAATAGAGAAACCTGCTACAATGAAGATGCCGATCTAGAATGCTCAATAGATGGCCAAGAAGATAGACAATAGATAAGAGCTACTACAAAATGCTCCCGCTAATACAAAAGATGCCTCCAAAGGCTGAATAAGAAATGAAGATCAATACAAGGAGATCTGAATTCCAAACTCTCCAGCTGAAGAATGCCATGCTCCAATAGAAGGCTGAAACCCTCAATAACTTGGCCCTGCTACCAAAAGTGTCCAATCACCCTAATAAATATGCCAACTGATAGATCAGGTGATGGTAAGAAAAACCCAGGTGACCGAATCTCCAAGATCCCTCTCAATCTCTGTAGATATGAAATCCCCCACTGAATGGTGCACCCCACTAGATGACTGAAACCCTAGATAATTCAGCCCTGCTGAAGGAGGCCTCCAAATGCTCTGAAAATCTTCAGAAATATAGATTGGGACACTGCAAGTCACTAGGTAAAGTATCAGGGTCAGATCTGAAGTGTAACCCCTCCAAACGGACTAGATCTGGATCTCAAAAACGCCCTCCTTCTCTTCAATTCGCCCCACTGCTCAAGAAATAATCTGAGCCATAAAACTATCTCAGAAAGCACTAGATCTGATGTCCAAGGCCGTACAATGAAAACCCAAGTGATAGAATCCTCAACGGCCCTGCCAATCTCCTACAACGAATCTCTCTCCAAAGATGGTGCACCCCTCTTGCTGGAATCCCTCAACTGGTGTGCCCTCTCTCTATCTGCACATGAAATTGATGTAGAATCCTCCTGCAACTGAGTAGATATGGAATGTGAATGGTGTGGGAGAGTATTTCATCTCTGAGACCAAGCTTGGGACAATATAGGTGGAATCTTTCACCACTGAATCGTCCTCTAGGGTTTGTTATGTCAAAACCCTCAAAACCCCCAATAGTGGGCTCACTAGCTAGAAGCCAGAAATCAAAATAAGATCATACATGAATGATGAGTAGAGGCCCTTGCCTTCATTTTATACTTTTTGGTTCACCTTGTCCCTCCAAAGTGACTTTCATTTTATTAATAATTAATTAATTAATTAAATCACTTTAATGAATTAATTAACCTTTTTACCTTTGAAAATCTCCTTATCTCTCCTTGTGGCTTCCTTGGCCACTGAAAGTCACTTCTATCCATCCCATCCTGTAGTGTTGCTCCTCCTGATTCCAATGAGCTATTACATTGAGAGGTTCCTCCAAGTAATGTGCCCAAAATGCCCTCTTCAATGATTTTAATTAACTTATAGCTCAAAATAGTCAAAATCATGGAAATCGTCGGAATGGAACGAAACCAAATCCAACTTGTGCGGAATGGATCATAATGATGGAATATGATGATAAATGCCAACTGGACCCCACAATGCCTCTCAAATACCCATGTACTCGCTATAACATCTGTCTGGCTACTCTGGTCATCATAAGTCTCTACCCTGTGATAATGTCCCAAAGTGGGGACATTACAGTCCTCCCTGCTAGAAAATTGCTTGTCCTCAAGAAATAGCCAAATCCACTCAACTAAAATGCTAGGATCCCATTTCCACCTGTGGGATACATAGTAGAAACCCTTGAAAGACGAATAATAATGCACTCAACCCCTTGGATCCCATATCAGGAAGTGAACTGCAATACTCTACGAAGCATAGTCCTGAAAGATATCAGCCCCGTGAACCTCCTGCATATGACACATGGCCTCATCTTGGAATGATTCCCTCCTCCAAATATCTACAAAGATCCGCATGGCCTCCATTAATTGCACATGCTGATGTCTGACCGAGGTGATGCAAGACCTCCGTGAGGCACCTGCAAGCGATGCGCTCCTCTCGACACTGAAGATCAATGGAAAGTTAGAATAAATTCCCCTTGCAATGGTCCAATCTCCCCTGCCGGTCAATGAACTTCTCAATCTTTCAATCCCTGGGTCCCATGCTAACCTTTGTCGAAGATCCTCATGCTGACACTGCACTACTCTGATCATGACTGTTAGCCCCCTGCATACATACTGAATCCTCCTCTCCTGGGTCCTCAAGCTGAAACACCTGTGACCACTGGACCCACTGTCCAGAAATAGTATCTGTAAAGGCATCTCTATAGAAGAAGTACCTATCCAAACATCTCCATGCCCTATCATGATGATCACGTGAAAGGAAGGGTCTCGCCCCATAGGACAAGTACCTGCATACCCACTCCCAACCAAACTAAGGTGGAGTGTGTGGCTCTCTGGTGCAACCTGGGTCAACATGAGCATCGTGCTAACAAAACAGAGTCCTGGGTCCCATGGAAATACTGGAGTTTTATCACTTCCAATCTCCTCTAATTGCTCCTGTGTGAAGCTAATCACTGCCAGAAGCCCTCTGTGCTCATCTGTCGTCACCTGGTTTATGATGCTCACCATCACGCACCAAGTCTCAATTGTTTGTCTAACACAGTCCACCTCTAACCTACTGTATGCCATAAAAGTACTCCTATCATGAAGTCTCAACCTACTCACTCTCCATGCCCTCAGCCACGACCTATCCCTCCTTATGCCGTTGTCTATGATAAAAGTGTCAGGACTGGCTAATAGAAACATCTGCAGCTGACTATAGGATTGAAAAGTGTCACATGCTTTGGTCAATCCCAAGGATTCGACCAGAAGCTCATCCATCGGTAACTTCTCACCTGTATTCATCACTAAACCCCAATCATCAGGTACAATTGGAAGCAACTCCTCCAATTGTTGGTAAACCACTCTCCATCTCCCCTCACCTAGGAAAATGCTAAAATGGTGAAGGTGAGGTCTCAAAATCATATGCTGCTACAAAGGAGTGGCACCTGCATGCTCCCCTAAGTGTGTCTCCTCCCTACCAAGAAGTACACCCCTATGAATCCCACCATACATCTCAACATGTTTCTATGAGCTATCCCTCATCACTGTATGCTCTGGCATACTCTTGTCATCTCCCACAAACTCATGTTGCATCACAGATCCTGGGCGTATGGCTGGATCAATCTCTATATGGAGATCAACCACTCCCAAGACACAAAAGGAAGTGTCCCCCATCAACTAGTGTTACTCTACTAGATCATCAACATCCTCTGTCAACGTGACTAACTGATACATCTGAGTGTCCACTAAGACAGATGAAGTGGATATCTGATGGATCTCCTCAGGAGACTCATATGTCCTAGACTCTGATTATTGAAAGGCGGTATGTGTGACTCTCAAGAGTCCCCGAGTGCTCTCCAACTCCTGACTAAGTCGGTCCATCTCCAACTCTTGATCCCTCAGAGCCTCATGATACATCTCACCAACCCTTAGTAGATAATCCCTGTCTATCAACAACTGCTGGTAGTCAGTCCTGCTAGTGCCAACTCTAGAATCCCCCAAAACACCCTCTGCATTAGATGACGTGTTGAACTGTCCACTGTCTATCGTGCTGCTGGGTACTCCTGTATGCCACTGCATCTCATCACTAGATGCCATCTCCCCCTGACTCACATTGTATCGTGTATGCGCAGCTATATCCTCCTATGCACTCAACCTACTACTATCTTCTATGCCTGGATCCTATAGAGATGTATCCAGACACATGCTATAGTTATCTTGACTGCTAAAAAGTGCATCCTCATCAATGCAGACCGATCCTGGAAGTAAGTGCTCCATCAACCTGTCATCCTCTGGAATCTACTCAACCAATTGAGTCTCCAACATTAGTGACTCCATCTCCTCTGGCTGACCTGTATGTGTGAGGTCAACTACCAGTATGTCCTGTACCTCCTCTTGGATCTGTGGGTCTACCTGTCCATGGTGTGCATCCCTCACACTAGGTTCATCCATCATACCTAACCTTCCACTGATCTCCTCATGTGACGTGGCTATCATGGATGTCTGAATAGGTGACAGATGTGTCACGGCTCCCATAGGAAGCTCATCATCTCTAGGTGCTAACACGTGTGACTCCTCACTAGTGTCACTACTCTGCTGAGGCGTAAGGTCATCAATGGTATGTGACATGTCTGCTAAGACACTGGTACTATCGTCCTATCCATCCTGTTGCCTATCCACTACACAAGAGTCATCATCCTCCTCAAGCGTACAAGCATCAGTAGCCTTTGTGCAAGAGTCATCATCACTATCCTCTGAGGTAGAGTCAATATCACTAGTCTCTGTGCAAGAGTCACTTTCATCATCCGACTGTTCTGAATCAACCTCTATCACTCCATCCTCACACATCTCATCATCACTGTCATAGTGTGTCTCAACATTGTGCCCCTGGTCCTTACCCCTGCACCTATGATCTGGTTCCCACGACCCCTTGCAACTGTAGAAAGGTTGTGTGGGTGCTTCCTTCCATCTAGCTGTCATAGCTCTGTTTTCCTCTGCCATGCCAACCCAATGTGTAACCTCATATTTTCTCCAGCTAGGATTTTTATAGGATACAAAATGATGGAATGTCACTAGATCTTTGAGAATCTCATTGAGGGTTTGATATTCCTTATCACACTCAACTGTTGGTTGTGGAGCATGATTATCTTCCTGATTCAGAGGTCCTTGCTTTCAGCCGTGTTTATACCCCATGAAGTATTTACACCCCAGAAGTATGTACACTCTTCCACGCGGGGGAGTGCAGAGGGGGGGTACCCCCTCTGCGGGGTCTTGGGGCAAGCGGGCCCCCAGCGGGGGTTCGGGGGCGAAGCCCCCGAAGCAAAAATTGCCTTATAAAAGTATATTGTAATTTCATTGTAAATCTGGACCGTTCATTATAAGGTCGCAGATCTAACGGTAGAGATTAT
>ML777122.1:363436-396374 GCA_009831015.1 Picea engelmannii
CAAGATCCCAGTTCAAACTATATTTCTAGAACTTGACGAGGAAGGAAAAATCATATTGGAGCCTAAAGCCATCACTGACACAAGAATTTGCCAACTGAGGAATAGATCCATTTCAGAGTATCTCATTAAATGGAGGAAACTACCAGCTGAAGATTCCACTTGGGAAGATGAGTCTTTTATATAGAAGCATCTAGAGTTACTCAAGCGTTGCGGACAACACTTGTCTCAAGGGGAGGGGCATGTTAAGCCCTAATATTGGCTTATTACCCCTTAATTGGGGCATATTATATTAGTAATGTTATTTTGTTTATGTCGGCTTTAGGCCATTAGTTGTAATTATACCTCCTAGTCTCCTATATATACCAAGGAGACATTTTCATTTTGAATCATCTTGGAATTGAACATTTAAGTGGGGTAAAAGGAGGCTTCCCCCTCGAAGAGGCTTATTATCTGAAATTATCTCTTTTTCAAGGCATTGAGTACTTTTTCTGAGATTTTTCTATGCTATATTGATATTTGGTTCTTAACAACATCCCACAATAATTCCCAAGAGGGAGTGGAAGGCACTTCTAGAGGATGCAAGAGAGAAGAAAATGAAAAAGAAGGAAATAAGTTGCTGGAGGGAGGAAGGTATATAATATATTTAAATGAAGATGTTGATTGTTTTAGTTTTACATAAAAATTGCAATATATGACCTTTAAACTTTTGGCAGGCTCAAAGATACCTCAAAGAGAACCTAGGACAAATTAGAAAAACACATGCAAGACAAAACTGGCCAAGACAATTCCCTTAAATTAATATCTATATTTGTAAATATCAAATAATTAAACCATTTCATTACTAATATCTTTCAACTTTTAACCGTACCTCATAATTAGATTTTGCAATGTTATGGAATGTAAGGGGATATGCCCATTGAAGAAGAACTCAAGTTCTCATTCAAATTTAGATTTAAAGACATGGTTGAATGTGGGGATGGTAAGGGGAAATTACAAATTCTTGTGGTTGATGTAGAGGTAAATAATATTATCAATTGTTAATGTCAATTAATTGTAAACCCATTTAGGATTGATTATTGCTTATAAATTAACGCCTGCATGTTTTTAATGCCACATAACACTGATAATAATGAAGATGATAATGGAGACCAGTCCCATGATGGTATTATAAGGGTACAATCGATTGTATAACAATATTCATGATTTGGTTTGGTTTTTTTGTACTTATAAGTTTTTATTATTTCAAGCGAAAAGCCTGCTAATAATGATATTGGAAGGAAACAAGAAGAGATTGCTCAAACCATGGGGTTTACCAGTCCACAAGGTAGTGATCATAGTAATTATATTTATAGTGAACTATTAAATAGACATTTCAACATTATTGAATTAAAATTTGTATGTTGATAAACTTTTACCTTTTTTCCCAAGTCGATGGTAGTTCCACTTATCCTGGACACAACATATGATGTGTATTACATTCCAATATGCAATGTGAATCAACAAAACAATAACATCCTTTAGATGAATACATGATTGATATAATCCCACTAAATATTCTTACTAGAAACAAGAAATTGTTGGACATATTGTCATTGATATGTTGTCATTGATGTCAACAGTCGATGTCATTGTCATGTGATGATAAGTTGTTATGATGAATTGTCATTGATGAAATTGTCATTGATTTCAACAGTATAATAGTATGCAGAGAATGAAAATGTTAAACAATATGCAGAGATTCAAGCTCAAAAGCAAGGACATTAATCAAAGGTCAGAAGGAAAAGCACATTGCAAAAACGTGATCAAGATAGAAATCCCCATGCAACAAAATAGGACCGTTGGATACGCAAGCGCTAGATCAAGGGCATGGATTGATTGCAGAGCGTGAAGGGAGAATTAAACAACGAGTTAATTCCAATCCCACAATTAGTCTAGACCGTCAGATTACAAGAGAAGGAAGGAAGGATAGGGTAAGCTACAAAGTGTCTTGAAGTAGACACAAGCCGTCTGATCTAAGGAACACTTCAGGAAATATCCCGACCGTTGGATCAAGGGATGTAGAAGGATAGGATAAGCAATGCGAAATGCTTGAGATCCTGAATACCTAAATTCTCGATCGCTGTTGGATTGAGTTAATATTTTTGGGGTTAAATGAGGACCATCAGATCTAGACAATACATGATGGTCATTGGATCAAAATAATGGTCAACTTCGGTGCTGACCACTTCGACGAAAAAGGATTCAGAACATATGAGTTCACCTGAAGGCCGAAGTTCCAAAGTCACTCTCAGCCATCGATCTGAGATACATTTTGGTAGTTAGGACAACTATTATATCCAGGAGAAGAACATGTGCCACATGAGGAGATCTACGTCAGCAAGGACAGGTGGTGTAATCATATGAAGACCAGTTTGAAAGTGCAGTTGACATTTTAGGTATGCACGAATCACAAATCTAAGTGACATGTAGAAACCACTCATTCAGTGCTGCGTTGGCAAGTTACATCACTCAAGGAGTTTTTACTTTGATATTTTCACCACCAGAAATACCCGAAGTCCTGAAGTTCCTAAATGAACGAGAACCATTCATCGTGCAAATAACATACAACCATCTGTTCTACTTTGGAGAAATAAACTTTGGAAGATTGAAGGAATGTTAAGGAGAAATCACCTGAAGTGTCGAAGGCCAAAGTTAACACTAACCATTGATCTAATTCGAGAGCATTATCGACCGTTGATCGAGTACATTGGAAGGATAGAATAAGCGTAAACCATGAAGTGACACTAACCATTGATCTACTTCAGAGAGTGTTCTCAAACGTTGAGGATTATGGACACGCGTCTTTTATTCGGGAGATTTGTAAAGAGGTTGGAAGTCGCAAAGGACGAAGTGGCGAAGTAACGACAGTCGTCCATATCATCGTGTGATTAAAACGTGATCGTTGGTCTTGACACATGATCAAGCAATCACTTGGCTTAGTGCCTGGTCACCACCTGCGGTCATATGGAATAGAGAAATAATGGTAAAAAGAAGAGGCAACACTTAAATCAATGAGCTAGTGGTTTTGCGCATATGGTCATATGTAAATGGTTTGAAGGAAGCACCTCATATAGATTTAATTCGACAGAGAGTTAACACTAGTACAATACAAAGAATTAATAAAAGATCAAATATGATCCGTTGGTGAACTGAGAACACAACAAAAGCATGAGTACCATATAATGAGTCGATCCAGGTCTGTGATCAACTCATGAAGACAAAAGAACCGACACACAGTCATGATTAAAAGAGAGTTAATTCATGAGCATTATGAACAAAGGATAAAAGAAAAAATTATATTATTTAAAGATTAATATTATCATTTAAATGAAAAGGTACAATGGTTCAAATATCAAAAGACACAATGATTCAAATTCACACCAGTTGGAAGACTATATAAACAAGAAGGAATGGTGAGAAGAGAGTGTAGTTGAATTTGTTGAAGAATATATATTTATATATAATGGATTGGATGAAGGTTCATTCTATCAGGTTGGTGCATGTTTACAAGCTGGTTCTTTTATGAGGATTGGATTCCTCACATCTCAGTTGAGATCAACAAGCTGGGACTTGTTATGAGGATTGGATATCTCATTTCTTAGTTGGATCTGAGAAATACAAGTTGGGTCTTGTAATAGAGAGTTGGGTCTCTCATAATTGTTTGAAGATGATATTCAAAGATTGATCGTATGCATTCATTCAAGTTAAATATATAAATAAAGTGTTTATTCTTTTATATATATTGGTTAAGAAAATGAAATAAATATATGTTGTTCAGTTAATTTATGAAAAGTGGAAAATTGTCCAAAGTTTTGTGACGATGATTCACCCACCCACTCTTAGTGTCAAGTATCCATTTCAACAATTGGTATCAAAGAGGGTTCCTTCAGCACAATTTAAACATTGAAGGTAGATTCAGAAGAAATGGATGGACAAATTGTTATCTCCAGAAATGAAGCTCCCTTATTTGATGGAACAAATTATTTTTCATGAAGGGAAAATATGAAAAGATATCTGAAATCAAGAGGATATGGAGTTTGGGATTCGGTAGTAAGTAAGCCTTGGAACTTAACTACTTCAAAGAGAAAAACCAAAACTATAAAGGAAGCAAGGAGAAACAATTTAGTAGCCTTAAAATCAATCCAGGATGGATTGTCAGATCAAGTCAAAGATAAGATGAGACACTACAAATATGCTAAATAATTATGGCTCCAACTAGAAAATTGTTATCAAAATCCAATACAAGAAGAAGATAAATCCTATAAAAGTGAGGAACAAGACTCAGATAAAGAGGATTCCTGTCAGAATAAGGAACAAAACTCAGAAGAAGAGAATTCTTATCAAGATAAGGAACAAGATAAAGAAAAGGAAAATTGCAATTAGATTGAAGAACATAATACAGAGAAAAAGATTTCTAATCAGAATGAAATGCAGGATTTGATCTCAGTCAACAATGAGGAAGATAACCTCATCAAGGAATTGAGCCATACCTCAGTAATCCCTAAAGAAAAATTACATAATCTTAAGATTGATGTTACAATTGCAATAGAAGAGATTCATATGCAACCAAGAAATTATATGCATATTAAAGTTCCTATGGATGTTCTTGACCATCTTGAAAATACAGTTATGTGCACTTTTGAAGAGTTGGAGAAACTTCAACAGTTAGATCAATCTAATCATAAAGAGTTTGAACAAAGAGTTTAGCTAGAAGACAAAGAAAAGGAAATCAAAAGATTGAAAATCAAAGTTACTAGTCTAATAGAAGAGATGGAAGAATTAAAGACACATGAAAGTAAAATAAAATAAGTACTAAAAGAATTAGAAGAATTAGTTAACAATATAAACACTCAACTTGAGGAAATTAAATAAAGTGAAGAAGACCTAAAGGTCCAGTTAACAAGGAAAGAAAATTCTTACCGCATGTTGGAATTGGAAATCATCAATTTCAAAAAGATAAATGAAATTACTAATGCAGATCTAATGACTCAAATTGAAGAAACTAATAAAAATGAAGAAGACTAGAAGATCCAAATAACTAAAAAAGAAGAATCATGCCAAATGTTTGAATTATAATCCATCAACATCAAAAGGATTCATATAGAATACGAGGAAGAAATCAAAATATTGAAAACTAAAGTTTTTGATCTAACAAAAGATATGGAAGAATTGAAGACATATGAAAAAACTATTAAATGCAAATGAGTCTTGGATGAGAGAGAAGAAATATTCATCAATCTAAAGACTCAAATTGAACATGCTAAAGAAGTGGAAGAAGCCTTGAAGATTCAGTTTACTAAAAAGGAATAAGTATGTCACATGTTGAAGTTAGAAATAGTCAATCTCAAAAAGATGAATGATAAGACAAATAAGATTGTCAATTTCCAGAATAGCTCAGGTATCCTAGATAAGATTTGGAAGAGCCAAAGATCAACTGATGAAAAAAATGGTCTTGGATACAATAAGAAAGAAGACAGTGACAAATGGAGCACCATTTACAAACATGAGAAAGGATCATCCTTCTCAAAAGGAAAAGGTGCAATTACAAAGAAATTACAAGTCATGAACTTTGTTAAGGAAGGAATCTATAGAAGTAAAAACGAAGAAGAAAATCAAATGATAGATTTCTCAAACCAAAATAAAATCAAGAATGGAAAAATCTTCAATGGGTATTGCTTTTCTTGTCATAGCTTTGGCCGCAAAGCAATGGACTGCAAGAAACTAGAGAAAGGATATACAAAAAAATTGAAAAACTCAATTAGATGTAGGAGATGTAATTTTGTTGGCCACACAACAAAATTTTGTCCTACAATGAGATGTTACAACTGTGATAGGATTGGACACAAATCCCAAAACTGCAGGAGTTCAAAAAGTCAATCCTTAAATTAGTCATTCAATTCAGTGACAAAACCTAATAAAAGTTGAAAGAAGAAAGGATATGACAAATCTCCAAAAACACAATTAGAAAGAGAAGATCCAAAAAGAAGAATATCTCATAGAAAGATATGGAGAAGAAAATATGAAGGATAAAGCAAGAAATATGATATTACACCTGAAAGTGAAGAAATTAATAATAAGAAAGTGATGGGTGAAGGTCCTAATAAGGAATGTGAAATTCAATATGAAATAAATCAAGCCCAAGAAAAGGAAGTGCCTATAGAAGAACATGGGACAATATCAAATTATGATGATATCATAATTTGTTAGCCAAAGAAAGAAAATACAAAAGAAGTTTAAATTTATTTCTAGAAAATCAAAGGATTATGCCAAGAGTTTTTAAAATTAACATATGGAAAATATTGACTATCTATTGATTAGTGGTCAAAAGAAAATTCATTGGTAGAATTAGTTGTAGAATACAAGAAGAGGAAAAATAAAGGTAGCAGAGAAGTTCAAGGAGTATCATTCAACAAAGATCAATTGATAACAAATTGGTATTTAAATCAATTGGTATAATTTCTAAATTGATATTCCTGTGAAATATCAAAGAAGAATAAGAAGAAGATAAAAAAGATCAGTAAGATTCATACTCTTGTTCTATTTGAAAAAGGAAAGTTAGTAAAAACTGAGGAGGAGTATTTTGGTTATTAAATAAGAAAGTAATTAGTTTAAGTTTTGAAAGACTTGATTCAAGGTGGTATCAAGAAGACTACTTATTTGAACACAAATATTCCAATGGACTGAGATAAACAATTAGTAAATTAATAGGGGAAGAGACCTTGTGACAAAGAGCTACCCTTTCAGAAACAAAAGGGGAGAGTAGTCAAAGGCAGAGAAAGCATATTGAAAGGGGAATTCATTCAGTTATGGAAAGAAGAACATGATTCTAGGGGGAGTTACCCAAGTTCATATTTTGGTCAAAACATGTAGACAAACATAGGTTGATCATAAGGGGAGAAACCCTTTGCCATTGATGTCAAAGGGGAAGAGTAACTTCATAGAGGAAAGCATCATCACAGGGGGAGTTTGTGCATGAAGTTAGTGTGTTGACCTCAATGATAAAGGGGGAGATTGTTGGACATATTGTCATTGATATGTTGTCATTGATGTCAACATTCGATGTCATTGTGATGTGATGATAAGTTGTTATGATGAATTGTCATTGATGAGTTATCATTGATGAAATTGTCATTGATGTCAACAGTATAACAGTATGCATAGAATGAAAATTTCAAACCGTATACATATATTCAAGCTCAGAAGCAAGGACATTAATCAAATCTCAGGAGGAAAAATGCATTGCAGAAAAGTGATCAGGATCGAAATCCCCACAAGACAAACCATGACTGTTGGATACGCAAGCACTAGATCAAGTGCAGGGATTGATTGTAGAGCGTGAAGGGAGGATTAAACAACGCGTTAATTCCAATACCGTAATTAGTCTAGACCGTCAAATTACAAGAGAAGGAACATTAGAGGACTGGTCAACGATCAGATCAGGTCATGACCATTGGATATGAAAGCGCCAGATCGAGGGTAGAGATTGATTGCAAAGCACGAAGGGAGAATTAAACAATGCGTTAATTCCAATCCCACAATTATTCTAGACCGTCGATCATCACCTGCCAATAGATCTACGATTGGCATAAGTTCCACCACCAAACGAGCAGTTTCCATTGTAGAACTCAACAATAATTTTAAACGTCATGCTAGTGAGGACCCCACAATCATCCCTGATCGTTGATCTCCTCCAAGAGCATTCTCGACCATTGGATCGAGTTGAGTGGAAGGATAGAGTAAGTCATGGACCATAGATCATGAAAGTGACATATGCATGGTCAGTCTGACATTGACCACTTCTGGTAAAATCAACCGAAGGAAATGTGCATGAAGGAATTTTAGCCGAAGCCGAAGTTTTGAAGTAAGCGTGAGCCATCTGATCGTAGGTAAATTTTTGGGAAAAATAAGATCCATTGGATTTAAACCAAGGAAAAGCAACATCGTAAATAGATCGAGTCGTCAATCTAAGATCACGATCAATGAACAACATTCATTTAGGGTTAAAAATTGTGAGGAGGTTACACTTTGGGTAAAATGAGAAGTAAGAAAGGTTGAAGTCCCGAAGTGGACATGAGTCGTCTGATCTGAGGAACACTTCAGGAAGTATCCCGACCATTGGATCAAGTTTAGTGGAAGGATAGGGTAAGCCACAAAGTGTCTCGAAGTAGACGCAAGATATCTGATCTAAGGAACACTTCAAGAAATATCCTGACCATTGGATCAAGGAAAGTAGAAGGATAGGATAAGTGAGGCAAAAGGCTTGAGATCCCAAATACCCGAATTTCCGATAGTCATTGGATTGAGTTAATATTTTTTGGGTTAAATGAGGAACATTGGATCTGGAAAATACATGATGGTCATTGGATGAGAATAATGGTCAACTTTTGCACTGACCACTTTGAAGAAAAAGGATTCAGAACATATGAGTTCACCCGGAGGCCAAAGTTCTGAAGTCGCTCTTAGCCATCGATTTGAGATACATGTCGGGACTTAGGACAACCATTATATCCAGGAGAAGAACATGTGCCACATGAGGATATCTACATCATCAAGGACATGTGGCGTAATCAAATGAAGACAAGTGTCAAAGTGCAGTTGGCATTTCAGGTATGTGTGAGTCACGAATATAAGTGATATGTGGAAACCACTCATTCAGTGCCACATCAAAAAGTGATGTTAGCAAGTTACGTCACTCTGGGAGTTTGTACTTCGGGAGTTTCACCATCAACAAATACCCAAAGTCCCGAAGTTTTGAAATGAACGAGAATCATTCATCGTGAAAATAATATCCAACCATCCGATCTACTTTAGCAAAATGAATTTCAGAAGATTGAAGGACTGTGAAGGAGAAATCACCCAAAGTGTCGAAGGCTGAATTTAACACTAATCGTTGATCTAATTCGGGAGAATTATCGATCGTTGATCAAGTATAGTGGGAGGACATAATAAGCGTAAACCATGAGGTGACGCTAACCATTGATCTACTTCGAAGAGTGTTCTCAACCGTTGAAGATTATAGACACGCGTCTTGTATTCGAGAGATTTGTAAAGAGGCTAGAAATCACGAAGGACGAAGTCCCGAAGTAATGACAGTTGTCCATCTCATCATGCGATTAAAACGTGACTGTCGATCTTGACAAGTGATCAAGAACTCGCTTGGCTTAGTGCCTAGTCACCACCTCCGGTCGTATGGAATAGATAAATAAGGCTAAAAAGAAGAGGCAACGCTTAAATCAATGAGCCAGTGGTTTTGCACATATGGTCATATGTAAATGGTTTGAAGGAAGCGCCTCTTACAGATTTAATTCAGCTGAGAGTTAACAGTAGAACAATACAAAGAATTAATTAAAGATCAAATATGATCTGTTGGTGAGTTGAGAACACAACGAAAGCATGAGTACGATATAATGAGTCGATCAAGGTCTGTGATCAACTCATGAAGACAAAATAACCGACACACAATCATGATTAAAAGAGAGTTAATTCATGAGTATTATGAATAAAGGATAAAAGGAAAAATGATATTATTTAAAGATTAATATTATCATTTAAATGAAAAGGTACAATGGTTCAAATATCAAAAGACACAGTGATTGAAATTCACACAAGTTGGAAGACTATATAAACAAGAAGGAATGGTGAGAAGAGAGTGTAGTTGAATTTGTTGAGGAATATATATTTATATATAATGGATTGAATGAAGGTTCATTCTATCAAGTTGGTTCCTATTTACAAGTTGGGTCTTGTATGAGGATTGTATTCCTCAGATCTCAATTGGATTTGAGATCAACAAGCTGGGACTTGTTATGAGGATTGGATTTCTCATTTCTCAGTTGGATCTGAGAACTACAAGATGGGTCTTGTAACAGAGAGTTGGGTCTCCCATAATTGTTTGAATATGATATTCAAAGATTGATCTTATGTATTCATTCAAGTTAAATATATAAATAAAGTATTTATTCTTTTATATATATTGGTTGAGAAAATGAAATAAATATATGTTGTTCAGTTAATTTATGAAAAGTGGAAAATTGTCCAAAGTTTTGTGACACTGATTCAACCCCCCCCCCCCTTCTCAATGTCAAGTATCCATTTCAACATAAACTACATAGGAGGTGATGAGATATAGTAGGAGACATTATCCAGAAAACAACATTTTTCCCCAGAACTATGATATTATGATGATCAATTTTATTAATATAAAATATTTTTTACTATGATTTTTGTTTTTTCTACATTTTATGTTGTGTTATATGTTTTATATATTATGTTAATTCCAAAGTTTTTTCAGTGGATAGATTGGGGATGTGCAATTGAGAGTCATGTGTAGAGGGCACTAGATGAGCTTTGACCTTCATGTGGTTTTCCTTGTTTAGTAGAGAATAAATGCCTTTATATACAAAAATTTAATCCCATATTGGTTGAAATGTGTGGCATAGAAAAACATATAAGCTCCAATATACCATGATCCATATGCCTATGGGGGTAGTCAAAAGAGAGTGGTGCCTCCTACTAACATAATGGTTGATTGGATACAATGTGAATATCTTTGTTGCTTTTCCTTCCAACCTCCCTCTATGCAAGAAATAAAAAAAATCCTCACATGTACTACTCCACAATACCCCTTTCACATGCCTTCCTAAAAAATTCCCATCACTAAGTTGGATATGCCTAAAATTTGTGCATCTTGGAAATGTTTTACCACATAAATAACTCTCTTGTAACATACCCAACCACCCCTAGGACGGGCACGCTACTCCAAAAACTCACTTCTTAACTAATTTTGAATTATGATACATTTAATTTATAGAGAAGCATGAAAGAGACATGATAGAATCACATGCAATAATCAATATTCATTCTATAACATAAAAGAAATGAATATAATTACATGCACAACAATAAATAGAAAGCAGACATATTATAACATACGAATCTTAGAGACATTAATTAATACACAACAAAAATAAATATATAAGCAGTGAAACACATGACAGAGAGCACTTATATTTAACAAAATGATTCACCAACTGGTTGCATACCAAGGACGTTCCACCCAACCATAGAGATGGTTGTTCCAAGTCTCAATAGAAATGTCACCCTTGAGCCAAGGATATGAATCCACAAAGATAGTTTCATGGTGTCACTCAGCTTCCCAAACCAGTCAACACTCAAGCTCTCACAAGTTCCTCAACACACAACAATCCAAAGTACACCAGCTCTCTTCTCTCCATCCTGTACACCCCAAGAGAATGTACCCCCTTCTTTGACATGCAGTCCCTCATACCATCCACCTCCTTCTAGGGCTCCAATGCATCTGGTCAAGAATCTCCATGATCAGACTCTCAGGACTTGCATCCGTGAAGAAAATTTAGTACCTACCAATGCATCTTAGGCATGTGGGCATTAATTCATGGATGGAATACACCAACAGTCACTACAACCAATCAACAATGGCTTCTCTCCCATCAATTCGTTTTTCCTTTCCCCACCAAGATTAAGGAGGAATGAGCAATAATGAATGAGTGAAAGAATGAATGGAGAGTATAGAATAAAGAGTGTGAACAATGAATAATGAATGAACCCCCAAACAACCCAAAGATGGGTTTATATTTTTACTTGAAAATCAAGAACCACATGGCCTTTCCCCAAGAAGCACATGTAACCACTTCTCTTCATTAAAACAATTATGGGTAAATAAAATATGATAAAATGACTTATCCCCTTAACCCCCTCTTTCTTTTGGAATCATAGCCCCCTATAAGTCTTGTCCTTGTTCGTCTAGTTAACAATGATCTATTTAATTATTAATAATGATCAAAATAATACATTTCCTAGACACGCTGACCTCTTTAATTGTTTGGGAACTCTGGTCTTTCATCAAATAAATAAAATACATTATTTAATATGTGGACTCAAAACTGGGGTATTACATTCCCCTCCCTATTATTTTGGCACCGTCCTTAGTACATATACAAAAAAAAACAAAAATTTCAAAATTTATTCAAAAAGTCGCAGGTACTCTGCTCGCATGGCATATTCATGATCTCAAGTAGCATCTTTAGGACCATATCAGGTCAACTAAACTTTTACCAGTTCTATGACTTGATTATAGAGTGTTAGCACTAGAATTCTCACCTAGACTTCTTTAGGTGTGAACCTAATACGCGTCAAAAAAGATAAAAATGTTTACAAAGTGTAGCAAATGGGTGTGATACTCAGTTTATAATATCAACACAAAACCTCCATGAAATACACACCAACAAACAAAGCTTTGAATAGCTTCAAATCAATGTTTAGAGATATCAATAGGAATATGGAAGAATTAGCAAGGAATATGAGATACATGCATCAAGTTACATCAAGTAGTTCTGAAACACATATAGAATAAATCTCATTGAATAAGAACCTCCTAATCAATAAGAGAGAACACTTTGATCATACTTGCATGAATTACAAACAATAAATCATTTATTGTAGTAAGGAACAAGCATAATGATGAATCCTTCATCAATAACTAACATCAAAGTGATATAGAAACACAGATGTGACAGTAGGAAAGGAAATTAATCATTCACTATTAAAGATTCTTGAATCTGATACATACATCTGGAAAATCTGTTATAGTTGAAAACTAAAGATAAGAGTCTCACTGTCTAACCATTCGAACCCTCTCATAGAGTTACAATACATATTAAAAAAACAAAACATCCAAAAATATCTCTACAATTTTCCACCTAGCTTCTACATAAGATTATATGCCTAAGAGAGGCGTGGCACTAGGGGCACAATAGAAATGTAACAAGAATGCTATATTCTAGGAAAATCTTGGCATCATTAAAGGCAACTGCTAACAACTTGATGCATGTGGCTTAACTGTAGGCATATCCTTGAGGTAGGTGGCCCTTGATGTGCAATTGATATTTGAGGAGCTTATCCAAACTCACTCTGACACCTAGCAGTCTTCATCAACTCAAAATCCTCGTAACGCCTAGTTTGCAGCACCTGCACTACAAACTGTCCTAAAACAACCAGTTCACAACACCTTTGAAAGCACGCATTGGGAACTTTCCTGTAGGTTCTTTTTTACATCCAAAATGATTTCAACTATTTAAAGCTTGCACAAAAAGTTGGAAAACCCTTCCAGAACCTACGATAATATTCTGAAACATGAAGTAACCTTTGCAGAAGTCATATGAATATGGTAACCTCAGTTTAAGAAAAAAATCATTACTCTGGTTATAAGTATGTGTATAAAAGTAAACCATGGAAAAAATTGATGCTAAAGTAGAAATAATATTGTGTCTTCATCTTTCTTGGGTACTTCTTCTAGTAGCCACACGAGCTAACATATCCAAATTCCTTTTTGCTACCTGCTCCTTGAAGGGTTGCAATTTTTCTTTCATCCTCCTAATTTCAGCTTGGCAAGCTCTCTTTTGTCTATACACATTCTTCAGCTACCTATGTAGAGGTAGATATCTATTAGCCAAATATCTTGCTTTATCAATAGTATTTTCATATAAATCTAACATATTCTTCAGCTTTATTCGAGCCTCCATATTTTTCTCCTTCAATTTTTCATTTTCATCTCTTGTATCCTTAAGTTTCCTCCTGAGTCTTTTGAAAGTAGGATTACTTTCATGAGAAGGGGAGCTGATCTCAATAATCTCTATTGTTTTCTTTAAAGTCCGAGTTGTATCCTTTTGGTGAGCTGAGGATTTTGATGTATCCTCTTCCACATGAATATGTTGCTTAGCTACTGATCTGGTGAAAGTTATTTTGGGCTTGAATATTTTTGCAACAATAGGTGGGGAAAAAACAAGTTGCTTACCCTTGAGACTCCTTATTTTACTTTATGATATCTCCATTGGTGTAGGTTATTCCACAAGAGAAACTTCTCTATAAAGAGGTTGCGAGGGGCCACCTTCGACTGTTTTATCAGTAAACTGAATGGATTTGTCACTTCTAGTCATCTTCCTCTTTTTTCTTGTGCACAGTCTTCTCAGTAGGAGTATGTGTTTGTATTTTTTACCGTGGTGTGTGAGAAACATCTGTCTAAAAACTTGATGCATCTAGGAAAACCTCCCAGACAGTATTGGTCTTATTCAACTCTTCCAATACTAGCATCTTGATTAAACCAGAGTGAAAAACATTGGTATCCACTTGCTTAGATTTATCTTGGACCCTATTTGACATCTTACCAATACTCCCGAAAAGATAAAATGGAAGGTTCATGGACTCTTTCCCAGTAAAGTGTAGTAGAAATATGATATCGTATTGATTAACCATATTGAACCCTCCTTCACAAGTGAAGTACCACTTAATAACTATGAGCATTTTGTCAAAATAATCCAACATACGACTTCTTAGCACTCCCTTAGATAGGTTGTCTCCTTGATATTAAGTTTTTAGGAATTCCTTGGAAAAGTAGAATTCAAAGACATGGCTTAAGACATGGCTTTAAGCCATTTTTCACCACAAGAAGGTATCTCTGTGGCTATAGAAATATATTTCTCTGAGACTTCAAACTCCAGTGCCCCCACCTTAGTATTTTCCCTACTGAAATTGAGTGCAAACTGTTTAGCTACCTCAAGATTTCCTCTTTTCATTTTCTCACAAAAAATCAGGTAGCCCACTCTCTAGAATGCTTCCTTGAAAAATGGTTCAGAATTTATAACTTACATGTCATGGGGCTCATCCCTGACAATTTATCCCTCTTTGTGAACCTTCTTACCTTGATAAATGTCTATGATAGTTTTTTTGAAAACCACTTTACCCTCTTATAACAATTTTTTATAAGATGTATGATGAAAACATGAAAATTAGGGTTTTTGATAGAATTTGCACAATTTAGGGTTTACTTGAATGAAATATCCATCTACAACAATAGTGTGAGAATGAAAGGGTTGCAAGTAGGAGATGAGAGGAAAGAACAAAATCCCAAATTGGATGAGGCTGCAGTCAAGCAAAATTCGTAGCAATTATCTGTGAAACAGAGGATTCGTAACACATAGTTGAGTTCACAGTGCACAGTTTTGGACTAGGTTTTAATGAAAGGTTTGCAAAACTCCGAAGTCTGAAAAGGAAAATGACTTTGGAAAATATAAAACCTCGGACCTGAGTGGAGCACAATCAAGGAGGGTTTGGTCTAGTGATAAAATAGAGGGTTTGCAGCATCTTAAATGCATACAGTTTGTAGCACCATCAAGAAAATGTAGTGGATAAGGTCACTTTTGTAAGAAATGGATGCAAATTGATATTATTGGAATAAAGCAAGAAACTTGAAATTTCCAAGGTTTAGGATACCAATATTGTAGGTTTTTTTTATCAGTGCAACGAGTTTGCAGCACATAAAAAATCATAGCAACTAGAATCCAGTACAATAAACCTTTAGACAATGCACAATCATTAAATAGAGTACCTGATATACATGAAACTTCAACTGTTGTCTCATGAAATAGACTGGCATTTTCCTGGAAGCACTCAATCAACCGTCATCTGCTACAGACAGTTCATATCACAATAATTCAAACCAATTGGTGACACACTTCATTCAAATTGATAGCCCTGTTTCTTGAAACCAACCTGAAGAACATGATGAATTAAAGTCATTGAAAACAATAAGATACCCCTTGACATGTTTCCAAGGAAAAATGATGTGTGATTAGTGCATGAGGTACTTTCTTGATACGCTGCAAACTTTCAGGTGAGTTTGCAGCAAGTCGTTGAAAATGACATAAGGAACCTTTGTATACCCCTTTGAGACAAGACACATGATAATGATAAGTTTAGGACCAAGGGTGTGACCAATGTTGACCTCTATTTCTTTCATGATGATGAACACTATCATGACACCAAGACTCTTACATGGACTAAGGTCAAATTTATTTTCTCATGAAAGGATCAAACATAATTTATTGACATAAGAAATGACTCAAAACCTAAAAATAAAAAGAACCTATAACTCAAACCTAGAAACTTAAAAAATTTGACCCCTACACATCCTATGTGCTAACATTTGGATCCACAGAGGATGGAGACCTCCCTATGAGGCTCCAAGAACATTGCAGTTCCAGTGTCTTATCCATTGGGAAAGGAGTCATTATTAAAAGAAAACAGAACTAACTAATAGACTGGTATGTACAGTGAAATGAAGCCACCCATGGATTTTTAGAAAAAGTATTTTTTGAGAAAATGCTCATTGACTGGGCCATTAGAAATTTCAACATCTTCCAAAATATGCAACTTAAAAGTATTATTTTGAAAAACTTCAAAAAATTTTAAAAGTACCAACCCAAAGGGCTTCGAATTTACCATGTTTTCCTTTATCTTTCCTCTGAGCATTCCACTTGAGTACCAAGTCTCCAAGCTGAAAATATTCCTTCTTCACCTTCTTGTCAAAAATTTCTTTGATTTTTTGTTGATGACTTTGTGCTTTGTCAAAAATTTGCTCTATGGTTTGTTGTACTTCCACAAGTTGATGCATCCTCTTGATCATGTCATATGGTTACCTTTTTTTATCTTGAAGGAATTTTTCCACAGGTAAAGCTAATTGAGCAGGGAAAACAACTCCAGTTCCATAAAATAGCTGAAATAGTGTGGTGCCAATTGACCTTTTGGTAGTTACTCTGGCCGCCCAAAGGGAAAACTTCAACTTAGAATCCCATGACTTCTTATTGTCTTCCAACAAGTTTTTGATAATTTTTACTAATATTTTGTTGGAGGATTCTGCTAAGTCATTACCCTGAGGGGAGTGGAGTGGATAAGTTGAATACCATATTTTTCACAGAACTTCACCAGGGGCTCAGATTTAAGGGCTACTGCATTAACAGTGACAATTTTATTTGGGAAACCAAACCTTGATAGAATATCTTCCAAGAAACTAATAATTAATTTGTGTGTTTCATTCCTGGTGGGAATGTCTTCTATCCATTTGGTAAAGTAATTAGTAGAAAACAGAATCCAATGGTGTTGGCCACTTGATTATGGATGAATTTCTCCAATAAAGTCTAATCCCCACTGCTGGAAAGGGCCTGATACCACTATGGGATTTAGAGGCAAAGACTTGAGTTGTTGTTTACCTAAGAATTTCTGAAATTTGTCCCATGTCCTGATCTTTGCACACACATCAGTGAATAAATTAGGCCATAAATACCCATCTCTGAGTATCTTGCATGCGATGGTTCTCTAGAAGTGATGACCTCCACATAAACTCCCATGAAATTCAATCATAATTTGTTTTGCCTCTTCTAGATATAAACATCTTAAAAGAATCCATGAAGGATCTTTCCAATATAGAATCTGATCAACAATACAATACCTAACTTCTTTAAGTTTCAGATCTCTTAACTTGGTCTTCTCAAGTCCAATGGGAGGCTACAAATTTTGCAGGAAATAGATGATGTCCTTGTACCAACTGCATTCTGCCAATTTTGAGATGATTTTCAATCTGTTGTTATGAATATCATATTGCTGATTTATAGAGTTAGTACTCATAAAATTTACTCTTAATGCCTTACAATTGGATTCAACTAGCAATCTAGCCAAACCTTGACCTTTTACAAACTTGGTGGGTTTCACCTCAAGATCAAACTCTAAAATATTAGCAATCCACTTACTTATTTTCCCATCTATATTAGGATGAATCAGAATTTATTTCACATAACTCGAAGGAACATAAGCAATGATTTTTGAATGAAGAACATATACTCTAAAAGCCTTAAGATCTTTGACTAAAGCATAATCTTGTTTCTCCATAATGTCACATATGACTTGAGCGTCTCTCAAGGCCCTACTGCAAAAAAAAGATAGGTTGCTCCATTCCATCTGAATTCTTCTGGAGAAGGAAAAAAACTAGTGTATCATTGGAGGCAAAAGAAAAAAGAAAAAAAATCCTTTGAGTATTCGAGACTGATCAAAGAAAAAGCATCATCCATTGCTTGTTTTATCTTCTCAAAAGAACACCTATATTCTAGTGTCCATTTTACTTTGTTTCCTTTTCTCAACATGGCAGTGATGAATTTCACTAACTTAGCAAAGTTATATATAAATATCCTTAAAAGGTTTATCTTACCTAAGAAGGACCAAATTTCTTTCTTGGACCTTGTTAGAGAAATGGTTTTGATAGCCTCTACTCTATTTGGGTCAATTTTTACTCCTTCAGCTGAGACAATGTGTCCTAGCAGCTTACCTTCCTTCATGGAAAAAAGAGACTTTTGGGGATTTAGGGACAACCCATACTTTCTACACTTCAAAAACACCTTATTTAAATGTTGGTAAAGCTCTTGATAAGACTTGGAAAAAACTGTAATATCATCCAAATAGATAACCACAAACTTGTCTTTCTCTCCAATAAATGCAATGTCCATTGCACATTGGAATGTTGCCCCTGCATTCATGAGATCGAATGACATATTGGCATACATGAATGTACTATTGATATTATGGTATCTTCGGGAGGTATGAACCTCTATTGTGACCTTTGACAAGATTACAATGTTCCGGAAGAAAGAAAAGAAATGAAAGTAACCCTAGATGAGATGTCGACTAAAGAGATATAATTAATATGAATTAATTAGTACCCAGAATGAGAACTTGGCCCAGGCAAGTCTTCCAGGAATACTATAAATATAGGGCATCAGTCTCTCATTTGACACTCTTCTTAGAATCATAGAAAGCCACTTCTGCGCACTGCAGTCTAATAGTTTTGTGTGCAAGTCCTGGGGAAGGTGTTGCACCAGTTTTGGGTTGGACTCTCTGATGAGCTTTGGTTACTTCTTGCTTGGTGCATTAGCCTTGCTTGGCTATTGGATTGCTACCAGGATTCTTCTCTCTGTCAAGATCAAGGTGCTCGGAGGGTGGCTTCGGCCTATGGTTGGGTGACAATAGTGATATTGTCAATGGTAAAACGAGCACATTCATTCATATTCTAATAGGTTATAGGCCCACACCTCCTTCATTCAGTCTAACCTCTGGAAGGAAGGATAGCCATTAGGATACTGAGCTCATTGAAGAAATTCTGCTAGGGTTACTAGCAGGATAAAATTCCAAGACACTATCGCCAAGGTTACTAGCAGGAGCAGTTGCAAAAACCCTAAATCCCAGATCCGACACCTTGTGATGGAGCATCTCTCTCAAGGAGAAGATATTCAAATGTGCCCTAGTTCAATACACCTTTTGGCTCTCTCATAAGACAAAAATGTCAGAGTTGAAGTTTTGGATCAAGGCATGACCAGCTACCTGCCAACCAAAGACACGAGTGAAATGTTCAGTCTTCTACACTACTCAACACTCACTGGAATGATTGAATATGACATGTGGATAATCGATAGTGAAGCTTCTAGGCACATGATGGGAGATCAGGTCAGACTCTCAAACCTAAATGAGAAGAAGACATCGTACAAGGTAAAGATTGGAGACAAAATCACTTACCCAGTGGAAGGATTTGGAAAAGCCTCCGTCAAGTTGAAAATAGGTAACAATGTTCACTTATTTAGAAATTGTCGGAAGAACCACAGTGTTTTTGATAGCTTGTCGACATTTCGGATCCACAACAGGATCCATCTTCAGGACAAAAAAGCCTGAGGAAAAATAAGAGAGGAACCCTAATAAATAATGATGAGGAGTGTGGGAAACCTAAATTCGGCTAATAAATAATGATGAGGAGTGTGGGAAACCTAAAAACCTAACAAAATCTCTATTAAAAACCTATTTTAAAAAAAATCTTCTCAAACCTAGGGTTTCACTTAGCCGACTTTAGGTTTCCCACACTCCTCATCATTATTTATTAGGGTTCCTCTCTTATTTTTCCTTAGTCTTTTTTGTCCTGAAGATGGATCCTGTTGTGGATCCGAAACGTCGACAAGATATCAAAAACACTGTGGTTCTTCTGACAATTTCTAAACAAATCTCTCACCACAGAAATCTAAATGATCAATGTTCACTTAAGCAATGTTTTATATGTACCTGGTTTAGAAAAGAATCTTGTATCCATATCTTGCCTAGAAGAAAAAGGAAACATAATAGCTTTCATGGATGGAAAATTTTTATCTTTGATCCAGGTGGATATCGGTGGCCACCCACCTTTTCCAACTGGCTCAAAACAATTTTCTGGCAATTTTGGAAATTTACTATTTTTAGCAGTTTTTAACTTTCAGGGCCATTTTGAGGCCCTAAATGATGTTTTTTGGAAAACAGGTTTTCAATATGTAAGTTCTTTTTATATTGCACCTAAAATTAATCTCCTCGATGATACCTTTCCAACAGGCTATCATATGCCTAAAACGGATATCGTATGCAAAAGTTACGACCCCAGGAAGTTGATGTACTAACTTACCCAAATGGGGCCCACATGACTTTTGGTGCTTCATCTCCTAGGGTTAGATTTTTGGATGTATAGGGTTTTTGACATTCCTAATTATTGTAAAAAAGGCCTTCAGAGCCTCATTTTAATCATATTCTTGCAAATGAGCACAACCGTCACATCTCTTCTCAGAGATAAGTCGCCACCATTCCAGCAAGCTTGTTTTCGCTGCATTTTACAGTTTCAGCTTATTTCGCTATTGAATAGAAAACCAGTTTTACTGTATCTTTGTTATTTTGTGTTAAGAACATGTTAATAATTTGTAGTCATTTAGTTCTGCTCATAAAATTTGGATCAGTGGTATTAGAGCAGTCTGCTCCTTGTTGTCTTAATGCATGTCCCCAATGAGGTCAGAGTACAAAGAGTTAGGTCTCGAGCTTATTTCTCTTGAAGACAAAAGCTCTGGCACGCCCAAGCGACCTCTCATGGCAGGAAGAAATAAATATTATGGGATAGGATATTCTTTCAAACTATTAATTGAGGAATCCCTCACGCAACAGAGGAATGAGATGATGGATAGTTTCGCACAAATACTTCGGCAGCTACCAACAAGCGACGCATCTTCTTCGAGCGGAGGCACTGCCCCCTTCAAGGTACAAATAAAATTCGATATTCCTATATTTGAAGGTCAGATAGATGTAGATGTTGTAGAAAAATGGTTGAATCTTCTAGAAGGGTATTTCTCTATCCATAACTTTTCGAATAAAGAAAAGATTACTTTTGCACTCCTCAAAGTCGTTCCCCATGTCAAAGATTGGTGGGAAACTTTCTGTGAGAAAAAGGAAACAGATAACCCTCATTATTTACAGTAAAGGCCACTTAGGAATCCTTCAAGGATGCTATTAAGGAACAATACTACCCTGTCGGAAGTTATGACGACCTATATACCAAATGGACTATACTGCGGCAAGAAAGAGACCAAGAAGTGCCAAATTTCACAAATATCTTCCATACCTTGCGCACCAAGCTGGGTATCAAAGATTCAGAGTGAAATCTTGTGCTCAAGTATCGTAGTGCTCTGCATAGATACATTTAGACTGAAATGGAATTTCTCTACATATCATCCTTGGGCGCGGCCTACCGATATGCCATTAAAATCGAGCAAAAGCTCAAACAAAAGATGTGGCAATTTGGGCCTGGGAAACCCTCACAACAAAAGCTAGTAAAGGGTGACACCAACCCACATAAAAAAGGACCAAGAAAATATGGATAGTATCAGGACAACTAGTCCAAGCCACAAGCAAAGAAGGGCATCAGAAAGACAAAGAAAGATACTGGGAAGTGGTGTGACTTCCATAAGAGCCCTTGGCATAACACTGTTGACTGCCGCTCAAAGAAGTCGCTGGTGGCCGAAGTGAAAGCCTCCAAATTAGATGCAGATTATGACTCTGAGACAGAACTAGAAAGGGGAAGACAGATCATTGACATGGAACCCAGTTCTACCGTTGCTACCACCAAGCTCCAGCCTGGTGAATCAGATGAGCCAGAAGAAGGAGAGCGCCTCTTCCATTCACAGATGTGGGTAAAAGGAATCTCGCTGCACTTCATCATTGATAGCGGTATCTAGAATAACTTCACTCAGTAGAGGTCGTCAAGTGGTTGGCCTTGCTGACAATGCCACACCTACAACCCTACACCATTGGATGGCTCCGCCAAGGAAGTGATCTCCACGTCAACCAAAAGTGTCGACTGTCATACGGAATCAAGTCCTTCAAAGATGAGGTATTGTGTGATGTTGTTCCTCTCGAAGTTTGTGATGTTCTTATGGGCCAACCTTATTTATGGAAACGTCATGCTGTATATGAGTTAAGGCATCGTAGTTTTATTATTACTTTGAAAAGGAAATTGTACAAGATACCTGAGGCAGTCCCACCCAGTGTTATTTTCTTTATCTCTGCTAAGAAATGTAGGAAGGTCATCTCTCAGACAGGAAAGTTTGTCTTCTTCGTGATTCACTCTCAGAATAAGAGAAAGATCACAACCACATCCAGGGTCTCTGCGACCAACCTCTCCACATAGCATAAGAAAGTAGACAAGGTTGTGGAAGAATACTTAGATATCTTCCCCTCACCTACCAGGGTACCTTTGCACTGCCAGGTCAATCACCCCATCGATATGACCCCTAGTGCACCACTTCCCAATGGGCTAGTCTATCGAAGATCTTTGTTAGAGAATGAGGAGATCAAATGACAGATCCAAGAGTTGCTCCACAAGGGGCACATCCATCCTAGCTCATCACCTTGTGGGAGCCCAATCATGCTATTACAGAAGAAAGATGGAACCCGGTGACTCTACATTGATTACCAGGCTCTAAATAAAATCACAGTAAAAAATCGGTACCCGATTCCTCGAATCGACGACCTCCTTGATCAAATCACGGGGGCCAAATACTTCAGTAAGATTTATTTGAAGTCTGTCTACCACCAGGTCTTGATAGAATAGACAGATGTATGGAAGACCGCCTTCAAGTCAAAGGAAGGCCCTTTTGAATGGTTGGTCATGCCCTTTGGTTTGACAAATGCACCAGCCACTTTCATGAGGTTGATGGATGATATCTTGTGACCATTCACCAATAATTTTGTAGTGGTGTACCTTGATGACATTCTCATTTACAACAAGACTTGGGTCTAACACTTGCGACATATTCATTAGGTTCTGCACACCCTACGACAACACAAGCTATACGCCAACTTGGAAAAATGATCCTTCAGCATGTACAGGGTCCATTACCTAGGCTACATCATTGATAAGCATGGCATAGATGTGGATCCAGCCAAGATCCAAGTCTTCGTGACTGGCCAGCCCCAACCACACTCATCGAGCTTCGGAGATTCTTGGGCCTTGCCAATTTCTACCGTAGGTTCCTGGTGGGATTCTCCCATATTGCATGGGCCCTCAGCCAAATAACCAGAGGTGGTGGTAAGGGGAAATTTGCATGGGGGCGGTCCCAACAACAAGTGTTTGATGATTTGAAGCAGTGCTTGTGCTCATCCACAGTACTTTCACTCCTAGACCTACAACAACCCTTTGAGATCGAGACAAATTCTTGCGACTATGTTGTGGGTGCCATTCTCACTTAGTACGACCACCCCATGGCCTATCATAGTGAGACACTATCAGATGTTGTCCGTAAGTACCCTAGTTATGACAAAGAAATGTACTCCATTGTGCATGCTTGCTGCCAGTGGAGACACTACATTCTTGGGAAAGAGACAGTCATCCACACTAATCATAAGCCATTGCAGTTCATGCAGACACAAGGAAAATTGTAGAATGACCGCCATCAAAAGTGGTCCACATACTTGCAACAATTCCACCTCAACATCAAGTATAAAACATGAAGAACTAATCATGTCATTGATTGCCTCAGCAAACCGCCAATTATGACACTCACCACAGTGCTAGACTCTTGTGGCCATGAGACCTCTGGATGGCCACAACTCTACAATACAATCCCAGACTTCGCCACCACATACCAATTGTTGGGGGCAAAAGTAGTTGTCTATAATTTCCATATTCAGGATGGGTTGTTGTGTCGTCTAGGCCATATCTGTGTTCCATCAAGCGACTAAGTGAAGATGATCTGGGAAGCCCACTACAGTCAGGTGTCAGGACACTTCAACGTCGAAAAGACAGTGGAAATGCTACATAAACATTTCTACTAGCCAAAACTTCGACAGGAGGTCAACAAGTATATCAGGTCATGCACTGCCTGTGCGATTTCCAAACCGACCACTCAGAAACAGGGCCTATACACCCCTCTTCCTACTCTTGATAGGCCATGGAATCCATCTCAATGGACTACATGTCGGGCCTCCCATCCACCAAGCGAGGAAACGAATGTGTTTTTGTGGTTGTTGATCACTTTTATAAGATGGTGATTTTGGTTGCCTGCAAGAAGAACATCACAACATAGGCCATTGCCAAGATCTTATTTGAATGAGTCTGGGTACATTTTGGAATCCCACAAACCATTGTCTTAGATCGGGACAGTCAATTTGTCAGCACATTCTGGTCGAGACTTTGGTCACTACTGGACACCAAGCTCACCAAATCCACGGCCTTCCACCCTCAGACAGATGGCCAAACTGAGGTCGTAAATCAAATGATTGTGCATATCCTTCACATTTATAACTCACAGCACCCTCGCACATGGGATGAAAGTCTTTCATATGTCCAACATAGCTACAACCGATCCCTACATAGCTCAACCGGCCACAACCCCTTTCAGGTGGGGTTGGGATTCCAACCATTGTGTCCCATAGATGTTGCACTTCCTCTTGCAGTTACCTCGACCGACTCATCTCCTGATCCAACTGAAGTTGACAAAGCCACCTAGTTCATTGAGAGGATACAACACATCCTCCAATAGGTTCAGGATATCCTATAGAAGTCCAATGACAAGTACAAACAACGCCATGATCAACATCAGGTACCACATAAGTTTTAGGTGGGCGACAAAGTTTGGTTGCACTTGTAGAAAGAACGCCTTATAGGACCCCATCGGAAGATTTGATCACTCTTTTATGGGTCGTACACCATCACCAAGGCTGTGGGGGATAATGATTTTTAGCTCAACATTCCTCCTTTCCTTGGCCTGCACCCAGTGTTCAACATGGATCTCCTTTGCCTTTATTTCCCACCATTATTGGACACCTAAAAAGTAGCATAACAAATGACACCAACTGAGCTCAACCCTGACTGCATACAACATGCATCCAATGATCATATTGTGGACACACAAATCAAGGGAACTTGAAAACAAAGGATCCAACTTTATTGAGTCGTCAAAGCAGGGCAGCTCCTGCACCAAGGCAAGTGGTTCAATCGGGGCCAAATTCAGCAGAAATTTCCTCATCTGATGGGGTAACTCAATGCAATGGAGACCATTGCTTCCTAAGGAGGGAGGATTGATCCAGGGGGATATCGGTGGCCACCTACCTTTTCCAACTGGCTCAAAACAGTTTTCTGGCAATTTTGGAAATTTACTATTTTTAGCAGTTTTTAGCTTCTGGGGCCATTTTGAGGCTCTAAACGATGTTTTTTGGAAAACAGATTTGCGATATTTAAGTTTCTTTAATATTTCACCTAAAATGAATCTCCTCAATGATACCTTTCCAACTAGTTATCATACGCCTAAAATGGAGATTGTATGCAAAAGTTACGACCCCGAGAAGTTGATGTACTAACTTACCCAAACGGGGCCCACATGACTTTTGGCCTTCATCTCCTAGGATTAGGTTTTTGGATGTCTATGGTTTTTTACATTCCTACTTATTTTAAAAAAGGCCTTCAGAGCCTCATTGTAATCATCTTCTTGCGAATGAGCGCAGCTGTCACATCTCTTCTCAGAGATAAGCTGCCACCATTCCAACAAGCTTGTTTCCACTGCATTTTACATTTCAGCTTATTTCGTTATTGAATAGAAAACCCATTTTACTGTATCTTTGTTATTTTGTGTTAAGCACCTATTAATAATTTGTATTCATTTTGTTCTGCTCATAAAATTTGGATCAATCTTGGCATAAAGACTCCAACATAGAGACTGTTAGGGTTATTGGAAACCGTGAAGGAAATCTATATAGACTACTAGAACAAAATGAAGAAGCTCTCGTACATGATGAAGTCAATCCCAATGAAATTTGGCATAGAAGTTATGCTCACATTAATTATCAAGCATTACCTTTTCTCAAAAATATGGTTGAAGGAATACCAGAATTGCAGTCTACACATGAAGGAATTTGCAAAGGATGTGTTCTTGGGAAGAATATCAAGAAACCATTCTCAAAAAACAACAACGGATCTAAGGATATTCTAGATCTGATACACTCAGATGTTTGTGGTCCAATGCCAATCAAATCTCTAGGAGGTTATCTTTACTACGTAATCTTCATAGATGATTACTCAAGAAATACTTGGTTATATCTTCTGAAGACAAAGGATGAAGTATTCAACAAGTTTCAAGAATTCAAGGTAGAGATAGAGAACCTCACAAATAAGAAGATCAAGAACTTAAGACCAGATAATGGAGGAAAATACATATCAAAGGAATTCATTGCATTCTGCAAATCGGCAGGAATTAGGAGGGAGCTGATTGTTCCTCATAATCCTCAACAAAATGGTGTAGCAGAAAGAAAGAACAGATATATTGAAGAAACCGTAAAATCACACTAAATGATCATGGTTTATCCATGTTCTTATGGGGAGAAGCAACCATGAAAAAAAATATATGTTCAAAACAGAAGTCTTCACCGCACATTGAAGGACATGACTCTGGAAGAAGCCTTCTTAGGTAAGAAACCTAATGTGGAAAACCTAAGAATATTTGGATGTCCTTTTTACTATCACATTCCCAAGGACAAAAGGAATAAACTAGAACCCTCAGGAAATAAGGGCATATTCGTGGGATATAGCGATTCATCCAAGGCTTATAGAATCTATATTCTGAAACAACACAAGATTGAAGTCAATAGAGACATGACCTTCAATGAAAAGACGGCCTTCAAGAAATCTATAGAAGAAACTATGGAGGAAGAAGAGAATGAAGAACCTATTGAAGAAAGCACAGAAAACCAACATGACGAAAAGGAACAAATTGATCATCCTATGCAACCATGTGAGACCATTGATTCAAACACCGTACCTAAGACCAGGAAATGACCAGCTTGGCTTGAAGCTACCTTACAAGACATAGAAAGACTCAAGATCCCATAAGGAACATTGCAAAAAAGTAAGAAGCCTAAAATATTCTCAAGTTATGTAGCATATATGACAAAGCTTTTAGATGAAGAAACTACCACATTTGAAGAAGTTGTTCAAAATAAACAATGGAAAGAAGCTATGATGGAAGAACACCAATCCATCATGAAAAATGATGTATGGGAAATTGATATATGATCAAACATATAGTAGACGAAAGCATGGATAAATATAAAGCAAGGTTCGTATCTAGAGGGTTCTCCTAGAAGGAGGGAGAATACCATGACGAAACATTTGCTTCAGTTGCTAGATATACTTCCATTAGAGATATCATATCTCTTGCCACCTCCATGGGATGGAGTTTACATTAGATGGATGTAAAGACAACTTTCCTCAATTGAGCAATCGAAGAAGAAGTATATATTGAAAAACCTCAAGGGTTTGAAGTACATTCCAGAGACACTCATGTTTGCATATTAAAGAAATCTTTATATGGACTCAAGCAAGCTCCAAGGGCTTGGTATGCCAGAATGGACAACTATCTAACGAGACTTGGTTTCTCCAAAAGTCATGTAGATCCAAATCTTTACTACAAATTCGTGGACAATGCATCTGCAATTCTACTATTATATGTTGACGATCTATTCATAACAGGTGAAGAGTCTCTCATCATCCAGTGAAAAAAGGAACTAGCTTTTGAATTTGATATGAAAGATCTAGGTCTCATGCATTATTACTTGGGACTAGAAGTATGGCATAAGCATGGTGAAGTATTCCTTGGACAAGGAAAGTACACAATAAAGATTCTTCAGAAGTTTGGAATGATGGATTGCAAATCCATGGACACTCCTATGACTACAGATATAATAAAAGTGAAAGATCCATATTCTGATCTAGTAGATCCATCACTATATCGACAATTGATTGGGTCATTGATGTATTTGGTAAATACTCGACCAGACATTTGATTTGCCATGAATACACTAAGCCAATTTCAGGTGGAACCTAGACATGAGCATTGGATAGCTGGAAAGAATTTCCTAAGATATATTCATGGGACAATAAACTATGGCTTAAGATATAGTGCATCCAATGATTTACAACTTCATGGATTTACAAATTCAGATTGGGCAGGAAGTGCAGAAGATAGAAAGAGTACATCAGGTTTGTGTTTCAGCTTGGGCTTTGCTATGATATCATTGGGCAGCAGGAAACAAAAGTATATCGCACTCAAAACAACAAAAGAAGAATATATCGTAGCATGTGAGGCATGCACAGAAGCAGTATGGTTGAGGAAGGTAATCTCCGATTTATTTGATTAGGTTCCAGATTCGACCATAATACACCGTGAAAATCAGAGTTGTATAAGACTATCAAAACACCCAGTTTTTCATGAAAGGTAGAAACATATTGAGATCAAATACTACTTTATTCAAGATAAAGTCCAGGAAGGAGAAGTAAAACTCCAGTATATCCCCACAAATGAGCAGACAACAGATATCCTAACAAAGCCTCTGTCCAGAATAAAGTTTGCATATTTCCGAGACAAGATGGGGATCATGGAAATAACTCCCTTAGTTGAAAGGGAAGAAATGACTCTCCAGGTTGGGAGGGAGCAATGGCATATTATTGAATTGAGGACAGACACTTTCAAGTTTGAAAAATAGTCCAACTTGGGCAGATTATTTCTAGTTTGGAAAGTGGATTGATATTTCTGATGGACAAACATTTTCCAGTTCAGAAAATGGTCCAGATTGCCGATGTACCATAGACAGCAACTTCCCATTATGGTTAACATGGGAAGTGGTCTAGGGCAGTCTCTCTTCTTGAGGGTTACTCAAAAATACTAGCCTGCCTCACCAGACAGTGATTTCCCATTGTGGTTAACATGGGGAATGGTCTGTTTTGGAGGTTGGTGCAGGATAGTCATTTCCTTTGGAAATGGCTCGGACAGTAATTTCTTAGGGAAGATTCATTCTCTCCAGGTTGCACTTTGTTTAGTGCCATAAGAATGGACCAAAGTGGGGAATGGTCTAGGTTCAAAAATCAGGGACATGCATTCCTTAGGGCAGATTCATTCTCTCTAGGTTACACTTTGTTTAGTGTTGGAGGAGTGGCCCAAGGTGGGGAATGGTCCAGGCTTAGAAATCAGGACAATTATTCTTCCTTGCTTGAGAAGAATAGTCTAGATATCTCATCATTGATGTTCTACTCTAAGGGCAGATACTCTTTCGGATCTCACAAATGTGAGTGAAAGAATGGCCCAGATGATTCAGTTTATATCATAACAATATTTTCTGTGGAGGTTGATATCAAATGATTGTTATGGAGACTATCTCTCTCTAGACATTAGAGATATGCTACTATGGTGGATATGTTCCGCTGTTTGTGACTATGTGTCATGGTTTGAGTAGTTGTGTACTACCATGGATAAACATAGTTGTTTTCTATCAATTGATATTGTACCAATTGTCATGGAGATTATCCAGTTGGATAATAATGATGGTGCTTGTGATTCTACCAGTTGAATGGTATGTTTGTGCTCAAGACCATTATTAGTTATACCTCCCTAGCTAGAAGGGAGTGTTGATATTATGGTAACTTCAGGAGGTATGAACCTCTATTGTGACCTTTGACAAGATTAGAATGTTCCGGAAGAAAGAAAAGAAATGAAAGTAACCCTAGATGAGATGTCGACTAAAGGGAGATAATTAATATGAATTAATTAGTACCCAGAATGAGAATGCGGCCCAGGAAAGTCTACCAAGAATACTATAAATACATGGTGCCAATCTCTCATTTGACACACTTCTCAGGATCGCAGAAAGCCACTTTTGTGCACTGCAGTCTAGCAGTTTTGTGCAGAAGTCCTGGGGAAGGTGCTGCGCCAGTTTTGGGTTGGACTCTCTGATCAACTTTGGTTACTTCTTGCTTGGTGCATTAGCCTTGCTTGGCTATTAGATTGATACCAGGATTCTTCTCTCTATCAAGGTCAAGGTGCTTGGAGGGTGGCTTCGGCCTATGGTTGGGTGACAATAGTGATATTGTCAATGGTAAAATGAGCACATTCATTCATATTCTAACATGTACCCCAAGGAGTGGTAAATGTTGTCTTCTCTCTGTCCCATGGTAACACAAAAATCTGTTTGTAGTCTAAAAACCTATCAATCATTGAAGTCCTTACTGAGGCTATCACCCTTTGAAAGATATGTTCCATTTTTGGTAAGGGGTAGTATTTTCTAGAACACCTATTTAAATTCTTGAAGTCAACATAAAGCATGATCTCACCATTATTCTTTCTAAAAAATACCAAATTACCTACCCAATCAAAATAACTCAGAGATATAATGATTTGGGCATCAAGTAGATTCTTGACCTATTTTTCCATAATAGGTAATAACTGTTGAAATATTGGTTGTTGTCATTGATGTCAACCCTAGTCATTGGTTTTGGACCGCAAGATTGATGAAGGTATTTGGACATGAAGGACAGTGTACATGTAGAAACAAAACCCATGGATGGATAGTATACATCATGTTGTTTCCGGTGGTAGGTGTCACGTCACATGGATCCTCATGTTTGAGAAGAAATGAATTTTTGAAGATGACAAAGTGAATTGAAGAAAGAAGTACATGTAGGCCGTGAAGATAATTAAAGAAAAGAATTACAAAATAAGAAAGTGTCAAGTCAGCCCTAATGTTAAAATAAAGTGACATAAATGGTATAAATACATATCATTATACATTCATTTGACACACAAGTCGAATTTTAGAGGAAATCAGAAGTAAAGAAGGCCATATTTCAAAGGAGGATGAAGTCTTTTGGTGATGTGTTCTAAGGTATGTTATTTTCAGGTCATCTTACCATTTTCTCTATAACGTTTTTTATAGAATGATTCAAATGGTGAAATTGCTATGGTATTGAGAAGACATATCAAGGTACCTCTGGTAAAATTTTCAAATCTTTATTCTCTATAATTATGGCGATACACTCTATGGAAGATAGGGTTTTTGACCAGTCCTAAAGCTAGTCAATAAACAAGTGTTCCGGGTAAAACAATCATAACTTATCCATAGAGAATCCAAATGCAGTGGGACCAATTTCATTGGAAATATTACGGACTTTAGTTTATTTTGTGTGAGTTTCATAATCAGATGTTAAAAATTGAGTGTGGGGCATTATGTACAAGTTCTCTGTCATGAATAAACTAGAATTGAATAAAGTCTACAATTATTTCTATAACTTCTTTTTGGGGAGGATTCAAGGAGTGAAACTTCGAAGAGTTTTAGAGAATACATTGAGTAATATTATCTAGAGGATTAGAGTATTCCAAGAATTGAATAATTACAGAATTTGAAGAAGTCTCATGAAGCATTATTAGGCTCTATGCGATGGTTGGTTGATGGTGATGATTTAATGTAAAGTTTTATTATCTCTCATGTATTCTTGGGTGGAAGGAAGGGGAAATTATGGAGAGGTCAAACCTCTATTGATATTGGAGGATTGTATCTTCCTCTTGGAGGTTTATCCCTCCCTTTATATTTGGAAGCTATAGCTACCTTTGGAATTCATTACTTCCCTTGATCAATAACTATTGATTATTTCTCATATATTGTGCATGGTGTATTGTGGTGTATTGAAGTAACTCTTATACTATTGTTCATTTCTCATTGGATATAATTGAATGGTTTAATTATAAGTTGATTTTTTTTTTAAATTGTACTTGATACTGATTCACCCCCCTCTCGGTATCAACAATTGGTATCAGAGCAGGTTGCCTTCAGAACAGTTTAACCACTGGAAGGAAAATCCTAAGTAGAGATGGATGACCATGAGCACATTTCAAATGGGATTCAAAAATTTGATGGAATAAATTATGCATACTGGAGTGATAGAGTGAAAACTTACCTAACAGATTTGGGAGTAGACATTTGGTACTCAATTGTAAATGGCTATGTAATCCCAAATAATGCTCCAACTGATCCAAATGAGAAGAAGCTTATGAGTTGTAATTCAAAATCCAGACATGTTATTCTAGCAACATTGGCACCAACCATTGATAGCAAAGTGATGGGATGCAACACTGCTAAAGAGCTATGGGACAAACTTAAGACTATCTACGAAGGTGATCCAAAAGTTAAGCAGGTCAAGATTCAACGACATGGAGCATAATTTGAAAATTTGAAGATGAATGAAAAGGAAGATATTGCAACCTATATTCTTAGAGTTGATTAAGTTGTTAATGCTATAAAAGTATTAGGTGAAGAGCTCGATGAATCATTGGTTGTACAAAAAGTGTTGAGATCACTTCTCTTGAAGTATGATGCTAAGGTCTCTTCCATTGAAGAAACTAGGGACTTGACCAAAATGACAATGGATGAATTACATGGGTCTCTTATAGCATATGAAATGAGAACAGGTACAGAAAGTGACCAACCAAACAATGAAGCAGCTTTTAAAGCCATAAAGAAGACAGAATACAAGGATAACGACCTTGATCAAGAAATATCAAATTTCATGAGAAGGTTCCAGAAGGGAAGTGGAAGATACAAAGGTAAGTCTCCTCTCAAATGCTTTAAGTGTGGTAGAATAGGACATATTGTTGAAAACTGCTACTATAAAAAGAGAAGTCTCAATAATAAAAAGAGATTCTACTCCAAGGATGATGACATCTCCTCAGATGAGAGTGATGAAGAAGATAATGATGGATGAGAAGTCCTCTTCATAACCCAAGAAACCCAAGATGATGATCACAAGAATTCTAAAGAAGAAGAAATCATTTGTGAAGAAGATTCAGATGAAGAAACCAACCTTGATTCCTTTTGGGGATACAAAGAC
>ML777122.1:396424-451483 GCA_009831015.1 Picea engelmannii
TGGGGATACAAAGACAATGCAGAGAGTGAACAAGAAGATGAGAATCTTGAAAAGTTGAAGCATGTTGAAAATGAAAATAGCAAGCTTAGAAACACAAACATAATACTAAAAGGTGAATTGAGTAGTTGTGAAGAACAAAATTAAAATATTGAGAAGGCCATTAATAGCTTGAAGGAACAATTAGAAGATTATGAGAAATTGAAAGAAGAATTGGATCACACAAAAGGGGAGCTACTATTGACAATATAAAAGTTGAAGAAGTTCAAAAAAAGAACTAAAAAATTAGATGAGATCCTTAGCAGTCAAAGATCTCCAAATGACAAGACAGGACTAGGATATAATGATAGTTTGAAGACAACAAAACAAGATAAGGAAGTTGAAAATGATGAAACCAACACTCCAGAACAAGTTGAACAACAAGATAGAAGACTAGAATTAAGAAGGAATGATACATCGAGAAGATCCTGTCGCATCAGGTATGAAAGCAATAATTATGAAGGAAACTATAGAAGAATATATCATGAACCCAGATGGACCACACCACAAAGAAGATCACTTACTCCCAGGGATCAAAATTTCTTTCTTGGACATTGTTATACTTGTGGAAATTTTGGACACAAGGCAATCAATTGTAGAATCAATGAAAGGAATAACTATGCAAGCTACATGAATGGTAAAAATAGTAGATATGGAAATGTTCGTAGACCTATCAATAGAAATTATGATCCATTTGACCCATTAATGGATCAAAATATTGTATGTTACAAGTGCAATAATCTTGGTCACAAAGCACAATATTGCAGAGAGATGAAGGAAGATAATCATATGCCAAATGTCTGTATACCAACTACAACATGTAAAAGGAAAGAAATTCCACACAATGAAAATTGTTGAATAGCATTGGTCACTAAATAATGCAAAGAATAAGATGAATGGTTCATAGACAGTGGGTGCTCATCTCATATGACCGGAGATCAAAGAAAATTTGTCAGCTTGAAGAAAAAGGGTGGAAATGTTGCATTTGGAGATGAATCATCTACCAAAATACTTGGAAAATGAACTGTAAAGCTTGGAAGTGAAAATATAAAAGCAAGAAAAGTCCTATTGGTTGAATATCTAAAGCATAATCTCCTCAGTTTCAGCAAAATATGTGATCAAGGATACACTCTTACGTTTGACTCCCGAAAATGTAAAATTGAAGAAAATAACTTAGGAAGATTGGTTGCAACTGCAACAAGAAGACCAAAAAACATATACATCCTAGACATGAAGAATACAGTGAAGAAAAAAGCCACACAAAAGTATTCCAAGGAAGAAAAAGTCCCAAAGACCAAAAATAAGGATGAAGTATTATTGAGTGCCACATGTTCAGGGGGAGAAGCCCCAAAGAAGAGAGTTACCTTTTGCCATTAAAATCAGGGGAAGAAGCCCTTCCCTTTGCCATTGATGTAAAAGGGGGAGATAAATTGGGATCGTGATGATAGGGGGAGCATGAGTGTTTCCATCAATGACAAAGGGGCAGATTTTTGGAAGATTGGTTGTTGTCATTGATGCCAACCCTAGTCATTGGTTTTGGACTGCAAGATTGATGAAGGTATTTGGACATGAAGGACAATGTACATGCAGAAAAAAAACCCATGGATGGATAGTATACATCATGTTGTTTCTGGTGGTAGGTTGCATGTCACATGGATTCTCATGGTTGAGGAGAAATGGATTTTTGAAGATGACAAAGTGAATTGAAGAAGGAAGTACATGTAGGCCCTGAAGATAATTAAAGAAAAGAATTACAAAATAAGAAAGTGTTAGGTCATCCCTAATGTTAAAAGGAAGTGAAATAAATGGTATAAATACATATCATTATACATTCATTTGACACACAAGTCGAATTTCAGAGGAAATCAGAAGTAAAGAAGGTCAGATTTCAAGGGAGGATGAAGTCTTTTGGTGATGTGTTCTAAGGTATGTTATTTTCAGGTCATCTTACCATTTTCGCGATAACATTTTTTCTAGAAAAATTCATATGGTGAAATTTCTATGGTATTGAGAAGAAATATCAAGGTACATATGGTAAAAGTTTCAGCTCTTCATTAGCTATAATTATGGAGATACACTCTGTGGAAGATAGGGTTTTTTACCAGTCCTGAAGCTAGTCAATAAACAGGTTGTCTAGGTAAAACATTCATAACTTATTCATAGAGAATATAAATTATGTGGGACTAATTTCATTGGAAATATTACAAACTTTAGTTTCTTTTGGGAAAGTTTCAGAATTGGATGTTAAAAATTGAGCGCGGGGCATTATGTACAAGTTCACTCTCCTAAATAAACCAGAATTGAATAAAGTCTACCATTCTTTCTATAACTTATTTTTGGGGAGGATTCAAGGAGTGAAACTTGGAGGAGTTTTAGAGAATACATTGAGTAATATTATCTAGAGGATCATATTATTCCAAGAATTGAAGAATTACAGAAGTTGAAGAAGTCTCAAGAAGCATTATCAGACTATATGTGATGGTTGGTTGATGGTGAGGATTTAATGTAAAGTTTTATTATCTCTCATATATTCTTGGGTGGAAGGAAGGGGCAAGGATGGAGAGGTCAACCCTCTATTGATATTGTAGGATTGTATATTCCTCTTGTAGGTTTATCCCTCCCTTTATATTTGGAATTTATAGCTACCTTTGGAAGTCATTACTTCCCTTGACCAATAACTATTGATTATTTCACATATATTGTGCATGGTGTATTGTGGTGTATTGATGTAACTCTTATACTATTGTTCATTTATCATTGGATATAATTGAATGTTTTAAGTATAAGTTGAATTTTTTTTTAAATTGTACTTGATACTGATTCACCCCCCTCTCAGTATCAACAATAACATGGGGTTAATCTGCCTAATTTTCTGTCTGAAAGGTTTGGTGTCATATTTCAAAGGTATCCTATGCTAAATTTTGCTAGTATCACAAGTTTATAGGTCTTCATACTTCCATGAAAAAATATTAGAAAGTTCTTTCAACAGTTTGACATATTCAACCCTTTGATTTTCCGATAAGCCACTGGGCAGTTTAACATATTTGGGTTCTTCTTCAGTGCCTAGATTACATTCTATCAGATCTAAATTTTCCTTATAACCACTCACCTTCAAAACAACATCATTGTTATAAAACATTATTTCCAAAGGAACTAGTTGATCCAGGTGGATATCAGTGGCCACCCACCTTTTCCAACTGGCTCAAAATAACTTTCTTGCAATTTTGATAATTTACTATTTTTAGCAGTTTTTCATGTCTTGAACTTTCGAAGCCATTTTGAGGCCCTAAACGATGTTTTTTGGGGTATGTTGTGGATGAAATTTTGTGCAACTGTTGTATTCCTCGGATAGATCTTTCCAATGGGCTATCATATGACTAAAACGGAGATTGTATGCAAAAGTTACGACCCCGGGAAATTTATGTACTAACTTACCCAAACAGGGCTCACATGACTTTTGGCGCTTCATCTCCTAGGGTTAGGTTTTTGGATGTTTAGGGTTTTTGAAACTCCTGTTTATTGTAAAAAGGACTTGAGAGCCTCATTGTAATCATTTTCTTGAGAATGAGCACAGTCGTCACATCTCTTCTCAGAGATAACCCGCCACCTTTCCAACAAGCTTGTTTTCTGTTGCATTTTACAGTTTCAACTTATTTCCTTATTGAATAGAAAACCAGTTTTACTGTATCTCTGTTATTCTATGTTAAGCATATGGTAATAATCTATAGTCATTTCGTTCTGCTCATAAAATCCATATCAGTTGTATTAGAGTGACCTGCTCCTTGTCATCTTAATGCATGTCCCCAACGAGGTCGGAGTACAAAGAGTTAGGTCTCGAGCTTGTTTCTCTTGAGGACAAAAGCTCTCGCACACCCAAGAGACCTCTCATGGAATGAGAAAAGAAAGATGATGGGATAGGAGATCCTTTCAAACTGTTGATTGAGGAAGCCCTCATGCAACAGAGGAACGAGATGATGGATAATTTCACGCAAATCCTTCAGCGACTACCAATAGGCGACACATCTTCTTCGAGCGGAGGCACCACCCCCTTCAAGGTACAAATAAACTTTGATATTCCTATATTTGAAGGTCAGATAGATGTCGATGTTGTAGACAAGTGGTTGAATCTACTATAAGGGTATTTTTCTATCCATAACTTTTCGAATAGAGAAAAGATTACCTTTGCGCTCCTCAAAGCTGTTACCCATGTCAAAGATTGGTGGCAAACTTTCTGTGAGGAAAACGAAACAGAGGAACCCTCATTATTTACAGTCACAACCACCTAGGGATCCTTCAGGGATGTTATTAAGGAACAATACCACCCTATCAGAAGTTATGATGACTTGTATACCAAATGGACCACACTGCAGCAAGAAAGAGACCAAGTAGTGCCAGATTTCACAAATATCTTCCATACCTTGCACACCAAGCTGGGTATCAAAGATTCAAAGTGACATCTGGTGCTCAAGTATCACGGTGCTCTACATAGATACATCCAGACCAAAATGGAATTTCTATACATCTCATCCTTGGGCATGGCCTATCGATATGCCATCAAAATCGAGTAGAAGCTCAAACAAAATACACGACAATTTGGGCCGGGGAAACCCTCACAACAAAATACAGGAAAGGGTGGCCCCAACCTACAGAACAAAGGACATAGAAAATATGGACAGTATCAGGACAACCATTCCAAGATGCATGCAAAGAAGGACACCGGAAAGACAAAGAAAGATACCGGGAAGTGGTGCAACTTCCATAAGAGCCCTTGGCATAACACTGCTGACTGTCGCTCAAAGAAAATGTTGGTGGCCAAAGTGAAAGCCTCTGAATCAGATGTAGGTTCTGACTCTGAGTCAGAACCATAAAGGGGAAGAACGATCATTGATGCGGAACCCAGTGCCACCGTTGCTACCACCAAGCTCCAGCATGGTGAACCAGACGATCCAGAAGAAGGAGAGCACCTCTTCCATTCATAGATGTGGGTAAAAGGCACCTCACTTCACTTCATCATTGATAGTGGTAGCCAGAAGAACCTCATCTCAGTAGAGGTCATCAAGCAGCTGGCCTTGTCAACAACGTCGCACCCACAACCCTACACCTTTGGAAGGCTCTACCAAGTTAGCGATCTCCGCGTCAGCCAATAGTGTCGACTCTCGTATGGTATCAAGCCCTTCAAAGACGAGGTATTGTGTGATGTTGCTCCTCTTGAAGTTTGTGATGTTCTTTTGGGCCAACCTTATTTATGGAAACGTCATGTTGTATATGAGTCTAGGCCTCGTAGTGTTATTATCACTTTGAACAGGAAATTGTACAGGATACCCAAGGCGGTCCCACCTAGTGTTATTTCCTTGATCTCTGCTAAGCAATGCAGGAATTTCATCTCTCATACGGAGAAGTTTGTCTTCTTCATGATTCACTCTCAGAATGAGAGAAAAATCACAGCCACATCCAGGGTCTCTGCAGCCAACCTCTCCACATAGCAGAAGCAAGTAGATAAGGTCGTGGAAGAATACTTAGATATATTCTCCTCACCTACCGTGGTACCTCTACACTACCAGGTCAAGCACCCCATCGATCTGACCCCCGACGCACCATTGCCCAATGGGCCAGTCTATCATCTCTCTTTGTTAGAGAATGAGGAGATCAAGCAATAGATCCAAGAATTTCTCCACAAGGGGCACATCCGTCCCATCTCATCACCTTGCAGGAGCCCAATCGTGATGGTACAGAAGAAAGATGGAACTTGGCGACTTTGCATTGATTATAGGACTCTGAATAAAATCACAGTCAGAAACCGGTACCCAATTCCCCGAATCGACGACCTCCTTGATCAACTCATGGGGGCCAAATACTTCAGTAAGATTGATCTGAAGTCTAGCTACCACCAGGTCCCGATAGAACAGACTGATGTATGGAAGATGACCTTCAAGTCAAGGGAAGGCCTTTTTGAATGGTTGGTCATGCCCTTTGGTCTGAAAAATGCTCCATCCACTTTCATGAGGATGATGGATGATATCCTGTGACCATTCACCAATACTTTTGTAGTGGTGTATCTAGATGACATTCTCATTTACAACAAGACTTGGGCCAAACACTTGTAGCATATTCAACAAGTTCTACACACCCTGTGGCAGCACAAGCTATACGCCAACTTGGAAAAATGCTCCTTCAGCATGGACAGGGTCCATTACCTAGGCTACATCATTGATCAACATGGCATACATGTGGACCCAACCAAGATCCAAGTCATCCGTGATTGGCCAACCCCAAACACACTCACTGAGCTTCGGAGCTTCTTGGGCCTTGCCAATTTCTACCGCAGGTTTGTGCTGGGATTCTCCCATATTGCATGGGCCCTCAGCCAAATAACTAGGGATGGTGGTAAGGAAATTTTTTTGTGGGGCCAGCCCCAACAACAAGCGTTCGATGATTTGAAGAAATGCTTGAGCTCAACCCCAGTACTTTCACTACCAAACCTGCAGCAACCCATTGAGATTGAGACTGATGCATCAGACTATGCTATGGGTGTTGTTCTCACACAGCATGGCCACCCAGTGGCCTATCATAGTGCGACACTATCAGATGTTATCCGTAAGTACCCTAGTTACGACAAAGAAATGTACTCCATTGTGCAAGCCTACCACCAGTGGAGACATTACATTCTTAGGAGGGAGACAGTCATCCAGACTGATCATAAGCCATTGCAGTTCATGCAGACACAAGAAAAATTGCAAAATGACCGCCATCAAAAGTGGTCCAGACTCCACATACTTGCAACAATTCCACCTCAACATCAAGTATAAAACAGGAAGCACCAACCACGTCATTGATTGCCTCAGCAGACCACCAGTCGTGGCACTCACCACAGTACTAGACTCCTGTGGCCATGAAACCTCTACATGGCCCCAATTCTATGAGACAGACCTGGACTTCGCCACCACCTACCAAATGTTGGGTGCAAAGGCAGTTGTTGATAATTTCCATCTTCAGGATGGGTTGTTGTGTCGACTAGGCCATATATGTGTTCCATCAAGTGAGCAAGTGAAGCTGATCTGAGAATCCCACTATAGTCGTGTGGCAGGACACTTCATCGTTGAAAAGATAGTGGCAATGCTACAAAAACATTTCTACTGGCTGAAACTTCGACAGGAGGTCAACAAGTATATCAGGTCTTGCACTGCCTATGTTATTGCCAAACCAGCCACTAAGAAACAGGGCTTGTACACCCCTCTTCCTACTCCTGATAGGCCATGGGAATCCATCTCAATTAACTACATGTTGGGCCTCCCATCCACCAAGCGAGGAAATGACTGTGTTTTTGTGGTTATTGATCACTTTTCCAAGATGGCGATTCTGGTTTCTTGCAAGAAGAGAATCACAGCATAAGCCACTGCCAAGATTTTCTTTGAACAGGTCTAGGTACATTTTGGAATCCAACAAACCATTGTCTCATATTGGCATAGTCGATTTCTCAGCACATTCTGGTCGAGCCTCTGGTCACTGCTGGACACCAAGCTCACCAAATCCACGATGTTCCACCCCCAGACAGATGACCAAACCGAGGTCGTAAATCAAATGATCGTGCATATCCTACGCATGTATAATTCCAAGAACCCTCACACATGGGATGAGAGTCTTCCCTATGTACAACATAGCTACAACCGAGCCCTGCATAGCTCAATCAGCCACAGCCCCTTTCAGGTGGGGTTGGGATTCCAACCATTGGGTCCCATAGATGTTGCACTTCCCCTTGCAGTCACCTCGACCGACTCTTCTCCTACTCCAACTGAGGCTGACAAAGCCACCCAGTTCATTGAGAGGATCCAACACATCTGCCAACAGGTTCAGGATATCCTACAAAATTCCAATGACAAGTATAAGCAACACCATGATCAACATCAGGTTCCACATAAGTTTCAGGTGGGCGACGAAGTTTGGTTTCACTTGCAGAAAGAACGCCTTACAGGACCCCATTGGAAGCTTCTCCCACTCTGTTATGGGTCGTACACCATCACCAAGGATGTGGGGGATAATTCTTTTGCACTCAACATTCCTCCTTTCCTTGGCCTGCACCGAGTGTTCAACGTGGACCTCCTTCGGCCTTATCTCCCACCATTATTGGACACCTCGGACGTAGAAGAACAACTGACACCAAAAGAGCTCAACCCTGACTGCATACAACAGGCATCCAATGATCAAATTGTGGACACATAGATCAAGGGCACTTGACAACAAAGGATCCAACTTTATCGAGTCGTCAAAGTAGGGCAGCTCTTGCACCAAGGAAAGTGGCTCACTTGAGGCCAAATTCAGCAGAAATTTCCTCATTTGATGGGGGACCTCAACGCAATGGAGACCATTGCTTCCTAAGGATGGAGGATTGATCCAGGTGGATATCAGTGGCCACCCACCTTTTGCTGCTGGCTCAAAACAACTTTCTCGCAATTTTGATAATTTACTATTTTTAGCAGTTTTTCGGGTCCTGAACTTCCAAAGCCATTTTGAGGCCCTAAACGATGTTTTTTGGAGTATGTCATAAATAAAATTTTGTGCAATTTTTGTATTCCTCGGATAGATCTTTCCAATGGGCTATCATATGACTAAAACAAAGATCGTATGCAAAAGTTACGACCCCGGGAAGTTGATGTAATAACTTACCCAAACAGGGCCCACATGACTTTTGGCGCTTCATCTCCTAGGGTTAGGTTTTTGGATGTTTAGGGTTTTTGAAACTCCTGTTTACTGTAAAAAGGCCTTGAGAACCTCATTGTATCATCTTCTTGTGAATGAGTGCAGCCGTCACATCTCTTCTTAGAGATAAGTCGCCACCATTCGAGCAAGCTTGTTTTCCGCTGCATTTTACAATTTCAGCTTATTTCCTTATTGAATAGAAAACCAGTTTTACTGTATCTCTGTTATTCTGTGTTAAGCATCTGGTAATAATCTATAGTCATTTCATTCTGCTCATAAAATACGGATCACTAGTCCTTTAGGAATGTAATTTCTAGGCAACTGAACAATTTTATAATCTGCAATTTTGTTCGGAAATTTATCAACATGCATATTTTTATCATCATCTGAATCTTGGTCAATATGAAGAGAAGAAAATTCATCTACTATTTCCAAAAACGTATTTAGGTATTGATCATCTTCAAAAACCTTCCAATTCTTGACATTATCAGGTATAGAAGGTTTGTATTTTACCTCAACATTATACTTAGGTTTTGGAGGTATCTGTATCAATGACATAGATGGAATGGTTTGTTGGGTTGATCTCATCACCATTATGCTAGTTGAGGTTCTCTATACACTCTAATGTGCTCACCCCCGAATACTGGTATGGTATCATAAGAGGTATCCATTTGTAAAGTCCCTCCTAACCTCTTGATCCATGATCTAGACAACAACATACCAAATTTGGGAGGAACATCTGCAACTACAATGCCCATGACTATGCTTTTCATAGGTAATTGGAAAAGTGTGACAACTAGATCTTTAATAACTCCAAGACATTTTACTTTTCTTGAGTCAAAAGAATACAATTCAAGATATGATTTAGTAATTTCCAGACCCAATTCATCGATGACAGCCTTAGGCATCAAGTTATGGGATGCACCTGAATCCATAAGACAATTGTGCAAAATCTTGGCATGCACATTCAAAGAAGTGTAAAATGGGGGAGATGAATCATATTTGTCTTCTACTAGTGGTCCTAATATAACTCCATGCTTCTCATCATGCAAATTAACTGAATCTGATGAAGGGGGATAAGATTTAGGCTGCAACAATTTTGATATAGATTTCTTAAAGTCTTCATTTTTCATCAATTCTAGGAGTGGGACAGGAATCTTGATTTTATGGATTTCATTCTCAAAATTAAAATAGGAGTGGGGTTTTTGTATTTCCTTTACCTGTTGAATAGGATCCTTGATAATGGGATGATTTTTTTGTTCTTCTGTTTCTTTATTTGGTGAAGCCAAAACCTTGGAAGGAGTATCTGACTTTTTAGACTGAGTAGATGCACTTGGTTTTCCTTCCTTCTGTTTTGATCTCAAATTATACTTGTTTTGAGCTTTGTTGACTTTTTCTCCTGTACTTAACTCATTCAACTAATTTCACATTAAAGACTCTTCATAAGAAGTTTGGGTTAAACGAGAGACAATTGTATCCCCTAAACAATGAATTTCTCTGCCTGCCTCCACATTATTTCTTTCTTCATCATTAACCAAATTGTTCTATAAAGGAGTTTGAACTTTCTGATCCTCTCTATTTCTCTGATCTCTCTGCATAATTTGAGGTGTATTATTCAGCCTTCCAAAATTATTTATGTTTCCAAAGTCTTAAGGGTTTCTATTAGCTTGTCTCCCTTCAAGATTTAACCTTTCCATCTCTACAGATAATGACTTAACCAATTTTGTCAATTCATCAATATTGGGATCAATCCATGAAGCATCTGAAGATGAGGCTTCTATTTTTTGTTTTCTTCTATCTCTGTCAGATTCCCCCCTCAACTTATATGGTGCTAGTATAATTGATTCAACCTCTAGTGTAGCATATTGCATATGGGCCAATGTTTTAGACCTTCTTTCTCTCAACAAAAGACAAAATTTTGGGTCAAAAGCACTTGCATACGTTATTTTAGAATAGGTATTAGTTGGTTTAATATCAATAGGAATTTTGTTGTACATCTTGTTAAATCTTCTTGAAAAATCTGACATTGATTCACCCTCTTTCCTTTTTAGAGCCCCAAATTTTGTAATGTAATACAAGAAGTATTTTTTGTCACCCCAATGCCTTAAAAAGGCATCATACAGGGCCTCAATTCCAGCTATTGATCCAGAAGCTAAAACTCTAAAACACTTTTGGGCTTCTCCATCTAGGATTTTCACAAAGATTCTCATCTAGACATCTTCATTTTCAATATTCAAATTATCTGCATAACTGTAAAATGTAGTAAGATGTTCTTCTGCAGTAATATATTCCTCTCCAGTAAATTTAGGCATGTAATTAAGGTAATCTCCTACTGGGAGAGCATTCATGGGCTGAGGAAACACTAATGGTGCATACCTAACAGCCATAATGGAATCCATTCTGTTCTAAGGAGGATTAATTCCTGCCATTTGATTTGGAAAAGGAGGACTCTGACTCTTGGGAGAAGTAAGAGGTGATTTTGCAGGTGAAAATGCAATTTGTTTAATAGGAGGTTTTGAAAAAGGAGGAGTATGAGGTGGAGAATATTCAGGCTTAACAGAAGATGGCTTGGACTTGGGTATAGCTTAGGGGATTTCAACAGAAATTGAGTTTCCTTCTTCTTTAGTTACAAGAAATTTAAATGAATGAGGAGTTGGAGAACCTAAGAAAGGGAAATATTCCAAACTTTCAAGTCTAAACCACTTTACAATTTCAAGAGATGCAATAAAATCAAATATTTCTAAACTTTCTTGTTTCAAGTCAGGATAAAAAGGTGTGTATTCAACAAGAAAATATTATAATTCTGACTTTACAAGAGTTTCAGCTATAGGTAAACGAGGAATATTAGAAACAACAACTGGTGTATTTAAAACAGAGTCAAGTAGGTCTCCAAAAATACCTCAAGAGTTAGAAGAGTGGGCTCCTTGCAAATCTTTTCCCTTCCTAATTTTTTTTTATGGATTAGGTTCAGGTGTATCCAGAGGTGACTTTGGGTTAGCCCTTGTATTCCTTCTCTTGGGAGCCACAACTGAACTTTGGAGTCACTAGGTGCACTATGTAGTCGTTATGTTTACTGATTTTTGTACACCAAAAAAATCAGTAGTGTCCTTATCGTACAACCCATGGAAATATATTCAATTTGCCTCCCTAGAAACGACGCAAAAAATGTTAACACTAGAAGTCTCACCTAGACCAGTTTAGGTGTGAGCCTAATAACCATCAGAAACGATAAAAAAAATTTCAAAGTGTAGCAAATGGGTCTGATACGCAGCTTATAATATCAACACAAAACATCCATGAAATACACACCAGCAAGCAATGATTTGAATAGATTCAAATCAATGTTTAGAGATATCAATAGGAAGATGGAAGACTTAGCAAGGAATATGAGATACATGCATCAGGTTACATCAAGTAGTTCTGAAACACATATAGAATAAATATCATTGAATAAGAACCTCCTAATCAACAATAGAGATCACTTTGATCATACTTGCATGAATTACAAACAATAAATCATTTACTGTAGTAAGGAACAATCATAATGATGAATCCTTCATCAATGACTAACATCAAAGTGAGATAGAAACACATAAGTGAGAATGGGAAAGGAAACTAATCATTCACTATTAAAGATTCTTGAATCTGATACATATATCTGGAAACTTTGTTGCAATTGAAAAATAAAGATAAGAGTCTTGATGTCTAACCATTAGAACCCTCTCCTAGAGTTACGATGCATATTAAATAAAAAAACATCCAAACATATATCTACAAATCGCCACCTAGATTCTACATAGGATTTTATGCCTAAGAGAGACATGGCACTAGGGGCACAACAAAAATGTAACAAGAATTCTATATTCCAAGAAAATGTTGGCATCATTAAAGGAAACCGCTAACAACTTGATGCATGTGGCTTAACTGCAGGAAGATCCTTGAGGTAGGTGGCCCTTGATGTGAAACCAATCTTTCAGGACCTTATGTGAACTCACTCTGACACTTGGCAATTTTCATCAACTCAAAATCCTCGTGATGCCCAGTTCACAATGCCTACGCTACAAACTATCCTAAAACAACCAGTTCACAATGCCTTTGACAACACACGCTGCAAAATTTCCTATAGGTGAGTTTTTACATCCAAAATGATTTCAACTGTTTAAATCTTGCACAAAAAGTTGGGAAACCCTTCCATAACCTGCTACAATCTTCTAAAACATGAAGTAACCTTTGTGGAAGTCATATGAATATGGTAACTTCAGTTTAAGACAAAAATCATTACTCAGGTTATAAGTATGTGTATAAAAGTAAACAATGGAAAAAATTGATTCTGATGTAGAAATAATATCTTGCCTTCATATTTTCCCGATACTTCTTCTAGTAGCCACATGAGCTAACATATCCAAATTTTGTTTTTCTACCTGCTCCTTGAAGGGTTGCAATTCTACTTTTAACCTCCTGGTTTCAACTTGGCAAGCTCTCTTCTGTCTATACACATTCTTCAGTTTCTTATGCAGAGGTGGATATCTCTTAGCCAAATATATTTCTTTATCAATAGTATTTTCATATAAATCTAACATATTCTTTAGCTTGATTTGGGCCTCCATATTTTCCTCCTTCAATTTTTCATTTTCAGCTCTTGTATCTTTAAGTTGCCTCTTGAGTCTTTTGAAAGTAGGATTAATTTCATGAGAAGGGGAGTTGATATCAATAATATTTATTGGTTTCTTTAAAGGTTGAGTTTTATCTTTTTGTTGAGCTGAGGCTTTTGATGTATCCTCTTCCACAGGAATATGTTTCTTAGCGATTGATCTGGTGAAAGGTATTCTAGGATTGACCATTTCTGTAGAAACATGTGGGGAAAATACAATTTTCTTACCCTTCAGACTCATTATTTTAATTGATGATATCTCCATAGGTGTAGGTTCTGCCACAAGAGAAAATTATCTATCATCAGGTTGTGAGGGACCACCTTCAACTGTTTTATTAGTATATTGAATGGATTTGTCACTTCTAGTCATCTTCCTCTTTTTGCTCGACTCTGAGTGCACAATCTTCTCAACAGGAGTAGGTTTTTTTCTTTTTTACTATGGTATGTGAGCAACATCTGGCTAAAAATATGATGCAGCTAGGAAAACCTCTCAGTCAGTATTGATCTTCTTCAACTCTTCCAATACTAGCATCTTGATTAAACCAGAGTGAAAAAAACTGGTATCCACTTGCTTAGATTTATCTTGGACCCTATCTGATATGTTACCAATACTCTTGAAAAGATAAAAGGGAAGGTTCATGGACTCTTTCCCAGTGAAGTGTGGTATTAATCTGATATGGTATTGATAAACCATATTGAACCTTCCTTCACAAATGAAGTACCTCTAAATAACTCTGAGCATTTTGTCAAAATACTCCAGCATATGAATTCTTGGCACTCCCTTGGATAGATTGTCTCCTTCATATTTAGGTTTTAGGAATTCCTTGGAAAAAATAGAATTCAAAGACATGGATTTAAAACATTTTTCACCACAGCAGGTATCTTTGTGGCTATAGAAATAGATTTCTCTGAGAATTCAAACTCCAATGCCCCCACATTAGTCTTTGTCTCAGTGAAATTAAGTGAAAATTGTTTAGCTACCTCAAGATGTCCCCTTTTCATTTTCTCACAAAAAATTAGGAAGCCCACTCTCTAGAATGCTTCCTTGAAGAACGACTCAGAATTTATAAGTTGCATGTCATGTGGCTCAGCCCTGACAATTCATTCCCCTTTCTGAAACTTCTTACCTTGTTTACTATCCATGATAGCTATTTTGAAAACCCTTTTACCCTCTTATAACAATTTGTTATCAGATGTATGATGAAATCAAGAAAATTAGGGTTTTTGATAGAATTTGCACAATTTAGGGTTTCCTTGAATGAAATATCCATGTACAACAACAATTTGAGAATGAAAGGGTTGCAAGTAGGAGATGAGAGGAAATAACAAAATCCCAAATTGATGAGGCTACATTCAGGAAAAAATCATAGCAATTTTGTGTGAAACAAAGGATTCGCAGCGCATGATTGAGTTCGTAGCACACAATTTTGGACTAGGTTTTAATGAAAGGTTTGCAAAACTCCCAAGTCTAAAAAGGAAAATGACTTTGAAAAAGATAAAACCTCATACCTAAGTGAAGCACATTCAACGAGGGTTTGGTCTAGTGAGAAAATAGAGGGCTCGCAGTGCCTTAAACACATACAATTTGTACCAGCATCAAGTAAATGTAGCAAATAAGGTCAGTGTTGCAAGAAATGGCTACAAATTGATCTTATTGGTATAAAAAAGGAAAATTGAAATTAGCAAGGTTTAGGATACCAATATTGTAGGTTTTTTTTATCAGTGCTAGGAGTTTGCAGCGCACATACTATGCAACAGTTTGCAGTGAAGAAAAATTCACAACAACTAGAATCCAGTACAATAAACCTTCAGACAATGCACAATAATTAAATAGGGTACTTGGTATATATGAAACTTCAACTACTATCTCATGAGATAGACTGGCATTTTCCTGGAAGCACTCAATCCACCTTCATCTGCTACAAACAGTTCACAGTGCCATAATTCAAACAAATTGGCATCACGCTTCATTCAAATTGATAGACCTTCTTCTTGAAACTGACTTGAAGAACATGATGAATTAAAGGCACTAAAAAAATAAGATATCCCTTGACACGTTTCCAAGGAAAAATGATGTGTGATTAGTGCATGAGGTACTTTCTTGATACACTGTGAACTTTCAGGTGAGTTTGCAGCAAGTCGACTTGATACTTGATTTGATCCTCAAACGGTTGAAAACGACATAAGGAACCTTTGTACACCCCTTTGAGACAAGACACATGATAATGATAAGTTTAAGACCAAGGGTGTGACCAATGTTGACCCTTATTTCTTTCATGATGATGAACACTATCATAACACCAAGACTCTTACATGGACTAAGGTCAAATTTATTTGCTCATGAAAGGATAAAACATAGTTTATTGACATAAGACACAACTCAAAACCTAATAATAAAAAGAACCTATGACTGAAACATATAAAATTACAAAATTTGACCCCTACACATCCTATGTGCTAAAACAGAGCATTTTGACTTTTCTGTCTAATATCCGCACTGGTTGGACCTGAAAGTCTCCCTTTGGATCTACCTAAATCAAATGCCAATCAATAACATGTTTAGGATCATGTACATACTTTTTTAGGAAAGAGACATGAAATACATTCTACACATTCATGGAAGCACGCAATGCAAGGATGTATGCAACTAGCCCTCGTCTTTCCAAGATCTCAAATTGACCACAGAATTTGGCTACTAGCTTTTTACAACTACCCAACTTCAATGAGCTATTCTTGGGATTCACTTTTAAAAGAACACACTCCCCCACTTTAAATTCCCTAGCTATCTTGTCCTTATTTGCATAAATTTTATGTCTATCTTTAGCTGCCTTTAAATTATGCTTAATTCTAACCATCTGGTCTTCCATATCCTTGAGCAATTCTGGCCCAAGTACTACTTTGTCTGATGGGTTGTCCCAACTCACTAGACTATTGCATTTTATACCATACAAAGCTTCAAATAGCCTCATCTTCAATGAAGCTTGATACCCATTATTATAGTCAAAATCAACCAAATGCAAGTAATACTCCCACTTAGATGGTTTATCCATCACATACATTCTCAGCATGTCTTCAATTACTTGTTTGACTCTCTCTGTCTGTCCATCTGACTGTGGATGGTATGTTGTTGTAAAATTCAGATTTGTACTAAATCCTTTAAATAAATCAATCTAAAAATTTTAAGTAAACTTTGTGTCTCTGTCTGAAACAATTGCCTTAGGTATCCCATGGAACCTAGTAATTTCTCTCATGTAAATTTCTGCAATATTAGTTGTTGTGTGAGTCATCTTAATATGAACAAAATGAGCATCCTTTGTCAATTTATCCACAACTACCATTATGGAATCATGTTGCCTTGTTGTCCTGGGAAATTTAGTTATAAAATCAATGGTTAACACTTCCCATTTCCTCTCTGGAATTGGAAATGGCTGAAGCAAACCCACTAGGTATCTATGCTCATCCTTTACTCTCTGGCATTCCATACATATGGAAATGTAATAAAAAACATCCTTCTTCATTCTAGGCCAAAAGAATTGTCTTCTTACTACTACAATTATTTTATGGTAACCAGGATGTCTGACAAATGGAACATTATGCATTCTCCAGAAATAGGAACACAAATTCTATTCTTATGCATAAGTAATTCATCTTCCTTAATCTCATACTCTTTAATTTTTTGTTGTACATTTTCTTGTTGTAAACTTTCTTTTACCTTTAGGTAATGTTGATCTGTAACAACAACATCTAAAATTCTTCTCTTTAAATCTGACTGATACATACTAATAGGTGTATCATGCATGCAATGTACTCTTATGTTGAGTGCATCAAAAAATTTGTTTTATCTTCCCTTGATATGCTTGATGTCAAAGTCATACTCACTTAAAAATTCCAGCCACGTTGTTTTCCTAGCATTCAAAGTTGGTTGTTCAAAAAGATATTTCAGACCACTATGGTCCGTCCTTAATTAAAATCCTTTTCCCATGAGATAATTCCTCCACAACTTCAATGCATGAACTATGGAAGCAAGCTCCAAATCATGTGTGGCATAATTCCTCTCATGTTCTTTGAGTTTTATGGTATCATAACCAATGGCATGTCCATTTTGAGTGAGGACTCCACCAATTCCTTCCTTGCATGCATCTGTACATACCACAAAATTCTCATTTGGGTCAACAATATTTAAAATGGGTGCAATAGTAATCAATTCTTTCAACAAATTAATGTTCTCTTCACACTCAACTATCCATTCAAATTTAATTCCCTTATTTTGCAAAGAAGTGATGGGATGAGAAATATTAGAGAACCCTGCTATAAACATCATGTAGTATCTCACTAATCCCATAAAAGATCTTATTTCTGAAACATTCATGGGTGTTGGACATCCTCTAATGGATTCAATCTTCTCTAGATCTACTATGATACCTTGTTCTGAAATAATATGCCCCAAATAATGGATTTGTTCTTGGTAAAAAGAACACTTACTAAGCTTGGCATAAAGTTGATGTTCCCTCATCACTTGCAACACCAACCTCAAGTGATGTTCATGCTCTTCCTCAAACTTAGAATAAATAAATATGTCATCCAAGAACACAATGACAAACTTATCCATATAATTTCTGAATATGACATTCATTAAGCACATAAAGACAATTGTTGCATTGGTTAGTCCAAATGACACCACTACAAACTCATAATGTCCATACCTGGTTCTGAAGGCTATCTTATTGATGTCTTCTTCCTTGATTCTTACCCGATGGTATCTGGATTTTAAGTCTATCTTTGAAAATATCTTTTCTCCTCTTAGCTCATCAAAGAAGTCATCAATTCTAGGTAGAGGTTATTTTTTCTTTACTGTGGCTTTATTCAACTGTCCAAAGTCGATACGCAACATCAATGTTCCATCCTTCTTTTTGACAAAGAGTATTGGTGCTCCCCAAGGTGAAACACTTGGATGTATGTACCCTTTCTTCAACAACTCTTCAAACTACATTTGTAATTCTTTTAACTCTGGTGTACTCATACTATAAGGTTTTTTTGATACTGGGGCAACTCCTGGTACTAAATCAATAGATAAATATATCTCCCTCTTCGGTGGAAATCCTAGTATTTCTTGGAATACATCTTCAAACTCTTGCAATACTAGAAAATATCCAAGGCTTGGCCCTTTTGTCTTTTCTGGTTCCTCCACATGATTTGCATACAATTGACATTCTTTCCTGAAACATCTCTTCAGTTGTAAGGATGAAATTTCTGTTATGGAGATGGGTCTTGGAATTCCTTTCACAATGCTCTGTTTTCCTTCTTCATCAAGACATGTAAATGTCTTGTTATGACAATCTAGGATAGCATGGTGTTTGTCCAACCAATCCATTCCAATTAGGATATCATAAGATCTTAATGGTATGATATTCATATCAACATTAGTACTCACTCCATTCAGATTTATTGGACAAATTCTGACAACCTCATTGATCCTTCTTTTCATTCCAGTGGCTAGCTGAACCAAACTTGACTTTTCAAGATCACTTTTATCGAAATGTAATCTATCCACTATTTTAGGATCAATGTAACAATGACTTTCTCCTGAATCAATTAAAATAGAAATATCTTTATTAATGATCTTACATTCCACTTCTCGATTGGTACTATGCTTGTCGATCCTCTAAGGTTGCATATATTATTCCCATGTCCTCTACTATTGTATCCTCTTGGATGGTGTGCATGGTATTTGTTTTATCTCCTCTGTGAGGGAAATCCTTGTATAGGGGATTTTCTTTGCACCCCCAACATTGGATTGGTGGTCTTCCTATTTTCCCTGGGGAATCTTCTTTCTTGGATTCATCTTTAACAGATTGATCTTGTTGATTTTTATTAGGGTTATTTCTATTGAAAGAAGGTTTGAATCCCTTCTTTCTCTGATCAGATTTTTTCTTTTTCTTATCCTTCCAATATTTTTGCATGTATTCTCTTCCCTTGCCTTGATCATACATGTACTTATCCTTCCTGATGGTCTCAGTCAATGTCCTGGGCTCATCATATTGAATCTTATCTTTATAAAATGAAGGTAGTCCACTCAAAAACCTCTATATTTTCACCTTCTCATCTTGTATAAACCCCACATACTTTAGCAATCCCAAGAACGTTTTTTCATATTCTGCCATGGTCATGCTTCCCAGTCTGAGTTCAAAGAACTCTTGGATTTTCTTGTCATAAAAGTTATCTGAAAGGTAATCCTTTTGAAAATATTTCTTGAATTACTTCCAAGTGATCTGACTCTCATTTATGTGTTCAACTTGCGTAAGCTGATCCCACCACATATCATCTTTTCCATGTAAATGGTAAGTGGAAATTCTAGCTTCTAGGTTTGATGAGTAGTTATGCAATTGAAAATACCTCCTGATTCCAAGAATACATGCTTCAACATCATCTTCCCTTTCTCTTTCACCATCAAAGGACGATGCATTAATATTCCTCAACTCTCCTTGCAAACTGTCCAATTCATGTCTTCTTCTTTAGTGCCTAACATGAGAGACTTCTGGACTGCTTATGGAGTCTTCAAATGCATAAAATTTCCTTGCTGGGTAAGGAGGTGAGTAATGCCTATGAGTTCTACTAGAACTTCTTTAATGCACAACTCTTTTGTAGTTACCTCTTCTTTCATGATATCTTTCTTCTTCCTCATGCCTCGAGTCTGATCCATTATTTGCTTGCTTATGCAACTGATTTAGGATTTGCACCACTTGAGAATTTATCTGATTTTATCCTCTCATAAACCTCTCATTGTATTCTTTGTAACTTTTCACTTATATTTTCATGCTTCTCACAGTCTCTATTAATGTTTCTTGTTCCCCTCTGCTTCTGTGCCCATTTGATTCTGTCTCTGCATTGTCAACATTGATATTTTGACCTTTGGATTCTTTATCATGATTGAAAGCTCCCTCTCCTTCCTCCATTTATTGAATATGTATTATTATATTGAAATTCTATGGTTATACTCCCTAATTATGCAAAATGTGCAAGTAATCATTTTGTTAGAATTGTGCATATTATAGAAAAAATTTCAAAGAACGCTACAAGTCCTTTTTCTACTCAATTCATGAAGAAATATATCATCATTCTAAAAATTATAAAAGATCAATGGTATTCTCCTCTGGATCATATTTCCAACGAATATACTCATGTCTCATTTCGATCACTGAGCTGAAAGTTATGGCTTCCTGAAAAATCCACTTTCACCCTTTTTGTGCATTTCCTCCACTGGTGCAATTTTATTGAAATGACAACTTCTATCAATTACATAATAAAATATGTCAAGAAATAGATAAAAGTTTATATGATACATAGATTATAATAATGACAATGAATTCATATCAACTCTCATATTTTCAAGTTGATTCTCCAATAAAAAAAACTGTAGCAATCTAGAATCTGCAACTTTGTCATTTTTCACCCTTTTTTCCAAACTTAGAATTTTCAGCAAACTGGCTATCTCACAATGAATATATAAAATGTTTAGTAAATAAAATTTTCCATTTTTTTCATCTAGGGTCACTTTTCTTCCTTTGAAAATTTCAAAAATCCCCCAAAAGTGGACCAAAATAGTGGATTTTGATCTATTTCAGTATCCCCATTCCAAACCCCTTAGGATTTAATCAGTTCCTTCATGGGTTATTTGTATGTCTACTTTTTGGAATCTCCCCAAGAGTTTCAAATTAATCTATACCCTTTCTAATGATATGGAACCATATCTTTAAAAACCATATTTTGCATTTTCTGACAAATACAAGTAGAATTGGATAATGGCCCTCTCTGGCACTCTTGTATCTCTGCTCTCTATGGAAACAACCCACAAGTTTCATCTCAATCTGACTTAATATGATCCATTTATGGACAAAATAAAAAAATGGCCAAAATATTGGGGAACAAATTTACCTAAGTGCAATCTGCACCATCGATCTCAAATCAAAAGCATTCTGGACCATTGATATTCTTTCTATCGGAGATTGGCGATCGAGGATCAATGATTTTCTTTGGGAACCAAACCTTCCCACTGATATTCTCAATGCCTGATCACTGACCTTTGACCGTTTTTGTCCGTAAACCAAAATTCTCCTACGAATCTCATCAATGCCCGATCACCAACAATCGACCATCAGTCATCTTCCCCGACAAACTCAGATTTCCCACAAATCTCGTCGAACCCTGACCATCGGAGATCATCCATCCCTTCACTGACATGGAAACTATGTTGATGTGGTATGACATATGGATGTTGATGTGGCATGACATATGGATTTTTATGTGGCATGCCACATCATCACCCTCTTTTCTCCATCGGTCATTGACAGTTTCACTTGGTGGAAAATTTGAACTTCACACAAAATTTATCGATTCCCGACCATCGTCCATCGACGATCGGAGATGTCTCATTGCTGAAATTCATCACTTCACTGAAGTATTCAATCCCCGATCATCGGCCATCAGCGATCGGAGGTGTCTTTTGGTTGAACTTCGACACCTTGTTGAATTTGTCGATCCCTGACCATCAACCATCGATGATCGAAGATTTCTCCTGATGAACTTCAATACTTCGCCAAAATTTTTCGATCCTCGACCATTGGTCATTAGTGATTGGAGGTTTCTATTGAAAAATTTACCTTATTTTCCCTTATTTTCCCAACCGTCGAAATGAAACTCAGTCATTGATATGGTAACTTTGTTGAACTTCGAAAACATTACGATTTTTAAATTTTTCAAGAACGAATTCGAGTCATTGATCTCAAGATCAAACATGATCTCGGTCATTAATCCTATGAACTTTTCCCCGTGCTACAATGACCATTAAAATATGAATTTTCTTGACCTTCCAGTTCAAATTTGGCTCTGCAATTATGCAAATCGAATCCATTAACTTCTTAGATAATCCCAAATTATTTCAAACTCAATTTTTCCCACGAATTTGGGGATATTTCTCTCTAATCTTTCTGTTTTTCCCAAAATTCACACAACTTGAAATCTGCAATAGTGAAATTTTCTAATCTGCACTCATTTCGACCCATATCAATTCAGTGTTTCAACAAAAGCTCTGATACCAATCTGTAACGTACCCAACGACCCCCAGGTCATGCACGTTACTTCGAAAAATCACTTCTAAAATGATTTTGAATTCTGATAACATTTAATATATAGAGGAGCATGAAAGAGACATGATAACATCGCATGCAATAATCAAGATTCATGCTACAACATAAAAGAAATAAATATAATTCCATGCACAACAACAACCAACAAACATGCATATTATAACATACGAATCTTAGAGATAATAATTAATACACAACAGAAATAAATATATAAGCAGAGAAACACATGACTGAGAGCACTTATATTTAACAAAATGATTCACCAATTGGTTGCAGACCAATGAAGTTCCACCCAACCATAGACACTATTTTTCCAAGTCTCAACAACAATGTCACCCCCGAGCCAAGGCTATGAATTCACAAAGACAATTCCAGGGTGTCACTCAGCTTCCCAAAACAATCACACTCAAGCTCTCATAGGTTCCTCAACACACAACAATCCAAAGTACACCAAATCTCTTCTCTCCAACCTACACAACCCAAGAGAATGGACCCCCTTCTCTGCCACGCAGTCCCTCACATTGTCCACCTCCTTCCAGGGCTCTAGTGCATCTATTCAAGAATCTTCATGCTTGGACTCTCAAGACGCGCAATTGTGAATAAAATTTAGTACTTGCCAATGCATCTCAGGCATGTAGGCATTAATTCATGGCTGGAATACACCAGCAATCACTACATCCAACCAACAATGGATTCTCTCCCAACAATTCATTTTTCCTTTCCCAACCAAGATCAAGGAGGAATGAGAAATAATGAATGGAGAGTATAGAATGAAGAGTGTGAACAATGAATAATGAATGAACCCTCAAACAACCCAAAGATGGGTTTATATATTTACTTGAAAATCAAGAACCACATGGCCTTTCCCCAAGAAGCACATGTAACCACTTCTCTCCATTAAAACAATTATGGGTAAATAAAATATGATAAAATGACTTAGCCCCTTAATCCCCCCTCTCTCATGGAATCATAACCCCTATAACTCTTGTCCTTGTTTGTCTAGCATCCAATGATGTATTTTATTATTAACAATGATCAAAACATTACATTTCCTAGGCACATTGGCCTCTTTAATTGTTTGGGCACTCCATACTTTCATCAAATAAACAAAATACATTATTTAATATGGGGACTCAAAACTGGGGTATTACATCTCTATAAAAACAAATCCCACATTGGTTGAGAGATGTGGCCCACAACAACAAATAAGCTCAAATATACCATGATCTCTATACCAATGGGGGAAATCACAAGGGAGCGGTTCCTCCTACTAACATAATGGTTTATTGGTTGCGGTGTGAATAAATTTGTTTCTTATCCTTCCCCACTCCCCTTCTGTAAGAAAAATAAAAAAAATATCACTACTAGTACTCCACAATACCCCTTTCACATGTCTTTCATAATGGTGGATTGGTTGTGGTGTGAATATCCTTGTTGTTGGGCCTTCCCCCCTCCCTCTATGCAAAAAAAAAAGAAAAAAAGAAAATCATTGGTAGTACTCCATAGTACCCCTTGCACATTCCATCCAAAAAAAATACCCATTACCAAGTCAGATACACCTAAAATTAGTCCATCTTGGAATTGTTTACATGACATAAATATCTCTCTATACAAAGATTAATACCACGTTGCTTGAGAAATGTGTCCCACAACAACATATAAGCTCCAATATACCATTATCTTACGTCAATGGGGGCAACCACAAGGGAGCATTTCCTCCTACTAACATAATGGTCGGATTGTTGCAATGTGAATATCCTTGTTGTTCAGCCTTCACCCCTCCCTTTGTGCAAAACATCAAAATAATCTCTCACTGTAAGTGTGCTAGAAGTACTCCACAATACCCATTCCACATACCTTCTAAGAAAAATACTCATTACTAAGTTAGATACGCATGAAATTCGTGTCTTGGAATTGTTTATATGATATAAATACCTCTTTATACAAAACATTAATCCCACATTTGTTGAGAAATGTGGCCCACATCAACATATAATCTCTAATATACCATGATCCTTATGCTAATGGGGGGGAACACAAGGGAATGGTCCCTTTCACTAACATAATGGTTTATTGGTTGAGGTCTAAATACCTGCATTGTTCGATGTCCACCCTCTCTTTATGCAAAAAAGAAAAAAACATTCTCAATAGTAGTACTCCACAATACCCCTCACCTCAAATCCAAGTCTTGGAATTGTTCTAAGACATAAATACCTCTCTATACAAAAAAATGATCCCACATTTGTTGAGAGGTGTGGTTCACAACAACATATAAGTTCTAATACACTACCATCCTTATGGAAAAGGGGCAACCAAAAGGAAGTGGTCCCTCCTACTAAAATAATGGTTGATTGGTCGCAGTTTGAATATCCTTGTTGCTCAGTCTTCCCCCCTCCCTCTGTACAAAAGTTTTAAACACAAAATCACTGGTAGTACTCAGCATCTTGTGGCTACCTCCTAGTAACATATAAGTTAATTGGTTGTGGCATGACTATTCTTTTTTCTTAACCTTCCCCCCTCCCTATATGTCGATTAAAAAAAAAAAAAAACTCACTTGCAGTATTCCACATTACCCCGTTAGCATGCCTTCCTAAAAAATTCTCATTACTAGTTGGATATGCCTAAAATTTGTGCATCTTGGAATTGTTTTTACCACATAAATAACTCTTTGTACAAAAAATTAATCCCACATTGGTTGAGAGATGTTTCTTACAATAACATATAAGCTCCAATATACCATCATCCTTATGCCAATGAGGGAAATCACAATAGAGTAGTGCCTCCTACTAACATAACAGTTGATTGGTTGCAATGTTAATATCATTGTTTCTTAGCCTTCCACCCCCCTCTTGTGAAAAACATAAAAAAAAATCTCATTCGACAATACTCTATAGTACTCCTTTCACTTTCCTTCCTAGAAAATGACCATTACTAAGTCAAATATGCCTAAAATGTGTGCATCTAGGAATTGGTTGAGAAATGTGGCCCACAAAAACATACAAAATCCAATATACCATGATCTGTATGCCAATGGAGGCAGTCACAAGGCAGTGTTGCCTGTTTAAGGATAAATTCGTGAGTGCGGACACAGACCAATCTCCCCAGATCCACCTGGATCTGGAACAAACCGTGACAGAATGCTACTCTTTCCCTAGATCTAGTTTTTTGAATGAACTACGAGAAATGGATGAGGTTCATACCTTATAAACGCTCTCCTTTAATCTCTGTTGTTCCTCGCTCTGCTCCGATGCTCTTGTGTCGTCCAATCACAACAACAACACAAACCAATCACAGCAAAGGCATTAATATATTCAAACCCTAGTCTATACATGTGATCAAGGAATCATGTAATAAGATGACATCATCATTATGGGAAAGGGACACATTCATGTATTGTAATAACTGAAAGAGAAATATACAACCTGAGCCTTGATGTCGTAGATCTCCTTTCAATGGCTCCTAGTTCTGACACACACACACTTGCTCATGTATGAAGAAGTTCAACTACTTGTAATGACCTTGTTGTTGGCTATATCTGCTGCAGCATCAATTCTCCATACAATAATACACCAATTCTCCAATCAACTCTTGCTTCTTTGCTTCTAACCTTTCCATGAGTAATCTCCTCAATATATAGTAGAAGATTGATTAGTTACTTGGATAGGGAATAATCCCAAGATATCTGGAAAGTCAGTACTTTTCCAACCATTCGAACTCCAACTCATCCTTCTAGAAGATTCCTTCTAGAAGAATCGAGAACTTATTCATTTTCTCCTTTAGAAACATTTCCGCACTTTAAACATTAACACAGTGCGGAAAGTCCGCAGTCCAGATTAACGCAGAATGCGGAAATTAAATATTTCCGCAGAAGAGTATATAAGCAGCCTGTGTATCATTCTCAAAATATGATTTTGAGAAAATGACAAGTGTAACTTTCTTCAGGAAAATGTTCTTAATGAAGAGTTTGATCTTCCATTACCATGACATGATCATAATATCATCTCGATAACCAAAAATGTGGATAACATTGCCACACCTAAAATTTGTGCCTCTAAGAATTGTTTTTACGACATAAACACTTCTCTATACAAAAAATCAATCCCACATTAGTTGAGAGATGTAGCCCACAACAACATATTATGATCTTGATATAAATATATCTTTTAAAAACTAAAGAAAGAAAAATCAATCAATCTTTTAAGAAAAAGGATGTGATTTTTGTTACTTAATACTTTTTTCAAGTGAAATCTTTTTTCAAGTGAAATCTTGATGAATTCAAAGGAAAGAGGAAGTATTTTGAAAGGAGATGTAGTAGTTCTTTAGTGAATAAGGAAAATGAATCATTTTTTTTAAAGGAGTAGAATATGAGAAAGGCAAAATGCGTGAAGGCATGTTAGTCGGTGGCAAAACTCATTAATGAGTAATTATATAGCCATCCCCACTTAATCCACTCACTTATTTTTAAATCTTAAAATATAATATAATTTGTATTCTTTCTTCCATTTTATCATAAGACTCATTAATGAGTGATTGTATAGCCATCCACACTTATTCCATTCACTTATTTTTAAATTATAAAATATAATATATTTTTAATTCTTTCTTCCATTTTCACATAAATATTTGTTGTGATTTTAAGTTTAGCATTTTGAACATTTTCTCATAAGACTTATTAATGAGCAATTATATAGTTGTTCCCAATTATTCCACTCACTTTTTTATAAATCTTAAAATATAATATAATTTGTATTATTTCTTCCATTTTCAAAAATAAATATTTATTGTGATTTTAAGTTCATCGTTTTGAAAGTTATGTCATGGAACAACTTTAAAGGGATTACAATATTTATTTATGTTACTTAGTGTCTTTATGTAATTCAATGTAAAGCATAACATATTGTAGAGAGCGACCTTGTAGAGCGTGCCCCACATAGAATATTTGTTGAATGTATATGAAAATGTTACACATAATATTGAAGACTTTACTATAACCAACACATTTGGTCTTACTGAATTTGGATCTGTTATGAAGAATTTATGACGTTTTTACCCGAAACACCTATTTTAGACTAGTTTCGGGACTAGCCACAAACCCTATTTTCCACGGAGTGTAACTCCAAAAAAACAATGACCCACAAGATGATTTTTTTACCACAAATACTTGGATATGTGTCATCAATTTCATATCAATTTCATGGTCTGAATCATTCTAGAAAAAAAGTTATTGCAAAAATGGTGAGATGACCTATAAATAACATACCTTAGAAAGCATCATCAAAAGAATTTATCCTCCCTTGAATTCCGGCCTTATTTTCTTCACCTTCCCTATGAAATTTGGCTTAGATATCCTTTGGTTACCTCATACACCTATAGATTCTCAAGTGTGGTATCCATGGGTAATATGTCAAAAACAATATTGAACTTGGAGAGAAAACCGTGAGGATAAGAGTAAGTGGCAGTTTTGGTTGATGATTGCAAGAATTCAAGGTACAAAACTATGTTCTCTTCTCTACTTATATATCTTCTCTACACTACATCTTTGTGTTTGAAATGGACCTTTGTTTTTGCAACTGATACAAATCCTTCCCTACTTTTGCATGGAATAGATTTGATTTTGCAACCAGTAGTTTCCCTGCATTTCAAACTAAAAGTTTCACTATTGGATCATCTGTGCTAGATGAATCTCATGTAACCGCTAATAAGTATTCTCCAAACCATGATGAATTGTGTGATAAGTGGGAAGATCTCTCATATCACATGTGAAGCCCTCATATGGTGTGCTGCGTGTAAGGAAAGGATATATGTCTCACCACATGAAAAGCAATATAAAAACAACTTATTTGAAGCAATATAAATTCAACCATGTATTGAATAATTCAATGCCCAACATATGTAGTGCATGATTTTTACCATCTTACAAAGAGAAACCACGCAATGAGGGCGTAAACATGTGGTCAGATTGGTATGCAAGCATTTCCATGAATCGCAGCCACCTGGAGCCACCTGGAGGGCATTGAGGTTGGAGTAATATTGATCTAAAAGATTGTCTTAGAGTCTTTAAGTCAACCTCACGAGGATAAATTCCCATGTGTTTTTAAAGATTTGGTACTCCTCTATTTCAAATAACATACAAGAACATAAAAATGCCTGAGAAAGGACCAATCTTATTTTTGAATTAAATATTCACATGTAAAGAATACCTAAGAAAGGACCAGGTATCTTGTATAAAGAAAATATTTTCACTATGCTACAAGTATGGACCACATATAACAGAGAAATCTAAATGATCATTTCATTAAACCCAATAAATATTTTGATAGACACACATCTAAAATATCATGCTTAAATACAAATTCTTATGAAATCAATAATGTTATGTCCCAAACTAGTTCTTTGGGAACCTCAAAAATAATAGATGTGATGCAGGAGCAAAACCACCCCAAGTCAAAGTTGAAATTCCAGGACCCTCCACAAGAAGGAAGCGTGGCAAGAGGACGTGATTTTCCATTATTTCATGTGAATTTAGTAAGGTTTGGCTGATTTTGTGCAATTGATGGAGATCTTAGGAGAAATCCATGGATCTAAGATGATCCACAACCTTGTATTGTTCTTGTTTATTTATGCAAGTTTTCGAGCGTCTGAGAGGAGGGGGCTAAGAAAAATGTAAAATCAGGTTGTGGAGAGTGGCCTGACCCATAGAGGCCATGTAATGTATGATCAATCTTGATGTTAATGTTAATGGATGTATTTTTGTGTATCTCGAGTGTTATCTCTGAGTGATGAATTCAAGGCTTAATTTTGTTGTTGTGTGCACAAAACGGTTAAATCTATGATTCAGTTATGTGTGAGTGAGAGGTCTTGAATGAGGAGTTGTTGCAGGTCTGATGCATAGCGTAAGTACTTGGTTGTAGGTTGGAATGGTGAAGAGATGCATAGTACAACAAGGAGAAAGATCGTTTGTCAATCACAAGATGGATCAATGGTGATCCTTTGAACTGATATCATGATATCGAGGGAGAGAAATGGCCATCCATCAGAAAGGGTCATCGGAGCCTAATGAAATCTAGAAGTTTTGAGGAGGGAAACTCCGAGAAATAGATCTAACCATTCATTGGAGAAGAGAAACAATGGTCCATATCAATTGTAGATTGAACCCTCACGGATTTGGGTTCCTCTAAAGCCTCGATGCCAAAACTCCGATGAGTGATCAAAACCATTCATCGAAGAGGAGGTTCAACGGTTCATATTGTAGGTAGAAGAAACTCAACTGAGGGTACAAATCTATTTGGATATTATCAAACCAATAGTTGTGAAGGAGACACATGGCCATAGTTTCAGTGAACTCTCAGAGTGGTCTAGTTTGAACTGTCAGAGTGACCCATATTTGAGGAGTCTGATGGTGGCACTTCGATACAACAGAAGAAAGGGTCTAATAGAGAAGTCAAATAGAAGAAGATTTTGATAGCTTGTAATTGATTCCAGCCCATGGTTCTATCGAAATTAAGCGCATGTATTTTAGCGTTTGATTGTAATGCCTAGCACTTGGTCCTATCGTGGTGAAAGAAGATTAAGTTCCTATGAAATTCATAAGGTGAGACTAAGTTAAAGACTCCAAGATGTAGTTCAAGGTGTAGTTGAGATTGTATAAGGAGTTTTATTTCTTCCATGGATGAATTTTTAATCCATGTGTGGGATAGATAACCCACGGATCCTTAGATCGAAGCTCATAAAGACTCAATTTGACAGACCACCAGTTTTGGTCTTCATCAAGATTTCTTTAAATAAATAGGCAATAATGTCTTAGGTTACAAATAAAAATAAGTGTTTTTCCTTCAAATATGAATGGGATGGGCTTCCCACATACCATAAAATGAAAGAGAGACCTAGAAGACAAAAAAAAAATAGTCAAGGTTCAGCCTTAGGTTTCACATGTTGTTGGGAACCAAAAAAGGAAAAATTACAAATGAATGAAGAAGAAAGATGGCAAGGGAAAGAATAAGGTTGCTACTTGACTTACTATGATGGAAAGTTTTTTAATCCCTTTACTTGCTTGATGAGGCGTCCTTTGTAGATGGTTGTTGTTGTGCTAGAGGTGTAATAACCGTTGTAACCACTTCATGTTGATTTGCTTCAGTGATCTTAACCAATTTTTGTGTTAACCATTCTTCTATGTAATCCCTCATCAGAGTAACTGTTATTTTGTGCTTGGTTTTTATTTCAATTATTTCACTATACATTTCTCTTAAATCAATACTTGATTCGTGAAACATGTCCTTGATATCATCTTTTTTATTTATGTATTGGACAAGCCACCTTTCCACCTCATCTTTGGAGAATTCCACCTAGTCACTAAACTACTTGCCCATGCAGATTTTAATACTTCAATCTATTACAATAGTTTCTATTTATACATAAGTATGGTATCCATTAATAAATCGGGGTCATTCAGTTCTTTTCTAAGATCAACAAGTTTAATAAATAAGTCATATCTCTTGATTTTAACAACTTCCAATTCAAACAACATTTCTCTTAAAAATTTAATCCTTTTGCTTCTAGCAAGAGTTAATCTATTTCATTTAGATACTAGAGGGAATATTTTGTTCTCTTCTATGGGTATTGCTTCGAATTGAAAATTTTGCTGCAAAAGTTCCCACAAATTCCTTGTAAAAGCATTCATGATTCTATAGATCCTTTTGGAGACATTCTCTAAAATGTGTAACCCTTATTGAAAAATTGGTTGAACTTTGTGCTAGTTCCCAGATTTCATGGATTAGGTCTATTATTTTCTGGATTCCATCTCCAACATATTTTATCATAGAAAAAGACAAATCTAATATGCTTAACTTGAAATAGATAACACCACAAGAAAAATATACCCCAAGAATAACATAAGCATTCAATAGAGAGCAGAAACAAAATATTGATATCACCAAGAAAGCTTTGTTCACTTGCCTCTTTGAGGGGCTGGCCTCCAAAATGAGCAAATCTCTCTTACAATAATACTCAAGACAAAATTTCTCATACCTACTACTCTTATTTATACTATTTCTATCTTCTAAAGAACATTCTAGAGGAAGACTTTTCTAGAAGCGAAAGATTCTCTTAGGTCTTCTTAAATTGACTTGTTCACATTTATTTAATAGGCCTTATTAACTAATGTCAGTCTTTATTACATGGAAAATATATCATTATAATTAATTACTATCTAAACCCCCACATGGAGTTTGGTCTCATCATCCCTAATATCATGGAGGGAGAAGTAGTGTTCCATTTGGGATACCCACCCAGTCGGGTCTGATCCATCAAATTTATTCATCTCAACTTTTGGCACCTTATTCCAAGAATTTGGAGAACCCTAAGGGGAGTGGGAAAGATGAGTATTTTCATAATGGGAATAATGAGTAACCTCAAAGTGGTACTCAAGGTTCTTACCCTTGTTATGTGTCACCAAGTCTTGTAGTTGTCGTTGGATGGTGGTCAGGATTGTATGGACCTGGTCCATGTCCTCAAAGAGTTTTTTTACCTTAGTGTCTGACTCTTCCAGGATCTCAGCATGGGTGGTAGGGGCCATTATGGAGGCCTAGGCCAAATGATACCTCAACAATCAACACAAGATAAGGAGGTTGTTGGGATAGGTGGTGAATAAGGGTGTCAGAAAGGGGGGTCGGTTCCATGGAAAAAAGAGGCTTAAAAATGAGAGGTACCATGAAAATCAGGACAAAGAGAGGAATCCAATGGGAGAGGTCCCAAATAAGGGTGTCAGAAAAAGGTCATGTCCACTAAAAAAATAGGCTTAAAAATGATAAGTACCATTGCAATCAGGACAAAGAGAGGAATCCAGTGGTAGAGATCCCAAATAATGGTGTTGATGGGACCACTATACTCTTGCGGAGTTGTACTCTGATCTGAATATTGTTGCCTCATTGAAATGCCCAAATTCTTAACAATAAAAAATGTGTAGTCAATTCACAACCAAAATGAAAAGGGAAAGGCTTCATGACAATAGATCTTGTCTATTAATTTTCAGTTATGTTTCCTTACCCATGAGTTAGGGTTTTCAGGGTTCCTATAGGAAAGGGTTTTTGATGTGTTATAGCTCTCTGATATATGTGCGGGGTTGAACAATAGTACTTGGACCAATATCTCAGGGCACCAACTAAGGAGGCTAGACCTTAACCTTAGTCGTACTACCCGATTACCTAGATACTAGAGAGTATCTTCCTAAGTGTTGTTCTCGATGGCACTATAGCAGTCAGGAAACCGATCGGTTGATCTACAATGGGTTTCAGGATACCTAGGCTAGTATGTATAGATATGTTTCCTAATGCGCTACCACTCAAAGGGGTACCAACATGGGTTAAATGTGAGATTAAAAACCTCTTGTATTTATTGCGTGTATACTTCCCTGACCGTGAATTTATGCATTGAACGACAAATCAATGTAGCTTAAAGATGCCAAAAAACGTCTCTACCCTGAAAAAAAATTGCACACAATTCCTTCCTTGGAAAGCGCTCTGATACCACTTGTAATATGCTTAACCTGAAATAGATAACACCACAAGAAAAATACACCCTAAGAATAATAGGAACATTTAATAGAGAGGAGAAATAAAATATTGTTATCACTAAGAAATCTTTGTTCACTTACCTCTTCGAGGGGAAAACCTCCAAAATGAGAAGAGCTCTCTTACAATAATACTCAAGACAAACTTTCTCATACCTCCTACTCTTATTTATACTAAGTTTATCTTCTAAAGAACACTCTAGAGGAATATCTTTCTAGAAGTGGAAGCTTCTATTAGGTCTTCTTACATTGACTAGTGCACATTTATTTAATAGGTCTTATTAACTAATGTCGGCCTTTATTACATGGAAAATATATCATGCTAACTATTGACCTACTAAGAGGGGTTAAGGTCGGACCCTAACGACAAACTAGATGAACCTTTCAATTTGCTAATGCTTTTTGGGACATCCTCAATAGTAAGTGTTGGTTGAATTGCAGTTAAAGGTTCAACAAACAATGGTTTTGGAATTAGAGATTTCTCTAATTCCTGTATTCTTTCTTTTAAAATTAAATTTTCTTTCTCAATATAAAAAATGTACTCTTTTAGTTCTTCATCAGTTTCCTCATGAAATTGTATAATTTTTTAGGGTTCAACCTCATGAAAATCAATTTATGATTTCCATTTTTTAGAAGCCTTTTTACTTTTCATGTTAACTTTCTCTATTAACAATTTCTTGGAACTTTTATGGTAGGCTGCATGGTGAAGTGTGCCAGATTCTTCTTCAAAGATATTTGGTTCTTGAGTAACCAAAGCCTCAAAAATTTCCATAGTCTCCGACAATATTTGTTCTGACCAATTGGGTTCTTCTATCACTTCATCTACATCTATAGCTCAGGGACTTTCCTAAATTTCAAGTATCTCTAGTTTCGTTTTCTGAGTTTCTCTCTTTATTTTAACAAGAGTATATACAACATGAGATTTTTCCAAAATTTTCCTCATAGGGTATTTATCACCACCGTTATCTTAATTTTTGACTGGTGTTTTCCTTGGTTCTAGACCTCTACTTCTAGATTTTGTCTTTATAGAAGTACCACTCTAAGAAACACTAGGTGAATTAGGGTTTTTTCTTGTTGCCTCTTTTCCCTTTTGTCTATAGCACTCATCAGTGCTATCCACTTCTACAACATCATTTAATGATTATCTAATTGAGGCCTCAGGGGTATTTTGATTGTCCCCTCCTCCTTCCTTGAACTGTTCATACTTATAAAAATAAGAAGAATATCCCACCAGGGACATGTGTGCAAAAAATAAGTCTTTATGGTCAAAACCCTCATTGCATTGAGCTTCCTTTAAACCAAGTTGATCAAATTGACCTAAAAATTCACCCAAGTGAGAAATATGCTTGAAAACAATTTCCCCAACTCTCCAAGGTAGTGGGATGAACTATTTCTTCCTTTTATCATTGAAGAAGTGTGCCCAATATTTGTATTGTATCTACACCTCCGTGACAAAGATTTTATCAGATACATAAAAGGAGAGCAAGAAGGGTTTCCCTTGGAAACCGAATAGTCTCAAAAAAATGAAACCCTCCATAGTCTAAAAAATTCCTTTCTCGACAAGAAAGTAGGTAGCCTCTAGTGATAATTGTGATTTAGTAGGACCAAAGATTAATTTTTTGAAGTAAATAATAAAACTATTATGGACTTCGTAGAAATTTTATTGAGCTTTGTGTCTCAATAATGAAGGATACTGGACAAAGAATGGTTCCACCTTGAAATCAACACTCCTTGATCTCAACAAGTCTTCAAATATGTGGCAATAGGCTATAGCATATACCAAAAAATAAGTCATATAATTTCCAGGTTTTTCTCAAACCACCCAATTTAAATGATATCTCATTTGAAATAATTCATACCCATTTAATCAAGGATTCTTCGTGAACAACAAAGTGAAGAATATAAAAAATATATTTTGGAACAAAGGTCATGGAATCCAATCCAATGAAAATTATTTGTAAGGGTATTTCAAAGAAATTACCTCAACTTGAGCGAAACTGTAACAGTGCTCAAGCTGGCAAGATAGTTCTCAAGGAGATCTGCTTCTCCTCAGTGTTCCTTAAGAAATTCACCAACTTCCTCTTTTTTGAACTAAATGGTGGGTTTTTGGAGTCGCAACATTCTTGTGAAAACTAAGGGAGTCAAAGAGATTAGTGGATTCCCTTGAACTTGGATAATTTTTCTTTTTGTGTTAAATTTATTTCTACACTGTTGGAATATTCACCAATACTAAGCAGGGGTGAATCAATATTGAGCACTTCTTACAACTTTTAATCAAAACACGTGATCTTCAACTTATCAATTAATTTATCATTTATGATTGCATGCAATACATCATTAACAACGCCATTCAGCAATGCATAACATACAACCACAAATACATAGTACACCATAATTTTACGTGGAAACCAAAATGGGAGAAATCCACAAAATGATTTCTTATATATCAAAAGATGAAATTCATAGGAAGCATCAAATTCAAAAATTCTCTAGCACCAACTAGAAGGAGGCTCCAACCCCCTTTTTATAGGCTCCAACCTAAAATAAGCTACAACTCCCTGAATTCTCCAGCTCCAATTGGAAGGATGCTACGACCCCCTGATTTATAGGCTCCAACCTGAAGGAAGATCCAACTCCCTGTATTCTTTGGCTCCAACCAGAAGGAGCATATGACCCCCTTTCCTATCTCCTTCCTTCCTCCCTGAAATATAAATGGAGACTCAATCTATCACTAAAATTGTCATTGATAATCAACATGTCATTGTCATTGATAATCAACCTGTCATGATCACTAATAATCAACATGTCACTGATAATAACCCTCTCATTGTCACTGATAATCAAATTGTCACTAATAATCAACCTATCACTGATAATAAACCTGCCACTGATACAAATACATCATCATAATCAAACCAGATCCATTCACATAAATCATATGCCAATATCACCAAGAACATATCTTAAAATGTATGCCCAACATCACCAATATATGCCTCAAACCATGTGCCAAAGATATGCCTCAAGCAAGTGTCATAACATCCATGATAAACCATAAACCATGTACCAAATATATACCTCAAATAATATGCCTAAAATCACAAACATATGTCTCTATCCATGTGCCAAAGACTCTCCAAGATATGCCTCAAGAATATACCCTAACATCAAGATATAACCCTCAAAAACACATATAAAGACATACCTTTAATCATGTAACAACCTGGTGAATACGATCTATGCTCATCATACCTTCCTCAACTTCAGCATCGTCAAATTGGGTCCACTTAGAAAATGGTTCCACATATAAATTGGGTCCACATGGGTCCACATATAAACCCCAACATCACTTGTTAAATTTATCTTGAACACTTGTTTGGGACTAGTTTCTAGATTAATCACAAATCGTAACTTCCAACAAGTATAAGTCCATACGTGTAATGAATCAAGGCTTGAAACTTTTATCCAATCTTATTTGATATCTTCTATGGAATTTCTACAAGTTTTGTTGCTTGATTCCTCACTAAAAAGGAGAAATAGTGAAAATAGAAAACCTTCCTGAATTCTATCCTATTCTAGAGACCGAACTTGTACAACATGCCACATGCTCAATATTTGATATCTATTTATGAAACTCACAAAAAAAATACTACAAACTAGAATATTTCCAATGCAATTGGTCTCATATAATTTTGATCCTCTATAAAGAAGTTATGATTGTTTTACCTGAAACACTTGTTTGAGATAGTTACAGGACTAGTCAAAAACCCTATCTTCCACATAGTTTATCTCCAAAAGTAAAATGAAACAGAAGCTAAAATTTTTACCAAAGGTACCTTGATATGTCTTCTCAACAACCTCCAACTTTAGCTATATGAATAATTCTAGAAAAAATGTTATAGTGAAAATGTTAAGATGACCTTTAAATAACATACCTTAGAACACATCATCAAGACTTCATCTTCCCTTGGAATTTAGCCCTTCTTCACTTCATGTTCCATCTGAAATTCGCCTCAAATATCCTTGGTTACCTAAGATAAAAATCACTTGATTTAATGTAACAAATGAACTCCTAGGTGCCTTTCTTATACTAGATCTGGCACCCTCTTTTTAGGGCAGACTTGACCCAAATAAAATTCAAATTAATTTTTAATGATTATTCCATTGGGGACGAATTTACCAAAAATATCCTTAATATTTATTTTAATATTCATTGTAGTGGGGTTTACTTGTAACTTCTTGTTTGTAACACTTTTTAGGGGCTGACTTGTAACTTTTTTTCCTTAGATTCGAGGCTTCTTTATTTGCGTTTGGGGCTTCATATTTAAGAGGGCATAACTTCTCAACCGTGAGGAACCACGTGGCGTACCATCTATTGTTGGAAACAAAATGAAGAGCACTATCCATCTATGAGGCTTGTGCATGCATTTACAATGTACTTCACACACTTTTTCTTCAAACAACTTCTGGATTAATGACCACACCTCTAGGGCTTCTTAACAACTTAACCACTTGACAATATTTCCAGGGATTCTTGTAGATTTATTCAAAGTGTCTTCCCATGAGGGCCATGCTTAGAGATACACCATAAGGGGACCATTTTGGAGACTTATCCAAATGCACCCATCTCTTGGACTTCTTCTAGGGTTGACAGCTAGGGTTGACATCAATGACAACCAACTTTCCAACACACACCATAGAACTAATTATTTGAAATCCATCACCTCAGGAACACAACTGGCCAATGCTATACCTGAGATCCAAACTTGGTTTCTTTCCTTCTCTTCGGGGGAAAGTGCCATATACCGCTTGTAATATTGTGACCACTAGAACTCGTGATCCTCTCATCCAATAATGTTAAATCTGTCTCCAAAATATATGTCCTTTCTTCTACTTGACATATCTTTACACCGCTTTTTCTTCTTACAAATAGGTGGCGCTACTATCTATATAACCTTTTTATAGCATGGTGTATTAACCCTTTATTATATTTATCGTGTACCACCTTGATTATTAACCACCATATCTCTTATTTCAAATTTGTTGGCTTGCACGGTAAGATTTTGGATTTATTACAAAGCTTTACGAAATATTCACCACTTTAATAACAATATTAGATTCACACAAGTGGTAGATGACGTGGTGGAGGGGGAAATAAATTCCATTGGGAATGGTGTTATGATGTCATGGAAGATGGAAAATGGTTAAGTATGGAAGTGCAAAGTGGGACATGGAAGGTGCAATATGATGAGCACATGATTGTGAAATGTAGGACATGGAACATGTGAAATAATAAAGGTAAAAGGGGAGGACTCTCACATCCACAATGATAAAATATACTAAGTATGATGAGAGGCCATTATGCGGGTTGCGAAAGTGGATGGGTTGTTTTGGAGAAAACAAGATTGTGGTTTGCAGAACATGGGTATGAGGGGAAAAGGTAAGTGGAAAGGAAGGATGTCCTACATACACAATCAAGAAAATTGGCTAAGTATAAAAAGGTAAATAGTGCAATTTGGAGGACGTGGAAGTAGAAAAGGTCATTATGAGTGATACGCATTTGCAGGTTACAGGAAATGAGGATTTGCGGGACAGGGATGGGTTGGTATCTCACAACGAGACTCCCGCAACACATAAAAAATGACAAAGTGTTGAATTTGTGAAAAGTGGCTAAGTGTAGACTTGCAAGTTTGTGGACATAGGAATTTGATAGTAGCTTGATCCACAAACCACATTTCAAAGAAGAAAAATGACGAAGTAAAGAACATACAAGGAACATATCAAGAAAAGGAAAAAGACTAAGGATGGATATGTATGTACCAACGTTGATCAATGAATGTAGATCAACATTTGGCTCGAACTGCGAGACAATAACCCCCTGTGGATTACTAATAATCTAGAATATTGGTCCATTGGTAAAATGGAGTCGAAAGATAGAAACAAGGAAAAAAATGGAAAGAGAAATAAATTGATGAATAATATACAAAGGGGTACAAAGAAGACTATGTATAGATTTTGGCTTGGGGGATTACCAGAAGAAATGCTTAATATATATCCCATTGACAGAAAATTATTGAATCATTCCTTTCATATCCTTCAACAAATAATAATTGTAACCAATGACCTTCTCAATATGGTATGGACCAATCCAAAGAGCTTCAAATTTTGTGTGAAAATATGGTTTTTCTTTTGCTTTGTTCCACAACAAAACCAGTTGATCCTTTTGAAAATCCTTTGAGGTAGTACTCTTGTCAAAATATCTTTTGACCACTTGTTGTATTTTGTTCATTTTCATTATTGCTTATTCTCTTTGATCTTCGAGTTGTAGAAGTTCATGATATATTTTTTGTATTGGTGATTACTCTTTTTCATCTTCATTGTTTCTAGCAAGGAATAAGGCATTCAATTCCAGATGTAATGGTAATATTTCTTCTCTTTCATATACTAAGGTATATGGTGAATGTCTAGTGCTATCCTTTGGAGTAAGGTGGCTTTCTCAAAGTCCATCTATCAATTTCTTATGCCAATTTTTGTGGTTGGATTCAATTGTCTTTTTGAGAATATGAATTAATGATTTGTTTGTTGACTTAGCCAAATCATTTCCTTGTGGGTAATAGTCAGAGGATTGACCCGTGACGATTCCATATTCTCCATAGAAATTTGTAAACTTTGAACTGAAGAATATTGAACCATTGTTTGTTATGAAATTTTCTGGTACACCAAATCTAGACAAGATATTTTATTTTAAGAAAAGGATCAATTGTTCTAAGTCAACATTTCTTAAAGCAACAGATTCTTTCCACTTGGTAAAATAGTCAGTTGCAATGATAATATAAGCATGTCCTTTACTTGACTTTGTATTTATTGGACCAATCACATCAAGGCCCCATTATGAAAATCGTTTCTCTACTGTTATAGACTGTAATGACATTGCGACCCTATTCATTTTCCCTAAAAATGTTGGGAATGGAAGACATTTTCGAATCATTTTATAAGCATATTTGAACATAGTTGTCCAAAAGTAATCAACCCGAATGATTATGTGAGCAGTTACAACTGGAAAACAATGTCCACCACAAACCTAACTATGAAATTATTGGAGTATTTCTCTAGACTTTGGGAAATCTAAACAACTTAATAGAATTCCATCAAATTTTATTTAGAAAAGAACCCCTGAGACAAGTACATATTGATTATTTTTTATCTTCAAAGATATCATTTACTTAGAAAACATTCCCAGGGGAAATTGGTCAGATTTCAGATAGAATATTGTATCCTTAAATACCATTATGATGTTGCTAAACTTTCTCCTTGTATTATAGTTTCAATTTTATTAGGGGAAGAGATGTTCACAGCTTCAATTCCATTCATGAATTTACATAATCCATGCCCCTTGAAATATTTCAAACATTTAATCTCCAAATAGTACTCTTGAATCTTTGCAAACCAATTTTACCATCTACCTTCTCTGAGTTGTTGATTGAGCAACATATTTACTGGTGAGTGTGGCACATAAGCAATGATGTGAGTTGACAAGATATAAGTCCTAAAATGAGCTATTTCCTTAACCAGGGAAAGAGATTTAGTTTCAATTATTGAGTAGTTTTGTTCATAATCATGCAAGGTATTACTTATGAAAGCAATTGGAAGTTCTTCTGCTTTTTAATTTTTCTAGGTAAGGGTTGAGGCAATCAATTCTTCTGAATGAGTATAATATGAAATCTTTATCAAAGTCAGGGATGACAAGAAGGGCAATAGTAATGGCATGTTTGATTTCTGTGAAATCTTTTTAAATATCGAGTCTATTCAAATTTTCGATCCTTCTTTAATAATTTATTTTTTGGCTTGATATTTGTAGCATAACCTAGAACAAACCTTCAGAAAAAAAATAAAAATTATCTTTCCAAAGAAAGATTGTACTCATTTTCTTGATGTAGGTGGATTCAGGTCATTTATTGCATTCTTTATGGATCAATGCATATTCCTTCTTTTCTCACAAAAGACCCAAGAGATTTCCTTTTGATATGGAAAACAAACATTTCTTCAGATTCAAAGAAATTCCATACATTTTTCATATCTCAATGACTTGTCTAAGATGCTTAAGATGTATTTCCCTTAACTTTGAATGAACTGTCAAATCATCTTGGTAATCTATCAAAAATTATCCGATTAAATATTTTAAATCATGGTCCATTGCCCTTTTAAAAGTAGAACTAACATTTTTTTGTCCAAATGGAATGTAGACATAAGCATACATTCCTCGTGGTGTAATGAAAGTAGTCTTTGGTCTATCTTCCTCGGCTACAAGGAATTGATTATATCTAGAAAATCCATCCAACATAGACATTAATGCAAAACCAATGACTTGTTGCAATAACATCTCCATATTGGGAAATGGGTAGTTGTCTTTAATGCTTGCTCAATTAAGATTTCTGAAATCAACACAAAGACGGATTTCTCCATTCTTTTTTCTTACTACCACAAGATTTGAAAGCTACTCTAAGTGTCTGATTGAAAAAATTATACCATCTTTTTTCAGTTTTTTCAACTCCATCTTCTCTAGACGCTTTAACTTGGGATTCATCATTCTCAATTTTTTCTTAAAAGGATTTGATCCCTCTTTGAGTGGTATAAAATGTTGGAAGTTGGATTTAAATGTCCTAAAATTCTTTGAACAAAAAAGTGTATTGGTATGTTTCTTCAATGGTGCAACTGGTACTAAGATTTAAATATTTTGGATAATCAGGTGTACCAAAATCATTTTTTGTGTTTCTTGAACCTTCCTAATAGATAGTTCATGTTTTGGATCCATAATATCTGTTTGACCATATATTGTAAAAAGAGATTCCAAACTAAAATAACTCTTAGGATAGATTACACCACTTTGATTATAAATTTCCTTCTAAGAATCTTCGCTTTCTTCTGAATCATATGATAACACTGAGTCATGGTCTTTAACGAAAATTGTGATGTGTTCATCATTTTCAAAAAATTTCCAATACTATTGATTATCAAGTATTAAGGTCCTAAAAATTGTCTTGACATGAAAAGTATTCTAATTTTGAGAACCATGTGAATTAAAAAGAGATGCAGATATTGCCAACAAATCAAAATCTGTATTATTTTCTCGAGGAACAAAATAAATATTAACATTTAAATGAATCCATGAGTTTCCATACTCTTCTTGCTTAATGTTTCAATTTTTCTTTCTTGATTCTGTGTTTTTTCATGATCTGGTTGATAACCAACTTTGAATCACCAGTGACCACCGGATTTTCTACTTTCATTTGAAGGGAAAGAATTAGTACTTGGATTAATGCTTCATATTCAACTTCATTATTGGTACAAGAGAATTCTAATATGATAGCATATGGGTATATGAAAGATTGAGGACTTTTGAAGACAATACCAACTCTAGTTCCAGACTTAGAACAAGTACCATCAAATGACATTTTCCAAAAATCTTGGAAATAAATTTCTTCATCTTAAGTGGATTTATTTGTTCTATGTTAAAAACAACATAATTTCCAATTCTAGCATCAACATAGTTTTGCATTAATTAATTTTATTTTTTCTTAAACGATACTAGCTTTTTGTTCTCTCGAGGAACTTGGATCATTGTTCTATCTTTGTTTGGAAACATCATGCAACTTCCATTATTCATTATATACCCTCCAATTAATGAACACCAGTCTCTTCCTAAGACAACACTTATGTCGAAGGAAAATAAACCACTATGATAGTAAATACTATTGTAATATGAGGTGTTGCACTTATCCAAGCATAAAAATATTTAGTTTCTCCATAAGCTGGGACTTTTCTTGAATCAATTGCATATATGCTTTCACCAGTTTCATAGTATTTCATAAATTCCATTCCAAGAGCTTCCATCGCTGATAGTGGCATAATATTGTCAGTGGCTCCACTATCCACCAAACAATTGTGCAGTGTGAAATCATGATTTTCTAAAGATAAGTAAAATCGAGGGACTTTATTCCTCAACCTTACCGATGTAATATTCTATTGTTTCCTTGTATTCATCACAACTGCCTTTATTCTTGAATTTGTATCATCCAATATCTTCAAAATATTATCCCTTTGTTGAGGTATCTTGACTACCTCCATGAATGGTAAAGTAATTCAAACCTTATCTAACTCATCAACTAGGTTATAATTCATTTGTAGTGGAGTCTTCATCTGATTAACAAATGATTGGTGTTTTGTTGGCTCTGGAGTGTTAGCTTTCGCTTTTTCTTTTTCAGGTTGTTCCCTTGTTTTGAATTTATTCACTTGTGTTCTAATCTGAACAACATTTTCTTGTGAATACTCAGATTTCTCTTGTTCATTAAAAATATAAAAAATATGGACCTCATTCCATTTGTACTTATTCTAAAACTTCATCTTGGTTAATGATTGTTTCATGATAAAAAATTTCAAAGTTTTCTTCTTCTACAATTTCTTCTAGCACATCAACATTTGGATTTGGAACTTTGGGTGCTCTTGGTCTATGTTATTCAATTCTATCATTTATTATTATTTGATTGGGCAATGGAACTCTCATATTTGGGTTTGGTGGAATGCGATTCTCACCTCTCTTAAGTCTAGTTATCTCATTCTTCATTTGTTTAATTGTTCTACTCATTTGAGAAATATCTATCTTTTGTCTTATTTCTTAGGAAGCTCCATGATCATTTCTCACATTAGGGGGGATGCCTTGGAGAATTCCTCCCCCAATTGCTTGATTTTAAAAACTTATGGAAGTAGATGGTCCTTGAGGTGCTATTGATAGACTGGTCATTTATCTTTGTAATTTTCCAAGAATAATCTCAGGATCAACATTGGTCTCTAACATGTATTCTTCCATTTTTGTTGCCTTTTGTATTGCCTCATTCAATTCATTTATTTTTGAAGATATTAATGCATAATTCAAATTCGAAGGCATGGTGTTCTTATAACATCCAAATATGACATGGTCGTTTGGTCGTTTCCCTTCTGGGATTTGATTCAATTTCTTAAACAATCATAAATTAAAATCCCTTATTCTTTCCCCTTTTTTGAGATGTATTTGGGTAAATTGAGTAAGAAAAGTATGTTATGGAATATAATATGCATACATAGTCATAAAAATACTTTCTAAATCATCAAATGAACCAATTGATTGAGTTGGGAGGGAAATATACCATGCATAGGTTGGACCTATCAAAGTGTGCAAGAAGACTCTGACCATTACATCATCATGTTGAATCAAATGAATATCACAAATAGTTATGAACTAATCCATATGTCTTCTTGGATCCATAATCCCATCACCTAAAAAGATAGTCAAAACTCCTTGAGGTGGGGTTGGAAATGTGTTGTCCTCCATGTAAATTGAGTGAGTTGGACCTAGACCTTCATCTTGGGTTTCTTTGTCTGTCATTTCATTCTCTTTATTCATTATGAATTTAATTTCTCGGTTCTTCTCGATCACCCATGATTAATATGTCACTTATTTCAGATCTTGATCTTTGGCCATCTTTGTGAATTAGAAGATTCTTACTTTTACTTCTTGTTATTGGACCCTTGTATGATTCCAACTTTTCTTAGGCTTACAGTTGTCTTCTTCATCTTAGGGATATATCCCTTTCTTTTTCTTGGGCATGAACTTCCCAAGTTCTTTTGAGTTCAACATGAATCCTTGTTGTTGTGATTGTCAGGTCATACAATTGGTGTAGGATACTTCTTTGATCTCTTAATGCAATTTGTATTTGGGGTTAGTGGGGTTCAAGTAGAGTCATTAAATTTTTAATCGATGAAACCAACCTTTTGTTTATTTCCCTGGTATGGTTGCAAAAAATGTTGATCTAAAATAACATCTTATGGTCTTTAAGTCAACCTCATGAAGATAAATCCCCCCTGCACTTTTAAAGAGGTGGTACTCCTCTATTTCAAATAACATACAAGAACATAAAAATTCCTGATAAAGGACCAGGCTTCTTCTTTAAAAAAATATTCACATGCAAAGAATACCTGAGAAAGGACCGGGTATCTTGTATAAAGCAAATATTTACACCATGTTACAATATTTATAAACCAAAAGAGTATGCATTTATGTAGGACAACATTTCCATCACAACAATCATCAAAGGAGAACACAATATTCGAGAAAGAGAAAAGAAACTATGGACCACATATAACAAATAACTCTAAATGATCATTTCATTAAACCCGATAAAGATTTTGATGTACACACATTTGAAATCTCATGCTTCAATTGAAGGTCTTGAGAAATCAATAATGTTATGTCCCAAACTAGTTCTCTAGGAATCTCAAAAATAATAGTTGTCTTCAAATAAATAGGCAGTAATGCATTAGGTTAAAAATAAAAAGAATTATATTTTTCCTTCAAAAAGGACTGGGATGGGGCTCATGCAGACCATAAAATGAAAGAGATACCTGGAACACAAAATAAAAGCAGTCAAGGGTCAACCTAAGGTTTCGTAGGTTGTTGGGAACATAAAAGGAAAATCAACAAATGATTGAAGAAGAAAGATGGCAAGGGCAAGAATAAGGTTTCTATTTGACTTACTCTTATGTAAATTTTTTGAACCCCTTTACTTGATTTTTGAGGTGTCCTTTGTAGATGGTTGTTTTTGTGATGGAGGTGGAATAACCACTGTAATTGCTTCATGTTGATCTATCTCGATGATATTAACCAATTTTTTTGTTAACCATGCTTCTATGTACTCCCTCATCGAAGCAACCATTATTTAGTGTTTGGTTTTTATTTCAAATATTTTATTCTCCATTTCTCTTAAATCAATACTTGATTGGTACAACGTGTCCTCAATATCATCATCTTTATTTATGTATAGGACAAACCACCTTTCCACCTCATCTTCGGATAATTCCACCGAGTCACTAAACTCACTTTCCCATTCAAATTTTAATACTTCAAGTTGTTCCAATAGTTTCTCTTTAGACACAAGTATGGTATCAATTAATAAATTGGGGCCATTTAGTTCTTTTGTAAGATAAACAAGTTTAAGAAATAAGTCACCTCTCTTGATTTTAACAACTTCCAATTCAGACATCATTTCTCTTAAAAATTTAATCATTTTCATCCAGCAAGTGTTAATATACTTCATTGGATACTAGAGGGAATATTTTTTTCTCTTCTATGGGTTTCTCTTAGACTTGAAACTTTTGTTGCAAATGTTCCCACAACTTCCTTGTAAAATCCTGCATCATTCTCTAGATCCTTTTGGAGATATTCTCTAAAACTCATAACCCTTGTTGAAAATTTGGTTAAACTCCATGCTAGTTCCTAGATTTCATGGATTAGGTCTATTCTTTTATGGATTCCATCTCCAACGTGTTTTCTCATAGCCAACAAAAAACAAGGGAAACCTTTCAATTTTCTACTTCTTTCTAGGACATCCTCAATAGTAAGTGTTGGTTGAATTGCAATTAAAAGTTCAACAAACAATGGTTTCAGAATTAGATATTTCTCTGATTCATTTATTCTTTCTTTTAAAATTAAATTTTCTTTCTCAATATAAAAAATGGACTCTTTTAGTGATTCATCGGTTAACTCATGAAATTGTACAATTTTTTAGGGTGCAAGCCCATGAAAATCAATTTTTGATTTCCATTTTTTAGAAGCTTTCTTATTTTTCATGTTAACTTTCTCTATTAACAAATTCTTGGAAATTTTATGGTAGGTCGCATGGTGAAGAGTGACAGATTCTTCTTCAAAGATATTTGGCTCTTGAGTAACCATAGCCTCAACAATTTCCCTATTCTCCAACAATCTTTGTTCTGAACAACTGGGTTCTTCTATCACTTCATCTATGTTCGTAGATTGAGGACTTTCCTCAATTTCAGGTATCTACGATCCTGTTTTCTGAGTTTCTCTCTTTCTTTTAACAACAATATATACAACGTGGGATTTTTCAAAAACTTTCCTCATAGGGTCTTTATCACCACCGTCATCCGAATTTTTGGCTAGTGTTTTCCTTGGTTCTAGACCACTACTTCTAGGTTTTGTCTTTACAAAAGTACCTCTCTGAGAAACACTAAGTGAATTAGGGTTTTTGCTTGTTTCCTCTTTTTCCCTTTTGTACGTAGCACTCATTAGTGCTAGCAAATTCTTCAACATCATTTAGAGCTTCTGCAATTGAGGCCTCAAGAATATTTTTATTATATCCTCTTCCTTCCTTGAACTATTCATACTTATAAAAATAAGAAGAATATCCCACTAGGGACATGTGTGTAGAAAATAGGTCCTTAGGGTCGAAAAAAGAGATGCATTGAGATTCCTTTAAACCAAGTTGATCAAATTGATCTGCAAATTCATCCAAGTGAGAAATATGCTTGACAACAATTTCCCCAACTCTCTATGGCAGTGGGATGAATGACTTCTTACCTTTTTCATTGAAGAAGTGTGCCCAGTATTTGTACTATCTGCATACCTCGATGACAAAGAGTTTATCAGATGCATAAAAGGGGAGAAATAAGGGTTTCCCTTGGAAACCGAATAGTCTCATAAAACTAAAATAATCAATAGTCTAAAAAATTCCTTTCTCAATGAGAAAGGAGGCATCCTCTAGTGACATTCTTGATGTAGTAGGACCGAAGATTATTTTTTATAAGTCAGAAATAAAACTATTGTGGAGTGAGTAGAAATTGTACTGAGCTTTATGTCTCCATTAGGTTGGATACAAGACAGATATTGGTTTCACCTTGAAATCAACACTTCTTGCCCTCAGCATGTATTCAAATATGTGGTAGTAGGATATATCATATACCAAATAAGAAGTCATATAGATTTTTTGGGTTTTTCTCAAACCACCCAGTTGAAATGATATCTCATTTGAAATAATCTTGTCCCGGTCAATCAAGGCATCTTCATGAACAACAAAGTGAAGAATATAAACAATATATTTTGACATAGAGGCCATGGACTCCAGTCCAATTATTCAAGCAAAAATCCAAGTGAATTATTTGTAAGATTATTTCAAAGAACTTACCTCAACTAGAGAAGAACTGCAATTAGCTCTCAGGTTGGCGAGATATTTCTCGGGGATATTTACTCCTCCTCGATGTTCCTTAAGTAATTCATCATCTTCCTCATTTTTGAACTGCATGATGGGATTTTGGAGTCACAACATTATTGTGAAAACTAAGTAAGTCAAAGAGATTGGTGGCTTCCATGAACCTGGATATTTCTTATTTCTGTGTCGAATTTATCTGCACACCAGAGAACTAATTCTTTGAAATCCATCACCTTAGGAACGTAGCCGACCAATGCTATTCCTATGCTCCAAATTTTTTTTATTTCCTTCTCTACTGGGGAATGAGACAAATGCCACTTGTAAGCTTGTGACTAGTACTGGAACTTGTAATCCTCTCATCCGAGAATGTTAAGTGTGTCTCCACAATATATGCCCTTTCTTCTACTTGACATATCTTTACACTACTTTCTCTTCTTACGAATAGGTGGCACTATTGTCGATATAACCTTTTTACAACATGGTGTACTAATCCTTTATTAAATTTACCACATATAGCCTTGATTATTAACCACCATAGCTCTTATTTCAAAGTTGTTGGCTTGCACAGTAATATTTTGGATTTATTACAAAGCTTTACGAAATCTTTGCCACTTTAATAATAGTATTAGATTCACATAAGTGGAAGATGACCTAGTGGAGGGGGAAATAAATGCCACTAGGAATGGTGATGTGATGTCATGGAATATGGAAAATGGTTAAGTATGGAAGTGCAAAGTGGGACATGGAAGGCACAATATGGTGAACATGGGATTGCGGGATACAAGACATGGAACATGTGAAATCAAAAAGTTAAAAGGGGAGGACTCCCACATCCACAATGATAAAATAGACTACGTATGAGAAGACTCCATTATGTGGGTCGCAAAAGTGGATGAGTTGTTTTGGAGAATGCAATATTGTGGGTTGCAAGATACAAGCATGAGGGAAAAAGGTAAGTGGAAAGGAAGGTTGTCCCATGTCCACAATAAAGAAAATTGGCTAAGTATAAAAAGGTAAAAAGTGAAATTTGGAGGACATGAAAGTAGAAAATGTCATTATGAGAGTTTTGCGTTTGTGGGTTATGGGGTATAGATGGGTTGGTCTCTCATAACAAGACTCCCACAACACATTAAAATGACTAAGTGTTGGATTCGTGAAAAATTGTTAAGTGTAGAATTACGGTTTTGAGAGTTTGCGGACCTGGGGAATTTGATGGTAGCATGATCCACAACTCGCATTTCAAAGAAGAAAAATGACTAATTAAATAACATATGAGGAACATAGGAAGAAAAGGAAAAATAATAAGGAAGGATATGTATGTACTAACATTGATAAATGAATGTAGTTCAACAAGTACTTACCTCGCAATCTTAGAATTTAGTTTTGACAGAGAAAGGATTCCAACCAGGATGACATGGGGATCGAATTTTACATACCATTGCGAGCATTTGAATGTCCATACCTCCACAAAGTTGTTTATTGTTCATTGAAGCCACCATAGATGACCTCCTCTAGCTTCATCCATCAAGATCAATGATTCTGGATCCTTCTAACAATTTGTTTTTTTGCACATTATTTGCATTGTTAGTTATTAAAACATGAACAAAACCCAAGATAAATTTTCAATGATCGAAGAATATTAGCTTCTTTATATCATACTATGGTTCTGCAATCTTTTTCAGTGATTAATTTATTACAACGCCTCGTTTATAGGCTACAAAATACATTGCTTTGAACATTTTTTCTGAAGTAATTTTCTTTGTGATCAGATCAATGGATCACTATTTGATTTTCTAAAATTATCCCCTCTTTGATTGTAGAACAAGAAGTCGAAGCATTTACAATTGTTCTAATTCTCTTTTTTTAAGAGAATCTATTGGATATCAACAAATTTGAAGGTTCTACAACGAGAATGGCTGGAAAAGAAGGTTATGATGTACTGAGAATCAGATAGGTGTAAAAAAAAGCTTCATTTTGACAAACAAAATGGCTTGTCATTGTTTTATTGAATTCCTTATGAAGAACTTGTAATATTAATGAATGGGGCAATCTTTTTGAAAGATGCATTTCTCGCTATGCATGGTTAGCTCAGGAAATCCAATTCTTGTATTGTTTCCTCTATCAATAGTAAGTAATTCCTAGTCATCATTGATTTCTCATTCCCTGGAGCATATAGAGTCATACTTGGACTTTGTTTATTATTATTCTGGAAAAAAATTTAGTTCTTGATGTTCATGATAGGTATTCAAATTATGATACTAGGGATAGGGTAAGTTTCAAGCCCTATTAATATCTTTTGATTATTATTTACATATATTTACAATTATAATTTACATGCAATTTTAAATTATTTAGATGGGAAATTGTTTAATATCCTTCTCTAAAAATCACCATGAAAGCTTGAATTTGATCATTTCCATCAGCGTAAAATTAGTCTTGAAATCTCTCTTTAAATAAGGTTTTACATTTAGGAATCCTAATATAATATTAGTATTGATGCTTGTGTGTTTATTTCAGTAAAATCATCTTACTATGTTGATATCAACTATTGTATTTCTACAACAAGGAAGGTAGAAAAGGAAGAATGTTCTCGATCGCTTTATAGTGAGGAAGGTGAAAAGGGAGAAGCATTCTTGATGGCTTGATGAATTTTTGCTTCAAATATTTACATAGAAGCGAATGACAAGCGTAAGTGAACCACTACTCCTTCCACACCACGTTTCTTTTCCAGGGATAGGACTATCCCAATTTCTAAAATAAGATGCTTCTAGAATCAGATCCAAGGTAGGAACCCAAGTGTTATCAGTGCACCATCTTGGGGAGGAGGGTGAAAGTATGAGTAGGGATACCCAGATGGAAACAGAACCAACCACTTTGAGACTACTGAAATAGAATCTATGTCTCAATTATCTACTTCTTAACTATAATTTTAGATTAGTTGTAAGTGGTGAAAAAATGACTTTGCTTTTGGTGGATCTTGATCCCAATCTACGCATGTGGGCATTGAATCTAGATCAAGGTGGGGTGATGGCTATAAAACATCCTTTTTAATATTTTGTTTGCTAACATTGGATAGCTTGGGGATGAATCAGGTCACGAAGAAAGTAAGGTGGGAGGTGGTGCATAACATCAAGGGTATATCCAATACAAACACTCGAGGGAGATTCCAAACTATTTATGTTCAACCACGGCACCACAACTATGAAATTCCAGAGTCTGAATTTCTAGCATATGGATTATGTGTTCTTGCATCCCTACCATAAATTGAAGTCCATCGGCTAATTCTAGTTGGCCTTTTGTTTGATAATAGATGATGGTTGGTCATGTGATCAAGCCTTGAGTGTGTAGTTGGGTGTCATTTTTTAATCTTCTAAATGCTTACTTAAAATGGATCAAGTATTTGTATTGAAGGACTTACATGAATTATGTCCACTTTCAATCAATTTTCTATGTACGTTGTTGCCCCTTCTAGAGACAGTGAAGTTAACCTTGAAGGAAAGCACTAGGAGGACTTGAACCAGATGGCATGAAATTGGATGAAATTGGACAAGGCACTATCGAGATATTACCAGAATGATCATATACAATATTGTCTGTCTATAGTGCATTTTATATCGGACCAAGCCATGGTTGAAGTGTTGCAGTTGAAGAAGGTGGTGTAGAAGGCGATGGAAAGGCGATGTAGAAGGTGATGGGAAGGCAGTGTAGCAATGGTAATGCAAAGACGGTGACCTCCGAGAACAAAGCAAGGAGTTAATTAATGTCATATTCAGAGTTAATTGATGTCAGACTGATAGATTTAGTTATTGGTAATATCTTTGTGGCAATATCTCTCATTCTTTAAAATGTTATTTAAAGAAACAAGTTGGTTGATTGGTCATGGTGGAAAAAGGTCCGCAAGAAAGAAATGATTATTTTACATGACAATGGGTGACAGATGGATACAAGGTGGTATTGATTGACATATTTTGGGTTGTTGACAGGTTTTAAAGAAAATATCTTCTTATGTACATGTCTTCTGCATAAAAATATGTTTTTAAAGGAAAATAATCATCCTTTATAAAAAGCATCCATAACACATGATTCAGATGGTGTGTAACATGATAATTTGTGATCGGTGGAAAGTAGGGATCAATGAACTATGAGTAAAAGAAAAAGAAAAGGAGTCATCTCTTTTTAACAAAATGGAATTGTCTTTCATACAAATAGACTAAATGAGTGATGTGGGGTCGTTGTACATAATATGTGGTTGAAGGCTAAACCAAGCAATGGAATGCATGCACTAATGAAGTAACTATCGCACACTTTAGCTTCCATTTTGTTACTCACTAATATTCTTATTGGTTTTTAATTCAATTTAATCTAATAATAATTAAACAATAATAAATCAGGGTAGTATGTTTGGGTCTATAAATAATCAACTATAAATGAATATGATATCATTACATTGTAGTTTTGTTTAGATCGATTAGTAAATATTGAGAAATAGAGACACATAATGTGTCGAAGACTTGGTAGTAACTTGGAAGCAACTAGTAGCCACTTTACACTTGTGATCTCAACAACCAGCCAAAAATATTGAAGTGATTGAGTGTGAATTCCCAATTTCTTGCATTACTTCTTTATTACTCTGCATCCCATGGCATCTTCCTCCATCTTGAATTTTTCATCGACCTCCACAATAGATGGAAACAATTGCTACCAGTACAATGCATTCATCAACCACCAAGGCCCTAGATCATAGATACCAAGATGAAGGGAACCTATCAATTGAACATACAACTCTATCAGATTGTAACTAAAGGTAGGGCATCTTCTTCACTAGGACTAGTGGTTCACCAGGAGCCTAATTCAACAAAATTTTCCCCATCTAATAGAGGAATTTAATACAATGGAGACAAATTCTTCCTAAAGGAGGATCACATATCCAAGTGGATATAGGTGTCCATCGACATCTTCCACCGACTTAGAAATGGTCCTACACCTCGAAAATTATAACACATTTTTACATGTCATAAAATTTCGACCCATTTTTTAGTCACTTCCCAAGTGTTTTTGGAAATTGATATGGATAAGAATCTATGTTTTCTATGACAACCAAACACATAGAGCCTCGAATAATCTTTGTAACAATCCAAGAAATGCCTCAAACAAAGGTTTGTTGGATTACTAAGAGGGGGGGTGAATCAGTAATAGCGTAATTATAATCCTTTTTCTTCAAATGTTATATCAATGTTGAATTATTATCCAATAATGAGCAGTAAGAAATAAACAATCACACACATACACAGTACACCAGTGTTTTACGTGGAAACCCAAATCGGGAGAAAACCACAGAATGTTTTTTCTTATATGTCTTGAAGAATTACATTCATTGGAAGCACCAACTTCCTTTGTTTTCCAGCTGCAACTGAAAGGAGGCTCCAACCCCCTAGTTTCTCAGGCTACAACCTAAGGGAAGCTACAAATCCCCAATTCTTTAGCTACAACCAGAAGGAGGCTGCAACCCCCAATGTTCTCTGGCTACAACCAGAAGGTGGCTACAACCACCTGTCCTTGCCCCGTCCTGCCACCCTGAAGTAGAAGAAGAATGATGGAACCATTGTCACACTATCACTATTATATATATCGTTGTAAACCTATACCAATAAATCTAAACCATGCATCAGCCATGCATCAACCTGTACCTCAAACTGTAATCAACTTGTACCATAAACAAGTGCATCAACCATGCACCAACCTGTAATCAACCTGTACCATAAACAAGTACATCCAACCATGTACCAAGTATGTACCAATCATGTTTCAACTACTCATCAACTATGACCCATCAATATGTACCAACATCATCAACTATAAACCTCATGTATGTGCCAACTCATCAACTACTTGTCTCAACCATGTACTCAACATGTACCTCAACCAAAAGCCCTCATCAATTTCATCATCCAAATCTAATTTGTAGCTATGTAATAGACCTGGTGTATATGATCACATTACTTCAAACCTTCCTTAACTTTAACAACAAGAGACTAGCATTTTCATCAAACTTTTCTTTAGTCTTACATGCCTAGTTTTGGATTAGTCAACAACCCTAACTTGAAGTAATTGTAACTTTGAACCTGTAATGTATAAAGATCTGAAACTGATACACAATTTTCTTCAATGTTTTTTATTCAATTCCTCCAAGTTTCACTTCTTGGAACCTCTCAGAAAATGATTTATAGAAAAAATGGCATACCTTGCTGAATTCTGGCTTATTCTAGAGAGAGACATTGTAGAGTGTGCCCCGCACGAAATAATTGATGAATTGCTCTGAAACTGTTACACATAATCCTATATACTGTAACCTAACCAACACATTTTGTCTCACTTAATTTTGGAAAGTTATGAAGAAATTATGACGTTTTTACCCGAAACACCTATTTTTGACTAGTTTCAGGACTGGCCACAAACCCTATTTTCCACGGAGTGTAACTCCCAAAATACAACGACCCAAAAGCTGAAGTTTTTACCACAGATACTTGGATATGTTTTCTCAATTTCATATCAATTTCATATTCTGAATCATTATAGAAAAAAATTTATAGCAAAAATGGTGAGATGACCTGTAAATAACATACCTTAGAAAGCACCATCAAGAGAATTTATCCTTCCTTGCATTTCGGCCTTCTTTTCTTCACCTTGCCTCAGAATTTTGGCTTATATATCCTTGGTTACTTCAAAAACCTATAGATATTCAATATTCTCAAGTGTGATTAAAAAGAGAGAGCCTTGCCTCTTATTTATACTTTCCAAGTAGCTTCCTTAAAAACATCTTCTAGGTCACTTGGCCCCACTTTCCTTATTTTAGGGTTAACCCACTTCTAATTTCTCCATTAAATTTATTATTGAAATAAGTTATTTTGTATTCACTTTGAATTATAATACACTCAT
>ML777122.1:457203-485559 GCA_009831015.1 Picea engelmannii
AAGTATACTTTTTTCCATCAAACTGTGGTATTCCATTTTTATACACGTTGGTACTCTCCATGATCTACCTTTCAATGGTTAAAATGATTTCTGAAGGAACCTGCTTTGATACCAATTGTTGGATTATTGAGAGCGGGGGTGAATCAGTAATAGCGTCATTATAATCCTTTTTTTTCAAATTTTATATCAATGTAGAATTATTATCCAATAATGAGTAGTAATAAATAAACAATCACACACATACACAGTACACCAGTGTTTTACATGGAAATCCAAATCAGGAGAAAACCACGAAATGTTTTTTCTTATATGTCTTGAAGAATTACATTCATTGGAAGCACCAACTTCCTTTGTTTTCCAGCTGCAACTGGAAGGAGTCTCCAACCCCTAGTTTCTCAGGCTACAACCTAAGGGAAGCTCCAACTCCCCAATTCTCTGGCTACAACCAGAAGGAGGCTACAACCCCCAATGTTTTCCGGCTACAACCAGAAGGTGGCTACAACCACCTGTCCTTGCCCCGTCCTGCCACCCTGAAGTAGAAGAAGAATGATGGAACCACTATCACACTATCATTGTGATATATACCGCTGTAAACTTGTACCAATAAATCTGAACCATGCATCAACATGTACCTCAACCTGTAATCAACTTGTACCATAAACAAGTGCATCAACCATGCACCAACTTGTAATCAACCTATACCATAAACAAGTACATCCAACCATATACCTAGTATGTACCAATCATGTGTCAACTACTCATAAATAATGACCCATCAATATGTACCAACATCATCAACTATACACCTCATGTATGTGCCAACTCATCAACTACTTGTCTCAGCCATGTACTCAACATGTACCTCAACCAAAAGCCCTCGTCAATTTCATCATCCAAATATGATTTGTAGCTCTGTAATAGACCTGTTGTATATGATCACATTCCTGCAAACCTTCCTTAACATTAACAACAAGAGACTATCATTTTCATCAAACTTTTCTTTAGTCTCACATGCCTAGTTTTGGATTAGTCAACAACCCTAACTTGAAGTAATCATAACTTTGAACATGTAATGTACAAAGATCTGAAAATGATACACAATGTTCTTCAATGTGTTGTATGCAATTCCTCTAATTTTCACTTCTTGGAACCTCTCAGAAAATGATTTATAGCAAAAATGGCATACCTTGTTGAATTTTGGCTTATTCTAGAGAGTGACCTTGTAGAGGATGCCTCGCACTAAATACTTGATGAATTGATCTAAAAATGTTACACAGAATACTATAGATTGTACCCTAACCAACACATTTGGTCTTATGGAATTTGGATCTGTTATGAATAAGTTATGACGTTTTTACCCAAAACACTTGTTTTTGACTAGTTTCAGGACTGGCCAAAAACCCTATTTTCCACGGAGTGTAACTCCCAAAATAAAACGACCCAAAAGCTAAATTTTTTACCACAGATACTTGGATATGTTTTCTCAATGGCATATAAATTTCATGGTCTGAATCATTATAGAAAAAAAAATTATAGCGAAAATGGTGAGATGACTTGTAAATAACATACCTTAGAAAGCACCATCAAAAGAATTTATCCTTCCTTGCATTTCGGCCTTCTTTTCTTCACCTTGCCTGGGAATTTAGGATTAGATATCCTTTTTTACCTCATAAACCTATAGATATTTAATATTCTCAAGTGTGATTAAAAATATAGAGCCTTTCCTCTTATTTATACTCTCCAAGTAGCTTCCTTAAAAACATCTTCTAGGTCACTTGGCCCCACTTTCCTTATTTTAGGGTTAACCCACTTCTAATTTCTCCATTAAATTTATTATTGAATAATTTATTTATTATTTACTTTGAATTATAATAGACTCATTACTTCACTTTATTATTTACCTTTTAAAATCTCTTAAACCACTTTGACTACTTTGACCTTTTGGGGCTTCTAGATGACATATGAGGGTCCTCCAACTTCATAAGGCCATAACTCTCAAACCGTGAGAAGTTATGTGACGTTCCACATACCACCAAAAATGACATGAAATGTATTATCCATATAGAATAGTTTTATCTAAAAATATATCATAACTCATACCATTACCCATCAAACAAACTTGGGTCCATTACCCAAACCTGGGGTCTCCAACTTCTCATGGCCATAACTCTCTAACCGTGAGGAGTTATGTGACGTTCCACATACCACCAAAAATGGCATGACAAGAACTATCCATATAGGATAGTTTCCCTGACAAATTCATTGTCCCTCATCTCATTATTCCACAATTAAGCATGGTTTCTCTTACTCCGCAAATCATCTTCTCGTGAGGGATTTCACCATAAGGGGACCACTTTGGAGTTCATCCATATTTACTTCTTATCAACCATGAAAAAACAATAATGAGTCATATTTACATGAAACAATATTGGGTCCATTACCCAAACCTTTGTGCTATGGGGCTTTCTTCAAGGGTTGACATCAATGACAACCACCCTTAATCAACAAGGTTGTATGTGAAATTTGTGGTCCCAAGAAGTTAACCTAGGTAATTTGTTTGTCACAACTTAGTATCACTTTTTTCCTTGGTGAAATCCATTTCACCTTTACATTTCACCACATTTCATTATTTTTCCCTGGGTAATTTGTGTATCATGTCATATTTCTACCTTTTTCCTTGGTAAAATCCACATTAACAGCTACATTTCATTTCATTCCATCTCCTAGGAGGTGCATGGCATAATTTGTTTAAATTCCCTAAATATTAACTTATAATAAGTCCTCAATTCTTATAATTTCACATTTTCCAGTGTGAACACAAATAATTGGTTTGGGATATTTTAATTAAAATTTAAAATCCTAAAACCTTTATAAATGACAAAATACTAGTCTATTAATGTTTAAATGTTATAATTGTCCATGAGTTTAAATTCCCTAAGTTTTATTCCCAATTATTCACTAGGGAATGTAACGTTTTGTCCATGAGATACACAACTTAAGTTAGTACTTCCCCCTCTATCACACATGTTGAGGCGACACATACAAAATTTAATTCTACCTATCCTAAAAATATCCTTGGTCACACATCTAAACTTTACCATGTCACTCGTTTTGAGGAATTATTTGGTCTTCATGTTTTTCTAGGAGATATTATGCATGCACCCTAGTATTTATCCTTTCATGTCATTATTTCAACCTCATCACACACTTCCCTATGCCGTTGAGTGGTGTGCCCCACTAAGAGAACCTACTTACCCTTGTTCACACCTTTACACACATGTGAAGTAACTTGACTTGGACCCATTGCACAAATTACAAAGGTACATTTCCTTCTTGGCTTCTTAATGGTTTGACTTGTCAAATATGAACACTTTTCAAGGGCACACACATTCTCTCTTTAATAGGGAAAATTCATGCATTTTGAAGATTTATATACAAACACAAATTACAATTCTATTTGTTTTATTCTAGTCAAAGTGGTCCATAAAGCACAAGTACCAAGGACACACTTGTTAGAGAAGATATTTTATTGGTTTTATGGATATATAAGCTTCTAGAGGAGTTACCAGAATGAAGATGCTTGGCATTTTCATGCATAACCAAAAAAGTGCCATCTCCTTGGAGCTTTACATATGGAAAACCAACTCAAAGTTTCCCTACTCATTTGACCAAGCAATATGATTGTTTGGAATTTTGTATTTTCTTGAGAGTGCCTTGATGAAGAGGCTTGTACATATGGCATCCATGCAAACATTTAATAAAGTGCTCAACTTCATTTGACTTGGCAATTATATTATTTTATTGAGGTAATTATCTCTTGGAGAGCGCCTTATACATGAGGAGGACAAATGGTATCCAAAATTTGCCTTTGCATGAAGATGAGGGTGGAAGAAGGTGGCATGTGGCACTAGAATCATCTAGAAAATTGTATCCAGTCAGTTTTATATGGGCTCTTGATCTAATTCTCCCACTTAGGTAGGTGTTGAAAATATTTTAGTATTTCTCCTTGGAAAAGCTCATTAGAAAATAATATTTTGTTGAAGAGGATTTAGAGTTCAAATATATATAAGGATTTTCTCTCTCCATTTGTAAATTGGATTGGAATAGAGGAACAATGAGAGAACTTGTGAGCATTCCTAGCTACAATCTTTTGGAATGAAGATAACCTTTTTGTGTTAAGATTGTAATTTATGTTTGTATAATCTTATATGTGTGGTACATATTCTAGTATGCAATTGGTTTCTTTTGATTACAATGTTGATTGTCAAAGTCAATTTGTAGGAGCACATTGTTTCTAAGGAGAGGAATTAAAGCTATAAATCTCCTTTGTCAGTGAATAGCTTGCACCTAGACTTGGAGGGAAGGAGTCTAAATCCTAAACATCTTTTGAGTGAAGCTTGACTCGCCTTTATGAATTGACTTGGTAGTAAAGATCCTATTGTGAGTTCCTACCCATTTACTTTTGTGATCTATTGTTTTCCAAATTAGGAGAATATATAGAGAATGTATCACTGTCTATCTATATTTCTTAACCATTAGGTGGATAAGATACTTATATTACATCCATGACCTCCATAGTCAAAGAAACTAGGCACTGAAACTTCCCTTTCATTTATCATTTCCAAGTCCATCCTTTTTAATACTTTCCATGGAATCCATCCATTCATGTTGTTAGTTTCCCTTTACTCCAACTCTATACCATACAATATGAGCCTAGCAACCAAAGAGAATCCCCCCTTGACTTAGGTCTACCCTTTTTCTAAAGTGCAATGTGATGGTGAGGTGACAATGGTCATCCTCCTAGTTTCACATGTCTCCATCTAGGCATTAGGACTTTTCACTTTGGGTGTGAGACTATGTATTAACAAGTAGTACCACTTTTTGATTTAGTGGTTGAATTTAAGATTTTGGTTACAATGATATTAGTTGTTAAGTCTATGGTTTCAAACAAGTTGTAATTTTAATACTGAATTTAAAAAAAAAAAAGTGCCTCTAGTAGCACCACTTTTCGATTTGTCGGTTGGTCTTAAGGTTTTTGTTAACAACATTATGGGCTTTTAAGGTTACGGTTACAAAATTTTGTAATTTTAACCCCCAAAAAAGGACGATATTGAAAGCATCACTTTTTTAAATTGAGGTAAAAACAATAACTAAATACGACCTCTATAAAAAAATAGAACTCTGAAGGGTTATCATAAAGTCAGTGACCATGTTTAAACCCGTGATGCAATTTAAGTCATTGGATACACACTATTTTTCATTATACATCATGACTAACATAGTGGTTGACTAGTTGTGGTGTAATATCCTTTTTGATCAGTTTTATTGTCCCTCTCTATGCAAAAAAACAATTCTCATTGGAACTACTCCACAGTACCCCTTTCACATGCCTTCCTAGAAAAATACCCATTACTAAGTCAGATATGACTAAAATATATGCATAATGAAATTATTTCTATGACATAAATACCTCTCTATACAAAAAATTAATTCCACATTGATTGAGAAATGTAGCCCACAAAAACATATAAGCTGCACTATACCACAATCCTTAGGCCAATAAAAATAACCAGAAAAAAATGATACCTCCAATTAACATAATGTTTGATAGGTTACAATATAAATATCTTTGATAAATATAAAATATATTAAATACATGAACTTGTTGATTGATGATCAAACCCATCAAAAAAATACAATTACCCATATTTTATACTATAATTATAATTGTCCCATTAACTAACCTATTTCACTAATAACATGGCCCATTCATATCCACTTCCTTCTTTTGTTTGAAATAGAATCCAAATTATTTGTGTGGTCCTTCCACTTGCTCATTAAATATTAATATATATGTATGTGCTAACATTGATCAATGATGAACAAAACCCAGGCTAAATTTTCAACGATCGAAGAATATTAGCTTCTTTATATCATGCTATGGTTCTGCAATTTTTTTCAGTGATTAAATTTATTACAACGCCTCATTTATAGGCCAAAAAATTCATTGCTTCAAACATTTTGTCTAAAGTACCTTTCTTTGTGATTAGATCAATGGATCACTGTTTGATTTTCTAATATTTATCCCCTCTTTGGTTGCAGAACAAGAAGTCGAAGCATTTACAGTTGTTCTCATTCTCATTTTTTAAGAGAATCTATTATATATCGATGAATTTGAAGGTTCTACAATGGGAATGGCCAGAAAAGAAGGTTATGATGTACTGAGAATCGGATAGGTGCAACAAAAAGCTTCATTTTGAGAAAAAAAATGGTGTGTCGTTGTTTTATTGAATACCTTATGAAGAACTTGTAATATTAATGAATGAGGCAATCTTTTTGAAAGATGCATTTCTCGTTATGCATGGTTAGCTTAGGAAGTCCAATTCTTGTATTGTTTCCTCTATCAATAGTAAGTAATTCCTAGACATCATTGATTACTCATTCTCCGAAGCATATAGAGTCATACTTGGACTTTGATTATTTTTATTCTAGTAAAATTTTTAGTTCTCGATGCTCGTGATAGGTATTAAAATTCTAATACCAGGGATAGGGAAAGTTTCAAGCCCTATTAATATCTTCTGATTATTATTTAGATTTATAATTTACACATAATTTTAAATTATTTATATGGGAAATTGTTTAATGTCCTTCTCTAAAAATCACCATGAAAGCTTGAGTTTGATCGTTGCCAACAGCATAAAATTAATCTTGAAATATCTCTTTAAATAAGGTTTGACATGTAGGCATCCTAATATAATATTAGTATCGATGCTTGTGTGTTTATTTCAGTAAAATCATCTTACTATGTTAATATCAACTATTGTATTTCTACAATGAGGAAGGTAGAAATGGAAGAGCGTTATCGATCACTTTACAGTGAGGAAGGTGAAAAGGGAGAAGCATTCTTGATGTCTTGATAAATTTCTGCTTCAAATATTTGCATAGAAGCAGACGACAAGCAAAATTGAACTATTATTCCTTCCACACCGTGTTTCTTCTCTAGGGGTAGGACTATCCCAATTTCTAAAAGAAGATGCTTCTAGAATCATATCCAAGGTAGGAACCCAAGTGTTATCAGTGCACCATCTTGGGGAGGAGGGTGAAAGTATGAGTAGGGATACCCAGATGGAACTAGAACCAACCAATTTGAGAACATCGAAGAAGAATATTTGTCTCAATTATATACTTCTTAACTATAATTTTATATTAGTTGTAAGTGGTGTAAAAATCCACTTCAACTTTTTTCCTTGATGAAATCCACTTCAACTTTACATTTCACCACATTTCATTAATTTGCCTAGGTAATTTGTGTATCATGTCATATGTCTACCTTTTCCCTTGGTAAAATCCACATTAAAACATACATTTCATTTCATTTCATCTCCTAGGAGGTGCATGGAATAATTTGTTTAAATTCCCTAAAACTTAACTTATAATAACTCCTAAATTCTTCATCTTTGTGCGGCTCTGGGTGGGTCGTTCATGGATCCTTCTGAGGGGGGGGATCCCCCCCTAGGTTCTTCCTCTTCAAACCTTCGGCCTTCCATGCACTGATCTCCTCCTATGCAAAGGTCCATAAGGCAGCTCCCTCCAAATTTGTAAAAAAAAATGGCAGAGATTTCTAAAGTGGTTTTCCATAATTCTTCGGCCTGACTGTTAGCTCTGAGACTAGAAGAAAATGGACTGATAGGGAATTTTGTGGGGATATGTTCCTCTCCCAAAGACATGCATCACTAGTTAGAGTTAAACTAGAAAAAAATGAACCAGGGACATATGTTTGTGGCCTTTTGTGGTAAGGGTTTCTTTCCTTTCCTATTTGAAAAAAAAAAAGAAGACAAGGATCTTATTTTCTGTAGTGGACCTTATTTCATGGGTGCAAGAGGAATGTATCTCAATAAATGGACCCCAAAATTTAGTTCAGAAAATGATATCCTTTAGCAGTCCCTTTCTCGATAAGGTTGTTGTTCCTCCCTCTTCACTTTTGGAATGATGAAACCCTAAGAAACATAGGTAACTCATTGGGAAAATAAATCAATCATGCTAAACCATGAAAAGGGATTCAAGCTTGTGCCAGAATCTGTGTGGAAGTGGATCTAGAAAAAGGACTCCCAGAAGCAATCCAATTGACTCTGGATAACTGGTCTTATGTGCAACAAGTTGATTATGAGAAAATCCCATTAAAATGCAAAGCATGTCATGAACATGGGCATTTCGCAAAAAGTTTCTCGCAAGACAAAGAATCCCAGGTGCAATATTCGAAACATGAACAATGGAAACAACAGAAAAGAAGAAAAACTAATGGGAAAGAGGCTTCCATGAATCCTCCACAAGGGAAAGGAGAAAAATCCACAGATCCGTGAGAAATACCTTCAACTCCCCCAGAAAGGAGAATCGAGTCACAATAGGTATGTCGTACTTCCACTAGAAGATAACATGGAAGACCTCAGGGAAAGCCAAGAAGAAAATGGAAAAAGGAGGCAAGAAGAAAACAGAAAAGTAAAAGAGAAAGAAATCTCGATATCAAGTGGGGAAAACATAGAAAAAATTGTTTCGAACGCTCCTCCAGAGATGCCTATTTTTTCTAAGGAAGAAAGACAAGAAACTTCTGATAGCGATTCAGACTTAGAGGTCATCCAACCAGCCACAATAAAAAAAGTAGGAAGAAAATGTAACAGAAATAAAAGGGAATCGACTGCAGATCGGGAGAAGGAATTGGGCATTCAAAAAAATCTAGAGGAAGCGGTAAGGAAAGGGATTAAATCATGTAAAAACAAGTCTACCCATCACAAGGGAGAAACATATCAACCCTCTAAAGGCGGGGTCCCAAAACCCTCTGATAAATGATGAAAGTTGTCTACTGGAATTGTAGAGGACTAGGGAGAAGGGACAAAAAATAAGAAGTTAAAAAGCTAAAAAAAATAGAAAACCCTTCAATCCTTCTAATCCAGGAGACAAAAATGAAGGATCTGGAAACCCTCCAAGAAATGCAAAAAAATTGGAAAAAAGGTGAAGGAAAAGCAATCAGCTCGAGAGGTGATTCAGGGGTGATTTGTACAATTTGTAACGCGGATGAAATCAAGCTAGAGGAGAAACTACAGTATTAGTTTTGGGTGATGGTCTCTCTAACTAAGAAATCCACAGGTATGATCTACTCAATTATCAATGTTTATATGCCAAATAATTACTTGGAAAAAGCTGGGTGTTGGAGCTCCCTATGGGACCTAGCCAATGATAATATCCCCCAAAATCTGATTATAGCTCGTGATTTTAATACCACAAGAGGGTTAAAAGAAAAGCGAGGGCGATCCATAGTGAGGGATCAATTCAGAGAAAAAATGGATGATCTAATCTCGGATCTGGATCTCTTCGATGTTCCCCCTTCTAAAGGTCTATATACCTAGAACAACAAAAGAGCAGGGCCAAGCCACATTGCGGCCAAGCTTGATCGTTTCTTAATAAGTAGCTCCTTACTTTCTCTTCCATACAAAGCCACCTCAACGATCCTCCTATGGGTAGGATCAGATCATCGACCTATCTCTCGACATGATCCTCTTGAGTAGAGCTTCAAAAAATCATGGCAAGAAGAATCAATCAAGTTCTGGACATCTTTCTTTTAGCCTCGGGTGGGCTCTTGAAAAAGTCCAAATGCCAAATCTATGTGTGGAATGTTTCAACTATTAGCAGAATAGGTATTGCTCAAATCCTAGGTTTTTCCATTTCAAGTGAATGGAAAACCTTTAAATAACTTGGTCTCCCTTTGTGATTAAAATTGTTACCTGGAGAGTATTAGCACCTCAACCTCCAAAAATTCAGAGATAAGATGGAGACATGGGGGACAATGTCGCTCAACCCAGCTGGGTGAGTGATTTTGATAAAACCAGTTCTATCCTCCCTCCCACTCTTCCAATTCTCTTCCCTCCTGGTGCCAAAGGGAGCCTTGAAAGACATGGCCCAACTCATTCGTAAATTCCTGTGGCAAGGGGGAAAGTCCAATTTCAAAAAATTTCATCTAGTAAACTGGAATATAGTATCCTCGCCTAAAAATAGTGGGGTAATGGGAATCAAAGATCTTGAAGTGACCAATATAACTATGGGAGCCAAACTACTCTAGAGGATAATTTCGGGCAGAAAGGAATGGTGGAAAATGACCATAACCAAAAAATACAAGCTGGGAGCCAGAAAAAGATGCATGGACTATGTTCCTGAAACTCATCGTGTCTCGCAAATCTGGAAACTCTTAAGAGCCTCAATTCCCTTCTTTAAAGGGAACCTTTCTTGGATCCTTGGCAATGGAAAATTGATAAGCTTGTGAAAATATTTGATTTTGGGAACTGACCTCACATCTTGAGAAAAAGAACTTGACGAAATGAAAATATGGATGACTTCATAACAAAATGCCACTCTCTTTGATATTTCTACTTGGAACAAAGATGGAACCTGGAAGGCTTGGAGCCTAGGAGTCACCCCTGATCACTTGCAGAATCAAATCCAAGTGTTGATATCCCTACTTAGAGGAGAAGCCCCTTTACTTAGAGAAATTCAGGACAGTCGAGGGTGGGGAGCATATGGGTATATAGTTAAATAAGGATACAAAAATCTCCTTTCCTCCTCAAGGATCCTTCATTCCTCATGTTATCACTCCAAGAGTCACCCTAGATTGTAGATCAGGTGAGCTTGGTAACATACAAATATGGTTTTCATGAGTAGAATTATCAAATGGTGGAATAAACTAAATGACTATCAAAACTTGCACTCATGTGACATCAAGAACATACTCTAGAAAAATTGGCTTCAATGAAATAATCAAATGCTCAATAGGATAACTGGACATGAAAGAAAAACTACTATAATCTTCTTCAATCATAAATACATCAGGTATCATATGACAACCGAATTACAATAAGGAATGGTGTATTTGTAAACCTATACCATTAATGCAGAGAATGATGGCTTCATCCAATCATTAATGAAATAGGAACAAAGTGAATTAGTCACTCATAACACAAATACACAGAATAACAGACAAGAATGGAAGGAAAAAATTGATTTGATTCACTGAAGGGTCAAAAGTCCAGAAATACAGTCTTTCAGACCTCAAGCTATACAATTATTCTCAAGTCTTCCAGATTGAACCACCCTCTCTGCTCCTTCTAACCCCCCCTCCGACTTAAAACAGTCTTTTTTATATCTTCCACTGTCAATGACAGTGCTATCATTTGAATAACAACCCTATCATAGGATTCATGTGTCCTCAAAATGGAGAGGCAACATGTGGATAACATAAACTAACTAAAATGATAAAAACTAGGGTAATACTTGCCACGCCCCTAACATTTATTTATGTTGATGAACTGTCCCTTTTGAGTGATTCTCCCTTTCACAGGTGTCCTTCCAGCTCATAATTGATATTCTAGCAACTGGAAAAGATCCGTATTGACATCTATAAACCATTGATCCTTTGAAACCTCCATAACAAGAATTTGCAACACATTCTGTAGCAGATTTTGTCGCAAACTTTCCATAGATTTTTGGAAATCTCTTTTAACTATTAACTATCTTCCATATGCTTTGTTTTCATCTTGACATTTCAATTTCTTTTGGAGTGTTCTGGAAGCTGAGTTAGCCAGTCTTTAATCTTTGAATGAATCTTTTTTTTCTAATCCTAAGAATCTTGTCGAATTCTATTCATCTCAGATTGTAGTAGAGTTTTGTATGTTTCAAGTCTGAACATTTAATATTGACATTGTCCAAGGTTTCAGAAGTTAGAATTTGTATTTGGATTGATCAAGAGAATTCTAGCTTATAGACTCAGTTTTTCTTCCTTGGCATTTGCATAGTTAAGTTCCTTCATAAATCTCCCATCAAGATTTTCACATTTATCTCTCGGATGAATCATATGTCTGGAGTATGAATATTGTATTTGGATTATCCACTTTGTTGTCAGACTTTTACTAATTGTTGCTCTCTTCTACAAGACCTCCTTGTCCCTCTAGGAACTTGAACCTATTGCCAACACAAATCAGAACAATTGCAGGCATTAGAAAATATTGTAAAATGGAAATATACCACACATTTCCTGGTTATTTCCCCAAAAAAGGTTATCCAATACTTTGGACCCCATTCATGCTGGATAAGGGCAACAACTTTTTCATGGTTATCATAGCCTTCCTTAAAAAATTGCAAAGAGATCAAAAGCATGTTGAATACTCATGATCAAAGTATTTTCATTCTTTGATATTCTATGAGCAATCTCAGCTCCAACTGCAGTCTTTTCATAGGGCTCATAGTGTGCAAATAAGATGCCTTTAACTACATGTAACACACCCACTACAGAAATCAAATTTTTTGCCTATTCTTTGAGAATCAGAACCCCCAAAATTTCTATGGAGACCTAGCTTCAGCTAGTCCTTCCCTCGTCTGCTCCCATGTGATCGTGGGTCACGACCACAGGTCCAACAATTATGGCATGTCTTTGCGTTTCGCGTCTCAGCGCTACAAGAGTGTCGATTCATTCAACTCTGCAAACGTCAAACCCTGACAGGGCTAGCGAATGGCCAATAGAAACGGGCAACTTCGACAAACACCGAATCCCAACCGGGCTAGCGGGTGGCCAATAGGAATGGGCCCCGTCACATGGTTAAGTGGAGTACAGGTGGCAAGAGGGAAGCACGCCATGGAAGACGATGTGACAGGAGGGGGTCCCACATCATTAACACACCATTGCAGACCCCCCCCCCTGTTAAAGGCAGAATGGCAAGGGGGGTCCGGAATTCACCTTAACGCCGTTGATCTAGGTGACTTAATCCTGACCGTTCGAGAGTTGTGCATCCGATTCCGAACCCCCCGCCTCACCGCTAAAGGCAGAACGGCAAGGGGGCTCTGGAATGAAGCCTCAGCTGTATATCTGGGTGCGTGGACTCTGACCGTCCAAATCTGCTCGCCACTTATCCCAATGCGCATTTGCGCCCCAGCTTAACGCCAACATCTCTTCCTCACATCTAACGGCTGTCACAGACTCTGGATCCTCCGAAAGGATCTCGCCCGTTGATCGAGACTGAACCCTCATGCTAACATGCGGGAGTTTTCAAGTCTGGATTTCACGATTTGTGGGCACAGGGGAGCATGCCCTTCGGTATTCCGAGTGTTGAAATGCCAAAGTGTCGAACGGGCCTCGATCGGCAATTAGCCCCCTGGGCTATGCCTTGGTCAATATGACCTCTTCTCATATGACCATAGTTTTAATTCCGTCGGGATTTATCAAGGTGAGGGCCTGATCTCTTGTCAACAGGACTCCCGAATCCCCGATTCCCAATTTCCCGAAGTGGGTAATCTCTCGACACGTATCCTCCCAAAATCAGACGGTCGAAGTCTGTTTCAGGGTTTCCACCATGGAACGTTCCAATCTCTTGTCACCGGGACTCCTGAGTTCTCGATTCCCGATTTCTCGAAGTGGGAAATCTCGCGACACATAGCCTCTCGAAATCGGACGGTCCAAATCTACTTTGGTGCTTTCACCCCTATTTATTGGGTGTTTAACCCTTGGGTATCTCCTAACAGATCCAACGGTTATCGGGTTTTCTAGTCGAGATCTGACGGCTCAGATTGGTTCCTAATCCTGTGCACTCTCCCACAGCTTCCTAGACGTGGAAAAATCAACAGTCCAGATACTCTCATGGACCTTGGGGATCTACGATCCTGATTTCTTCACTATTCACACAGACAAAGGAAAAGGGGTTAAGGCATTTTAACGCCCTCATTTCTTCTATCAATTTAACATCCATGAGTGACCACAGATCCTCCGACGGGATCTCGTCCGTCGATTCAATACTTATCAAGGTTACTAAGGCCTTGCGCCTTCACATCCTCTTTCCAGGTTCTTGATGGGATTTTCAAGGAGGGTATCTCTATGGGGAGGTTTACCCAAAGTACTATCTGAGGCAGATAAGGGTATCTCTCTCCCGAGAACCAGACGTGAAGTCTGAATTAGAGCAGTATGCATATAAGTAGTGATTTATGAAAACATAAGCCATACTTAGTCTTTCCATTATAAACATGCAACTACCAGATCTGAACTCCTACGGATGGGTGGTTCACCTCTCCCATCCCTCATTAATTCCTGAGGAGCCATTTACCTACAAGCCTATGAGACATTTAATTCAGGCCAACGAGTCGCTCTTGGTTCTCCGGGCCAGTGAAGTCCAAATACGGTATTGATTTTCAGTGGAAGTTAACGCCACCTTACCAGGTGCCTTCCACCACCTTTCTTCATCCATCGTGGTCTCTTTTTCATCATTTCCCCTCTCAGCAGTCCTGCAATATATACATTCATAATATTATCTACATTCTTCGACCTTTCTCATAAGATCCATTCACATCATACATTCACATTTCTGAGTTCACCACAGTTCTTGGCCAGTGTAGTTATTTTTACAGATTGGGGGAAATAGGGTGTTACACTACAAAAGTCTCCACAACAGGAGTTTTTGTTAAACCTGTGATTGTATTGATCCCAACATAATCATGGAGGTACTGAAACTCAACCTTAAGAGCTGCACTATATTTAGCATGGTTTATCATTGACATTTTGAGTTTACACCTGTATGTATGTATATATATACAATGTAGAAATTTCCTTCTCACACAGTAGTAAAGATCTTCTGGCATATATATTTCTTCAACCTTTCTCCACCAATAACAAGAACTGTTTCAAAAAAACTAAGGAGGCCAACAAAATATAAATTGTATTACTGTACAACAAGGCTAAATATGGAACATGTAATACATCCATGTTTTGCAATTCCATTAGAGTCCTCTGAATCTCTCTATCAAACCTAGTTCCTTCTTGAAGAATATCATGCCTCCTTGAGGGCCTCATAAAGATTTGTGCATTGTAGTTGTCACTACATCACATCAATCAAATGGATTGGCCATTATAGAAACAACTATCAGACCACTTATGTGTGCCATGTCCATCATCAAATATGCCCCAATTGTAGGCTGTGGCTATCCACCATGCAGCAGCCCAATCATTGGGAGGCTGCTGCAATGTATTTGGTCTCACATCCATCACATATACATTGCAGCAGCCTCCCAATGATGGGGCTGCTGCATGGTGGATAGCCACAGCCCCCAATTGTATCGGTAATATGTCTCATGCGAGGGTAATAAAAGCCTCGAGGATATGCACTAGCAAGGTTTCATCTATCTGCGACTTGAAAGAAACCAAAAAGAAAGACACGCGTCCTGCAAACGAACTCCATATACTCTGTTGTCGATATATGCGTTGTCCTTGAACTTGGATATAAATACTGAGCGTTGCTTGTGTATTGATATATCTTTCATATCGAATCGATGGAGAAAATTACCATCCAAACTATCCTAAAAACAAACTTCCATGCTGGCATGGCAACCGACGCATCATCCTATTGACATCTGCACCATCAATCCGGCATCTAGAAGCTCGGCGACTAACTCTTTTCAACACCGGCCAACACGTGTGATAAGCTCTGTGTTTTGATTTTGATTTTGGGAACATATCCCACATCGGCAGCAAGAGACAAATATTTCATTATTTTTATATACAAACCTTTCAGAATATATTCGACGCCTAGCGAGCCTTTTGGCCCTCGTGAACTCCTCGTCCATGTCACTTAGTGTTGTTTGGCGCTTAACGTTGGCATACGTGTTTGTATATGGGATAGTGGTTTGATTCGATAATGAATAGGCTTGATAATATGTGTTAACTTGTGTAGTTAATGAATAGATAATAATACCTATATCACACAACTTTTTAGGCCAAAGTAACAATTAAAAAAATATATATTTTTTGTTTGAAAATATAAGAATCTATAAAAAGTCAAGATCTAGGAAAAATGACAATTTATTATATTTTGCAATGCAGATTATAGGTCAAAGATCATATAAATTCTAGGCAAACGTGATGAATGGGAACTCATCAAGACTCAATGAGAACTTTGGAAGTTATGACAACTGGCTAAAGACCTGGGGAATAGGAAAATCTATCCTTGATCTGATGAAGGCGCTTAAAATTTTGCTGGTACATTTTGAGCGCTAACATCTAGCTCCAACTGGGATGGAGACTTCCCTGCGAGGCTCCAAGAAACTAGCAGTTCCAGTGGCCTTTTCCATTGGGTTATGGAGTCAGCTAATATCAAACCTTGAACACTACCAAAATATTCCACTCATTCAAGCAACTAATTGATAAACCTACTGCAAACTTGAAGGAAAACAAATGCTCGGGAAGTGAGCTTATTTCCTATGCTACCCTACCTCTAACCAATTATGCATTCGATCAAGTAAAAGCAGATTTCCACGGTAGTCATTCAAGTAATTTCAAGACTGAAATGATCTCATCTATTCCACTGATCAATAGATAATAACTGAAATAAAATAGCAGTAATATAGACTCCTTCAGAAGACAATACTCACCCAGAAATGCCGGTGAATTAATGAAAACTGAAATTTTCAGAAAATATGAAAAATATGACTCCAACAAGGCTGCAACTGGATCCTTGAAACTAAGATTGGAAACCTACTGACCCACAAAAAATAACTACCCATGCATATATTCTTCTTTGCTTGAAAACATATAACCTTCTTGTCTCACACTAGTTCCTTCTTCAGAATAAGAATCACAGGATAATTGTATAGAAGGATTTGAAACCTCATAACAATGATCGACTAAGAACATGTAATTACATATACAATCATCTACTACCATATGCTCAAAACATTTCAAGCACTGATCATAAGCATAACATGCATCCCTGTCCTTAAAGAAATCTGAGAATGTTGAAGAATCGTGCTCGAAATGTAAAACATACTCGCAGTCTTGTTGCTCCTCTTGTGCAAGCAGATTTTCAAAGTATGCTTGATCTCAAATTTTGTTGCAAGCCCGTATGTTCTCCTCGACTTCCTCTGCATCTTCAAACAACCTTCTTAAAGATGAAGATTTTCTTTCTCTCAGGAGAAGGACAAGATCTGAATGTTGATCCATCTCATAGTACACCATGGCAACAGTCTCGGATGACAACTAGAAGTTATGACAACTGGCTAAAGACCTGGGGAATGGGAAAATCTAGCCTTGATCTGATGAAGGTGCTTAAAATTTTGCTGGTACATTTTGAGCACTAACACCTCAACAAAATGGAAAAATGTATGGAGTCAGGACGCTCTGCCCAAAATTAATATCTTCATTTGGTCCCTAGCTCATGGGAAAATTTTAATGGGAGAAAACTTGCAGAAAAGGGGATTCCACGACCCTTTCACTTGTGCTCTATGCCAAAGAGATCAGGACACCATTCAACACCTCTTCTGGGATCATTCTTTCTCTATAACAGTATGGAATGTTTTTTACATAGAACTGAACTATCAAATAAGGTGGCCCTCATATTTAAACTCCTGCTTGGGACACTGGGAAAGGTATTACCAAGGAACCTTTCGTGGAAAACCAATCTTTAAAAGATTGTGGAAGTCCCTTCCCAAATATGTCTGCTGACAGATCTAGCTAGCAAGGAATAGACTAATCTTCCAAGGAAAATAGTCACAACCTTAAAGTGTTTCTTGCAAAGCCAAATCACAACTGTCAGAGGTTATGAACACTAAATATTTGTAATAACCAAAAGAAGGATTGGGTCACAAGCTTCAACCTCCGCTCCATTAGGAATTCTCACTCAATTCAATGATCATGCTGGCAACTTCATTCTGTCCTCAACATTGAATACTGGATTCAAAGGGAAACCCAGATCACACACTATGCTTTGATGGTGATTCAAAGGGAAACCCACGGGAGGTAGGTTGGGGGGGTTCTCTTCAAACCTGGAGGAAAAGGAATCCCAAACTATTACTGGAATCTAGGGAAAGACACCAACAATAAAGCAAAGGCATATGTTCTTCTTAAAGGGCTTCAAATAGCAAATCAGAGACAAATATAAGGCTTGAATATAGTAGGCGAATCGAAGACTATCATAAGAATGATGATCCAAGGATCTGATCCTAAAAATCTGAGCCTGAAGAGGGTAATAGACAAAATTTGTATAAGCATGAGGACCTTAAAGACCAAGTTCTTCCACCTTCTAAGAGGCAATAATGAGGAAGCAGACAAAATGGCCAACGTGGACATCAGGAAACCCCCCAGAACCTTAGGCATGGAGGATAACGATGGTCTAGCCCCCCTAGTCTAATAATAACACATAAGACCAGGATCCATCATGCAAAGGCCATGGGAAGGAACACTTGGAGCTCCAGCGGGAGACTTGGCAAGTGGAGGCAGCAATTAGCAGGTGAAATTACAGGTTCTCATCAACAAATTTTAAACCGTGCTAATGGGAATTTGCATGATTATTTCATCATGGCATGGGATGGTTTTATTGTCTGTCTAGCTAAGTTCGTGGGTAACGGATTGTCGAAGCCTCTGATGCATATGGTTCGAGCCTGCAGTAGTCCTGAAGCGGCGTGGAATCATCGGGGTGACGACGGGTTCAGTCCTTGGCTCGGAGGTATGAAGGGTCTAAGTACAACGTTCTAGGTAGAGTCTGAGTTTTATCTGATTGACATGAATTTTTCGTTGATTGTTCCTTGGGGTGAATTCTCTCAGTGCCACCAGGCAATATCTTTGTTGTGGCGAATTTCCCGTGAGTTTAAGTTGAGCCCAGTGTTCTCTGTGTTTTCCTTGAACCACCTTGCTCGAAGTTTTGTGTTGTTGGTTTATTGGAATGAAGTAACTCAGAGTCTTCGGTTAGTCTCTTTGTCGTGGAAAACTTCCCCCAAGCCTACACTAGGCCCTGTTTTCCTGGAGTCACCCTCTGCTTCCTCTTTACACCACCTTGCTTAGACCTCCTGATCGCGGCCTCTTCTGGGATCTGATTCTTCCAAATTTAGATCCTTAGACCTTTTGTTTTCTATCCCTTGGAGTCTCCTTCCTCACCTCTCGAAGAATCATCCCCTTCTTAGCATCATGGAAAACAGGAAGGGGACTCATAATGAGCCAAGAAACATGAATGAGTAGGATATATTTGCAGGACAAGACTAGTAGGACCCAGAGAAAGAATGTACAGGGTGTCAAAGGATGAGAATTCACATGGGAGCAATCTACTCCACATTAACCTTTGAGCTTGAAACTCTCTCTCAGCACAGGCATCTAATTGAAAGACTACAAGATGAAGTCTTTTATCAGTGAAGCCAAATCGAGGAGAAACACAGTCATATGGAGAATATGCAAATTCGTATGGAACAGATGGAAAGAAATCACCAACAAGCCATCACCCCAACAAGCACCCAGGGAGATTCCAAGAATTTAACTTCATCCAAAGTAAATCAAGTTCTAGATCTCGATAAGCCCGCAATAGATCCAATTTGGGAGCAACATCGACACTCATAGATAAAAAAGAAACCGGGTAGCCGACTCTGTAAATTTCAAGTGTCATGTTTTGTTTTACGTTATATATAAATGGAGTTCACTATAGGTTGTATTCTTCGAAATACAGTAGAAATGTTATAGTTAGGGAAGTTGGAAACTCAATGGACACAAATTTTGTAATAACATTCCCAAACTTCAAAGCTTCTATATGTTGAATGTCATTCATGGCCCTTTTTTGTACTATAGTGGATTTATCCACACCTTTTTAATATAAATTTTCCCAGTGCTTGTTAAAAAAAATAACTCCTCAATTCTTATATTTTCACTTTTTCTAGTGTGAACACACCTAATTGGTTTGGGATATTTTAATTAAAATTTAAAATCCTAAAACCTTAATAAATGCCAAAATACTAGACTATTAATGCTTAAATGTTATAATTCTCCGCTGAGGTTAAATTCCCTAAGTTTTATTCCCAAATATTCACTAGGGAATTTAATTTTTTGTCCATGAGATACACTACTTAAGTTAGTACTCCCCCCTTTAGCACACATGTTGAGGCAACACATACAAAATCCAATTCTCCCTATCCTTAAAATATCCTTGTTCACACATCTAAACTTTACCATGTCACTAGTTTTGAAGAATTATTTGGTCTTCATGTTTGACTAGGAGCTATTATGCATGCACCCTAGTATTTATCCTTTCATGTCATTATTTCCACCTCAACACACACTTCCCTAGGCCACTAAGTGGCTTGCCCCACTAAGAGAACCTACTTACCCTTGTTCACACCTTTACACACATGTGAAGTAACTTGACCTGGACCCATTGCACAAATTACAAAGGTGCATTTCCTTCTTGGCTTCTTAATGGCTTGACTTGTCAAATATGAACACTTTTCAAGGGCACACACATTCTCTCTCTACTAGGGAAAATTCATGCATGGTGAAGATTTATATTCAAACACAAAGTACAATTCTATTTGTTTTATTCTATTCAAAGTGGTCCATAAGGCACAAGTACCAAGGACACACTTGTTAGAGGAGATATTTTATTGGTTTTGTGGATATAAAAGCTTCTAGAGGAGTTACTGATGAAGACGCTTGTCATTTTCATGCATAACTAAAAAAGCGCCCTCATCCATGGAGCTTTACACATGGAAAACCACTCCAATTTTCCATACTCATTTGACCAAGTGATATGATTGTTTGGAAGTTTTTATTTGCTTGAGAGTACCTTCATGAAGAGGCTTGTACACTTGGCATCCATGCAGACATTTGGGAAAGTACTAAACTTCATTTGACTTGGCAATTATATTAGTTTATTGAGGTAATTATCTCTTGGAGAGCGCCTTATACATGAGGAGGAAAAATGGCATCCATAATTTGCCTTAGCATGAAGATGAGGGTGGAAGAAGGTGGCATGTGGCACTAGAATCATCTAGAACACTGTATCCAATCACTTTTATATGGAATCTTGATAAAATTCTCCCACTTAGGTAGTTGAAAATATTTTAGTATTTCTCCTTGGAAAAGCTCATTAGGAAATAATATATTGTTGAAGAGGAGTTAAAGCTCAAATCTATATATGAGTTTTCTCTCTCCATTTGTAACTTGGATTGGAATAGAGGAAAAATGAGAGAACTTGTGAGCATGCCTAGCTCCAACCTTTGGAATGAAGATAACCATTTTGTGTTAAGCTTGTAATTTATGTTTGTATAATCTTCTATGTGTGGTGCATATTCTAGTATGCAATTGGTTGCTTTTGATTACAAGGTTGATTTCCAAAGTCAATTTGTAGGAGCACCTTGTTTCTAAGAAGAGGAATTAAAGCTATAAATATCCTTTGTCAGTGAAGAGCTTTCACCTAGCCTTGGAGGGCGGGAGTCTAGATCCTAAACATCTTTTGAGTGAAGCTTAACTCACCTTTATGAATTCACTTGTTAGTAAAGATCATATTGTGAGTTCCTACCCATTTACTTTTGTGATTTATTGTTTGCCAAGTTAGGAGAAGCTATAGAGAATGTTTCATTGTCTATCTATAGCTCTTAACCATTAGATGGATAACCTACCTAGATTACATCCATGATCTCCATAGTCAAAGAAACTAGGCACTCGAACTTCCCTTTCATTTATCATTTCCAAGTCCATCCTTTTTAATACTTTCCATGGAATCCATCCATTCATGTTGTTAGCTTCCCTTTACTCCCACTATACCATACAATGTGATCATAGAAACCAAAGAGAATCCCCCCTTGACTTAGGTCTACCCTTTTTCTAAAGTGCAGAGTGATGGTGAGGTGACAATGGTCATCCGCCTGGTTTCACATGTCTCCATCTAGGCATTAGGACTTTTCACTTTGGGTGTGAGATTGCGTATTAACTAGTACCACTTTTTTATTTAGTGGTTGAATTTAAGAGTTTGGTTACAACGATATTAGTTGTTAATTCCATGGTTTCAAACAAGTTGTACTTTTAATCTTGAATTTAAAAAAAAAGTGCCTCTAGTAGCACCACTTTTCGATTCGGTGGTTAGTCTTAAGGTTTTTGTTAACAACATTATGGGATTTTAAGGTTATGGTTTCAAAATGTTGTAATTTTAACCCCCTAAAAAAGACGATATTGAAAGCATCACTTTTTGAAATGGAGGTAAAAACAATAACTAAATACGACCTCTATAAAAAAAAAGAACTCTGAAGGGTTCTCATCAAGTCAGTGACCATGTTTAAAGCCGTGATGCAATTCATTGGATACACATTATTTTGCATTATACATCATTACTAACATAGTGGCGGAATAGTTGTGGTGTAATATCCTTGTTGATCAGTTTTCTCGTCCCCCTCTATGCCAAAAAAAATTTATCATTGGAAGTACTCGACTATACCCCTTTCACATGCTTTCCTAGAAAAATACCCATTACTAAGTCATATATGACTAAAATATATGCATAATGGAATTATTTCTATGACATAAATATCTCTCTATACGAAAAATTAATTCCACATTGATTGAGAAATGTAGCCCACAACAACATATAAACTTCATTATACCACAATCCTTAGGCCAATAAAAATAGCCAGCAAAAAGTGATACCTCTAATTAACATAATGATTGATAGATTACAATATAAATATTTTTAATAAATATAAAATATATTAAATACATGAACTTATTGATTTATAATCAAACCCAACAATAAAATACAATTACCTGTATTTTATACTATAATTATATGACTGTCCCATTAACTAACTTATTTCACTAATAACACGAACCATTCATATCCACTTTCTTCTTTAGTTTGAAATAGAATCGAAATTATTTGTTTGGTCCCTCCACTTACTCAATAAATATTATTTGTAATTTTAAGTTCATCATTTTGAAAGTTATATTCAAATTTTAAAGAAAATTGAATATTTCCCTTTTTCAAAAGAAAATAAATTGTCTTTATGTCACATCAAAAAGAGAAGAAATCGTCTTATGTCACTCAATGCCAGTGACTTTGCACTATAATCATCCTTTCAGAAAAAAAGAATCATCCTTTCAAAGAAAAAAGGTATAACATGTAATTTAGGTGGAGTGTTACACGATAATAGGTGGGTGATGGCATGCGATACTCAATGAAATCACATCAAAATAAAAGTGATCGTCTTTTCTTTTTCTTTCTAGTACAACCGAAAAAAAATGCGAAATGGAATCATCTACACTAAACGCATGATGTGGGGCTTGTCATCACATAACGCGTGATGTGGGGCCTGTCACATAATATCGTAGTTAAATTAACTACAATATTGTAGTTAAATTTAACTACAATATTGAGGCGGTGGAACGAGGAAGCTTCCTTTTACTGTGTCAAGGCTGTGTAACAAGGAAGCTGCCTTTTACTGTGTCGCCGTTAATATGCATAGTGTTTTCCTTTTTTTCTTTTATGGTCTCACTATGGAACCCACGCGATTTGGTGGACGTGTAAATAAGTGAAACCAACCACAGCCAAACCAATATTCTCTTTTATCTTCTCCTGACGTTAACTTCACAAAGCTTAGCGTTGCTGTCATTGATCGTATCTACGATTTGTATTAAAAATTCCACAACCAAAATTTATGTACCTGCAGACAACAACAAATAATTTCGGAAATCTCAACTGGAAATACTGGCACTCCTGTTGATTCAGTGTCTTGGAAGGTCCATACATTGGGTTTCCCTCTAATCTTTACCAGCATAGCCTAAGCCTTCTCGCGATAGATTCTCTTGGTCTCGATCAGGTTGTTGGGTGTGTCTGCGAGGAACAACAATCCTATCATTATGATGAGTGTTGGATCATCTGCCACGCCCACTGCCAAAATCATCCGCTCGATGTCCTTCAATGGATCCACGGGACTCATCCAACAAGCCACCTCCAGCAGCAGAATGTGGAAACTGAACAAGTCCAAGCTGGGCATGGCCTTCCCAGCACCTCTGCACCTCTTCAGCTTCGCACATCCAGATACACTAAGCACCTCCAACAAACTCAAATTTTAAAAACACAGCATCTCTTCCAAGTCAAACGGAGGGAAATTTAAATTTGAAATGAAGCCCTTCCAAGTCAAAAGGAGGGAAATTTAAATTTGAAATGAAGCCCGCCCATTTACGTAGACGGAAAAGCAAATGGACCGCTGAGAAACGGAAACAGCTAACAACAAATGGCGCAAGAGGGGAGATCTAAGTGAAGCGAGGCACAAACGTCGATGACATCGAAGGTTCACTGAGATGGGACCTATGCGGCCATCGGAAACTCAAAACGTTGCATATTTAGCTTACTCCAAAAAGTTGTCACACACTGTTTGATTTTTAATTCAATTTATCTAATAATAAAATAAATAATAATAGAAAAGGGTATTATGTTTTGGACATTATATAATCAACTGTAAATGAATCCGATGTCATTCCATTGTAGTTTTGTTTTTACTGATTGGTAGTACTTCATAGTACGTTTTTCACATGTCTTCCAAGAAAAAAACCCATTATTTTGGATACGCTTAAAATTTGTACATCTTGGAATTGTTTCCATGACATAAATACCTCTATATAGAAAAGATTAATCCCATGTTGGTTGGGATATGTAGCCCACAACAATATATAAGTTCCAATATACCATGATCCTTATGCCATTATTATCCTTGTTGATCATTTTTTTCGGTCCTCCTCTATGCCAAAAAATTTTTCTCATTGGAAGTACTCGACAACACCCCTTTCACATGCCTTCCTAGAAAAATACCCATTACTAAGTCATATATGACTAAAATATATGCATAATGAAATTATTTCTATGACATAAATATCTCTCTATACGAAAAATTAATTCCATGTTGATTGAGAAATGTAGCCCACAACAACATATAAACTCCATTATACCACAATCCTTAGGCCAATAAAAATAGCCAACAAAAAGTAATACCTCTGATTAACATAATGATTAATAGATTGCAATATAAATATCTTTAATAAATATAAAATATATTAAATACATGAACTTATTGATTTATAATCAAACCCAACAATAAAATACAATTACCTATATTTTATACTATAATTATATGACCATCCCATTAACTAACTTATTTCACTAATAACATGAACCATTCATATCCACTTTCTTCTTTAGTTTGAAATAGAAAAGAAATTATTTGTGTGGTCCCTCCACTTACTCATTAAATATTATATGTAATTTTAAGTTCATCATTTTGAAAGTTATATTCAAATTTTAAAGAAAATTGAATATTTCCCTTTGTCAAAAGAAAAGAAATTGTCTTTATGTCACATCGAAAAGAGAAGAAATCGTCTTATGTCACCCAATGCTAGTGGCTTTGCATTATAATCATCCTTTTGGAAAAAAAAATCGTCCTTTCAAAGAAAAAAGGCATAACATGTAATTTAGGTGGAGTGTTACATGATAATAGGTGGGTGATGGCATGCGGTACTCAATGAAATCACATCAAAATAAAAGTGATTGTCTTTTCTTTTTCTTTCGAGTACAACTGAAAGAAAATGCGAAATGGAATCATCTAGACTAAACGCATGATGTGGGGCTTGTCATCACATAACGCGTGATGTGGGGCTTGTCACATAATATCATAGTTAAATTAACTACAATATGGTAGTTAAATTTAACTACAAGATTGAGGCGGTGGAACGAGGAAGCTTCCTTTTACTATGTCGAGGCGGTGGAACGAGGAAGCTTCCTTTTACTATGTCGAGGCGGTGGAACGAGGAAGTTTCCTTTTACGATGTCACCATTAATATGCATAGTTATTTCCTTTCTTTCTTTTATGGTCTCACTGATCGTATCTACGATTTGTATTAAAAATTCCACAACCAAAATTTATGTACCCGCAGGCAACAACAAATAATTTCAGAAATCTTGGCTAGAAATACTAGCACTCCTGTCGATTCAGTGGCTTGGAAGGTCCATACATTGGGCGTCCCTCTAATCTTCACCATCATAGCCTGAGCCTTCTCGCGATAGCCTCTCTCAATCTCGATCAGGTTGTTGGGTGTGTCTGCGAGGAACAACGATCCTATCGTTATGATGACTGTTGGATAATCCGCCACACCCACTGCCAAAATCATCTACTCAGCGTCCTTCAATGGATCCACAGGACTCATCCAGCAAGCCACCTTCAATAGCAGAACGCGGAAACTGAACACGTCTGAGCTGGGCATGGCCTTCCCAGCACCTCTACACCTCTTCAGCTTCGCACATCCAGATATAGTAAGCACCTCCAACAATCTCAAATTTTCAAAACAAGGTAGCTCTTCCAAGTCAAACGGAGGAAAATTTAAATTTGAAATGAAGCCCTTCCAAGTCAAATGGAGGGAAATTTAAATTTGAAATGAATCCCGCCCATTTACACAGATCGAAAAGCAAACAGACCGCTGAGAAACGGAAATGGCTAATGAAAAACGACGCAAGAGGGGAGATCTAAGCAAAGCGAGGCACAAACGTCGATGATGTCGAAGGTTCATTTAGATGAGACCTATGCGGCCATCTAAAACTCAAAATGTTGCATATTTAGCTTACTCCAAAAAACTATCACACATTGTCCGATTTTTAATTCAATTTATCTAATAATAAAATAAATAATAATAGACAAGGGTATTATGTTTTGGACATTATATAATCAACTGTAAATGAATACGATGTCATTCCATTGTAGTTTTGTTTTTACTAATTGGTAGTACTGCATAGTACCTTTTTCACATGTCTTCCAAGAAAAAAACCCATTATTTTGGATACGCCTAAAATTTGTACATCTTGGAATTGTTTCTGTGACATAAATACCTCTATATACAAATACGCCTAAAATTTGTACATCTTGGAATTGTTTCCATGACATAAATACCTCTATATACAAAATATTAATCCCATGTCAGTTGGGAGATGTAGCCCACAATAATATATAAGTTCCAATATACCATGATGCTTATGCCAATGGGGGAAACCATAATGGAGTGGTTCATCCTACTAACATAATGGTTGATTGGTTGCAATTTGAATATCCTAGTTGTTCGGCCTTCCCCCCTACTTCTATGCAAAACATCAAAAAAACATTTCACTGGAAGTACTCCACAATACCCATTTGACATACCTTCCAAGAAAAAATACCCATTACTAAGTTGGATACACCTAAAATATGTGTCTTGGAATTGTTTCTATGTTATACATGCCTCTCTATAAAAAAAATCAATCCCACATTTGTTGAGAGATGTGGCCCACATCAACATATAATCTCTAATATACCATGATCCTTATGCTAAGGGGGTAGTACAAGGGAATGGTCCCTTTCACTAACATCATGGTTGATTGGTTAAGGTGTAAATACATATGTTGCTCGGCATTCCCCCCTCCCTTTGTGCAAAAAAGAAAAAACATTCTCAGTGGTGGTACCCCATAGTACCCCTTTCGCATGCCTTCCAAGAAAAATGCCCATTGCTAAGTTCGCTACACCTCAAATACAAGTTTTGGAATTGTTCTAAGACATAAAAAACTCTCTTTAGAAAAAATTGATTCCACATTGGTTGAGAGATGTGTCTCACAACAACATAAACTCTCCAATATACTTTCATCCTTATAGAAAGGGGGTAACCACAAGGAAGTGGTCCCTCCTACTAACATAATGGTTTATCGGTCATGGTTTGAATATCCTTGTTGCTCGATCTCCCCCCCTCCCTCTGTGCAATTGTTTTTTTTAAATACCACTGGTAGTACCCCACACCTTGTGACTTCCTCCTACTAACATATAGGTTCGTTGGTTGTGGTATGAGTATCCTTATTGCTTAGATCCCCCCCCGCCCCCTCCCTCTANTAAAAAAAAAAAAAAAAAAAAAGAAGTCACTCCAAAATACCCCCTTCACATGCCTTCCTAAAAAATTCCCATTACCAAGTTGGGTATGCCTAAAACATTTTCATCTTAGAATGGTTTTTACTACATAAATAAATCTATACAAAAAATTAATCCCACATTGGTTGAGAGATGTGTCTTACAACAACATATAAGCTCAAATATACCATGATCCTTATGCCAATGGGGCAATCACAAGGGAGTGATGCCTCCTACTAGCATTATGGTTGATTGGTTTCAATGTGAACATCCTTGTTGTTTATCCTTCCGCCCTCCTCTTGTGCAAAAAATCTCATTCCTTGTTTATCCTTCCACCCTCCTCTTGTACAAAAAATAAAATAAAAATCTCATACTTCACAATACTTTTTTCACACGCCTTCCTATAAAATTATCATCACTAATTCAAATATGCCTAAAATGTGTGCATCTTAGAATTGGTTGGGAAATTTGGCCCACAAAAATATACCGTGATCTTTATGCCAATGGAGGAAATCACAAGGGAGTGTTGCCACACCTAAATTTAGTGCTTCTTGGAATTGTTTTTACTACATAAACACCTCTCTATACAAAACATTAATCCCATATTAATTGAGAGATGTA
>ML777122.1:488623-545179 GCA_009831015.1 Picea engelmannii
TTTTGGAATTAAGGTAACCTTTTTGTGTTAAGCTTGTAAGTTATGTTTGTATGATATTGTATGTGTGGTACATATTCTATTATGCAATTGGTAGTTTTTGATCACTAGGTTGATTGTCAAAATCAATTTGTAGGAGTGCCTAGTTTCTAAGGAAAGGAATTAAAGTTGTAAATCTCACTTATGAGTGAAGAGCTTGCACCTAGCCTTGGAGAGAAGGAGTCTAAAGCCTAAACATCTTTTGAGTTAAGCTTGACTCACCTTTATGAATTCAATTGGTAGTAGAGCTCCTATTGTGAGTCCCTACCCATCTACTTTTGTAATTTATTGTTTGTTAAGTTAGGAGAAGCTATATAGAGAATGTCTCCTTGTCCATCTATAACTCTTAATCATTAGATGAATAACCCTCTTAAATTACATCAATGACCTCCATAACCCAAGCAACTAAGCACTGAAACTTTCATTTCATTCATCATTTCCAAGCTCATCCTTTTAAGACTTTCGATTGAATCTATTTGTTTATGTTGTTAGGTTACCTTTATTCCCACTCTATACCATACAATGTGAGTCTAACAACTATAAAAAAACACCCTTTAACTTGAATAACCACAAAAAAATGATACATTACGATAGTTGATTGATTGCAATATAAATATATTTAATAAATATAAAAAAATATTAAATACATAAACTTGTTAATAAAAAAAGCCATCAATAAAATGCACTTATTCATATTTTTACTTAGCTTATTTCATTTATAAAATAGCCCATACATATCCACTTTCTTCATGTTGAAATAGATTCCACATTATTTTCACAATCCTTCCACTTACTCATAAATATGTATTTGTAATTTTCACTTATAAAATAGCCCATACATATCCACTTTATTCATGTCGAAATAGATTCCAAATTATTTTCATAATCCTTCCACTTACTCATAAATATGTATTTGTAATTTTAATTGAAAGTTATATCATCGATCAACTTTTAAAGCAAATCGAATATTTCCTTTTGTCACATTAAATCAACCCAAAAAAGCCATAACGCGTAATTTAGGTTGTGTGGGTGATGGCATGCGATAGTCAACCCTAAACCGTCTCTACACTCTATTAGAAACCGCCATTAGTATTATTGTTGGACCCTTACAATCAATTCCATGGACCCGGCTTCGAGATGGCCAAACGACGAAAAAGGATAAGAAGCGATTGACTTGAATCGATTCATGTCAACAAACACACTATTGAATTGTAGATTACATCTTTGACTAACTGTGCCATAGTATGTGGTCCTAAAAGAAACTGAATTGTAGTCAACAAATATCAAAGAGTTTTACACGTGGTCGGTTGCATTTAATGGGTGAAAAAGAGGAGTCATGCGGCTATATATGTATTATATATGGATACAAAATTTTTATAGAGGAGGAATGTCTCGCTTCATCTAAATATCAAATGCCTATGTCAATAATTGGACCTCATGTATTATTTATCTTCATTAACCAAGAGTAATCCTTGAAGAAATGAGAACTTAGCTTCATTGAGTCATGATTATGTAGCCGAACAAAGGATGCATGAGATGTAATCCACAAATGAGCATTATTAGCGTAATATGGGTCCAATGGTCGGTGCACCAAATGATTTATCTCTCTATTTTGGGATTTTTGTTACCCCTCTTTTTCTAGTCGAAAGATCAGGCGAAATTTAGCCAGCTTTATAAAATTGGCTTCTTGTCCCAAAATCAAAAAGAGAAATTGGGCACACGATGATGTCTTTGTTGTGAAAAATTAGGCAACATCATGAGACATTCTCCCTAGAGGATCCTATATGGACTAGTAGGAGGGAATGTGGACTTCATCTTGACATGCCTCAGATGGTCAAATGAAGGAACCAAGACATTGGTTTCACAAGGAAACCTCGATATGTCTTGTGAGACATTGGTTCCATGAGGGAACCTCGATATGTCTTAGAAATTGGTTTCACAAGGAAACCTCAATATGTCCTATGACACATTGGTTCCATGAGGGAACCTCGATATGTCTTAGACATTGGTTTCATGAGGGAACCTTGATATGTCAAGTATGGTTCCTACTAATAATGATATTTGGTTGATTAACAATGGTTCTTCCAGACATATGACTGGATACAGAGAGCACCTTACAGATCTAGTAGAGAAAGAAGCTCAGTTGCATGTTGTACTTGCTGATGATGCTAAATATACTATGAAGGGAGTTGGATACACTTCCTTACATTTGGATTATGGCACCCCGCTCCATTTGAGTGATGTGTTATTTGTACCTAGGATGAGAAGGAACCTTGTCTCTATTTCATCCTTAGAGAACAAATGCTACAAGGTTGCTTTCTTTGATGGAAAGGTTATTGCATGGAATAAGAACTTTTGTATGGATTATGCTCAGGTAATTGATGTTTGAGAGGACATATTGTACAAATTTATTATCCAACCAGTTCAGGCCTTGATACATGATTTTATTAGTTTGAGCAAACTATGGCATAGGAGACTTGCTCATTTACATTATAGAGCTCTTCCCGCTCTGGGGAAGATGGTGGCAGGCCTTCCAAAGATCCATGTTGAACACAATGGCATTTGTATAGGTTGTTCTCCTGGAAAGAATGCCAAGGGGTCATTTCTGAGCAATGATAATAAATTGAAGTGGATCTTAGACTTGGTTCATACAAATTTATCTCGACCCATTACAACTGCTTCCTTGAGTTAATACCTATACTATGTGATATTCATTGATGAACACTCTCATAAGACTCGGATTTACTTCTTGAAGACCAAGGATGGAGTCCTTGCCATATTTTAGGAGTATAGAGAACAGGTCAAAAACTTGACCGAAAAGAAGATCAAAGTGATGAGATCACATAATGTAGGAGAATACACCTCCCAGGATTTCAGTGATTTATGCATTGAGGTGGGGATCAAGAGGGAGTACACCATTCCTTACAACCCTCAATAGAATGGGGTCACGGAGAAAAAGAATAGATCTATTGTTGAGGAAGTCAAGGCGGTGATTCATGATCAACATTTACCTATGTTTTTGTGGGCAGAGGAATCCATGACTATAGTGTATGTTTAGAACAGAAGTCCTCATAGGACTTTGAGGAACATGACTCACGAGGAGGTCTTCATCAGAGTGAAGCATGAGGTTGGAAACTTCAGGATATTTGGGTGTCCAATAGACATTCATGTACCCAGGGAGAAAAGGACCAAACTAGAACCTTCAAGAAGAAAGGGTACATTTGTGGGGTACATTGAGTCTTCAAAGGCATACCAAATCTACATTCCTGTTCAGAGACAAATTGAGGTGAGTAGAGATGCTACCTTTGAGGAGGCATCTAGTCAACCAATATGGAGAGATGCCATGATAGAGGAGTATTAGTCCATCATGGAGAATGATGTGTGGGATATTGTTTCAAGACCTGAGGGGAAGTCTATAGTGACTTCCAAGTGGATCCATAAGATCAAACACATAGCTAACGGGAGCATCGAGAATCACAAATAGATATTTGTTTCTAGAGGATTCTCTCAGGTGGAGGGAAGAGATTAGGAGGAGACATTTTTCTCCTGTTGCTCGATACACTTCTATCCGGATGATTATTTCCCTTATAGCATCCATGGGTTGGAGACTACATCAGATGGATGTGAAGACAACCTTTCTCAATGGAGAGATTGAGGAAGAAGTATACATCAAGCAACCAGATGTTTTCATGATACGTGAGAAGGAGTCTCATGTGTGCAGGTTGGAAAAGGCTCTGTATGGACTCAAGCAAGCACCTCGAGCTTGGTATACGAGGATTGATGGACACCTAATGAGTTTGGGTTCAACAAAAGTGTTGTTGATCCCAACCTATACTACAAGACTGTTAATGGTGATTCCCTGATTTTGGTCCTCTACATTGATGATTTATTCATGACCGGTACATAGAGCCTTATTGTTGAATGCAAGTATGTGTTGGCCTCTGAGTTTGAGATGAAGTACCTTGGTATGATGAACTAATTCTTGGGACTAGAGGTGTGGCAGAGAACTAATGAGATCTTCCTGAGTCAAGGGAAGTACATAGTTTAGATATTGAAGAAGTTTGGGATACTGAACTGTAAGCCCATGGCTACACCAATGGTGAAGAATATGAAGAAACTAAGTGTGTCTTCTTCTGATTCCAACTAGATTGATATGACCCTATAAAAACAACCGATTGGATCATTGATGTATCTGGTTAACACCAAAATAGATATTTTCTATGCAGTGAGTGCACTTAGCCAGTTTATGAGTCAGTCGATACAGACACACTAGATTACTACAAAGCATGTGTTGAGATACCTGCAAGGAACAGTTGGACATGGTCTAATATATACTTCCATTATTGACATGATATTGCAAGAATATACTGACTCTGATTGGGCAAGGATCACAGTGGACAGGAAGAGCACCTCTGGGTGTTGCTTCACTTTGGGATCTGCCATGGTTTCCTGGTGTAGCAGGAAACAAACTTCTATGGTTTTGAGCACCACAAAAGAAGAGTACACTGCATTGAGTGTGGAAGTTCACGAAGAAATGTGGCTTCACAATCTCCTTGAATATTTATTTGTACATGTGTTGGATTCCACTGTTATTCATCATGATAACCAGATCTGTGTGAAGCTCTCATAGAATCCAGTGTTTCATGAAAATCGAAACACATTGAGATCAAGTACCATTACATCTGAGACATGGTGCAGAGGAAGGTAGTATTGGTGTATTACCTTCCTATAGATGAGTAGGTTGCTAATGTTCTAACCAAACCCCTTACCAAGAAGAATTTCGAGTACTTCCGTGACAGACTTTGCATGGTAGAGAATGCCTCCCTCACTGAGAGGGAGTGTTGATTTTTGTAGCTTCCTAAGACATTCTCCAGATCGTACTCCTCTGTGACTGAGTTGAGTTTATTTGTGAGGACACTTATCTGAGAGGGATAAATGGGTTTGGTATTATATCCCAACGCCCCTTGTGGAGAGCACATGAGGACACGTCAAGGGAGTTTACCTTGATGTCACACACTATGGGGAGTTGACCCTAGTGTTTCTAGAGGGAGTAGCCTCTAGAAGTCCACATGGGAGTGCCATGCATGACGAACCTTTTTCTACAATGTTCCAAGTAAGCATCGAGTGAACCTTCTCCTAGATTGGGTTGCAGACCAAGGGAGATAGGATGCATTTATCACAAAGGTGTACTTGTGGTAAATGGTCCCAAGTGTAGTCCTTCCTTGATCATGAAAAGGAATAATATGGACTTGAGGTGCTTGAGGTGATTTCCACGTGTAAGTTAGCATCAAGCTAACATTCACTCACATGGGTGTACCTGTGGTGAATGACATTGGTGTGGTCTTTGTCCTAGTCATGGTGATTTGATAAGGAATGATAAAGACTCAAGATGCTAGATGTTATCACATGCAGACCCAGAGTGAGCCTGATCTCAGAGAGAGTTAGTTGACTCAGAGGGAGAGATGCAAGGGGATTTTCCCCTTGATTCAGGTGGGAGAGAGACATCTCCAAGGACTGATAGAAAAGTGTCATGAGTCTAGGGAAAAATTTGTATACTTTAGATACAAACTTTTCATGAAGTAGAATGTCTCCCTCGTTGAGAGGGAGTGTTGATGTTTGGACAACATCGGGAAGGCATTCTCCTCGATTAATAATTAATAAATAATTGTTGATTATTAAATAATATATATAATAAGTAATAATAATAATAAATAGTCATTTATTATCCAAGGGACGCATCCCTTCATGGATGGTCACCATATGTTCTCTATATATGGAAAACTCATCATTGTAATATATCAATCTATCATATATCATCTCATATAATCTCTCATATGAAAAATCAATGAATTACAGGCTAAAATCTCGTGATTACGTGATAAATAAAGGATAAATTATGTGTAGTTATGTAGGAGATTGTACGTGAAGTGATAGATTGAGATTTTACATGAAGTGATAGATCGACAATGCATTAGTCGAATGCTACCTGTATTACTCAACCTCTACTTGGCTTTCGTTGACTCAAAATTCTTACCAATTCCATATCAAGGCCTACAAATCGTCATTAATGTGAGTTAATGTGTATAGCCATCACTTTTTCCCTCTGCTTCCAAGATCCAAGTGGCTCAATGAAATTTTTTAGCAAATTAAAACTAGAGGCTACATGCATATATAGAGAAGGATGTATATAGTGCATTTTGTCAGTAGTTTTGGAATGTGCGTGAAAAGTAGAGGCTACATGCATATATAGAGAAGGATGTATATAGCGCAGTAAGTTATGTGCATATATAGAGATATTTGTCCATCATTGCAATAATGGGCGTACTATGCTAGAGTGCTAACATAAGGTTAGGCACTGGAGAGAACTCCTCATGAGAAAGGTGTATTTGTTGTTACACGGATATTACCTGCAGTCTATCGAGACAACTAGGACGAATCTAAATCAATCATGCAGTCGTACCTTGGGCGCGTTATTGGAACACCAATGTAATATTAGATTCATTCACCCTACATACATCAACGACTTTGACCAAATGACGAAAAAGGATAAAAAGTGATTGAATTGAATCGATTCACGCCAAAAAACACACTATTGAATCGCAGATTACGTATTTGACTAACTATGTCATAGTATGTGGTCCTAAAAGAAATTGAATTGTAGTCAACAAATATCAAATAGTTTTATGCATGGCTGATTGCATTTAGTGGGTGAAAAAGAGGAGACATGTGGCTATATATATATATATATATATTATATGGATACAAAATTTTGATAGAGGAGGAATGTCTCGCTTCATCTGAATATCAAATCTTTGCATCAATAATTGGACCTCATGGATTATTTATCTTCCTTAACCAAGATTAATCGTTGAAGAAATGAGAACTTAGCTTCATTGAGTCGTCATTACACAACCGAACAAAGGATGCATGAGATGTAATCCACAAATGAGCATTATCAGTATAATATGGGTCCAATGGTCGGTGCACCAAGTGATTTATCTCTCTATTTTGGGATTTTTCTTACCCCTCTTTTTCTAGTCGAAAAGATCGGGCGACATTTAGCCAGCTTTATAAAATTGACTTCTTGTCCCAAAATCAAAAAGAGAAATTGGGCACACGATGATATCTTTGTTGTGGAAAATTAGGCAGCATCATGAGACATTCTCCCTAGAGGGTCCTGTATGGACTAGTGTTAGCGACAATTATTGTCTTCGACATCGGGATGTCTAGGTCTGCAGGTTGCACAAGGAGCACCCAAGCGCAGTGCACAGAAAAAGTCCTTTTCAGACTTAAAATCAAGTGAGCAGGTAGGATTATAGTGTCAATGGTCTGGATCCATCCATATGAGCAGATCAACGGTTGGCGGGAAATCGCGAATAAGGAATTTGCGCCAAAGTTAACACAATAGATCGCCCCCATAGTGTGCAGGGGAGAATAGCAGTCATCCATCCATACGAAGCGTGGCGCGAGATCTAGTCACGTTGGCGTTTCGGCATTCGAAAGTTCGAGGGGTGAGAGTTTCATTTTGTTCCACATCTCAAAACCCCGAACCTCGATAGCACCAAAAGCGCCGCAAGTGGGGCCCGCGGTCACTTGAGAAAGGAAGAGAGTTATGCAAAGGTGCCAAAGCGTCGGGTTTTTCCACAGAAGGGAATACTGCATCCTCCAAGACCAGTTCAGCCCAACTTCAATCCTGGTCCTCACTAAAGAATTAAATGAAGCTGAACCGAGGTGGTTGAAACCTCTCCTCAGGCATTAAGTGCAAAGTATGGATAATCTGGCAAGCTGTCTGCTCGAGAGGGTCCTGTATACCCATTTTTCTAAAGAAGCCATGCCAAGCCTTCGGCCAACCATAGGAAGTCTGCACATGCTAGCTCGACACTTAATGGCTTAGCTACTCTTCCTTCTGAAGCCATGCACAGTTAAGGTGGCGTCTAACAAAGAATACCCGTCTGAATTCGGCCGAAAGGACACCAAGCCGTGGGTGACTGAGCACGCCGTTGTTAGGTGGATTTTCTGAGTATATAGACTCAGTCTTTGTATTTTGTAAAGAATCGATGGTTGAGCAAGGCTCCCGGTGGTAAACTTTAATGAAGCACTATTTTTCTGGTTATGTCTGGACTCTTGAGACTTCTTGTCTGATGAATGTTAGTTTTTCTTTCACGTCTTTGTCTACACTGTATTATAACGGCTCGGAATTGGAGAATCCAGTCGAGAGGTAACTGTTATAGGATGATGTAGAGTTTGATCACTGTAACAGTTGCACTGTTTCTAATCGGTCTCTGTGATTTTCTTAGCGTTGAACGACTTGGAATTGGAGAATCCAGTCAAGTCCCCCCTCTCAGTTTCTTGAAACTATGAATGAGAGGATCTCGCACTCAGAGTTTTTCTTCTACAAATTACTGAAAGGCCTGTTGCCTGAGGTAGTTTTTCCACTCCCCTCACCAAGTCTTCAACCTGCTCATTTTCAAATCAACCCACTGACTGAAGTTAGATCAAGACCTCCTTTGTTCCTCGCATGCCGGACCCAGTCCCTGAGTTTGAGTGATATCTTCTTGAGTCTCTACCCATTTGATCACCTCATTAAACAAAGTGTGACATAAAAAACTGATGGGCATCGGGCTCTACTCCTGCTGCAATCCAGGAGTGACTTCCGTCACCAACATTTCTGGTGCCGTTGCCGGGGACAAAGTTGAAAATTTTCTCCGAGATTTAACGACATTGAGCCTCTGATTCTGAAGGTGCATTAGGTATCAGATCCTTTTAAAGATTGTTGTTGTGCACCTGGTGAATCCATTGTGACGACTCCACTTTGGCAAACCTGCCATGTTAATTGTGGCTTTTAGGGGTAGTCACACATGGTCTCATCCACAGTTGCCTCTGGCTACACCTGAAACTGATCCAGAGGTGGTTCTTAGAAAAGGAAAGTCCCTTTAAGAAGAAGCTCCCACCGCTGAAACAGGTAATCCACCATCTCCTTCTGTAAGAACTCCATTTTCTCCTCCTCAGTTTCTTAATAGACCTCCTTCAGAGGTTTCCCGCTTCCTGAATTTTGGGAGTGTTCCTACTGAGTTTTCCCCTCCTGGTCTGGGATTGGAGGGAGAAATCCTTGTCACTCCCCTCTCCTCTGAAGCTGTCCATTGGTGTAGACCCAGGACTACAGAAGATTTCCCCACTCCTACACGAAGAGGCGCGCCTACTAACTTGAGCTTGTTATCCTTCTCCTTAAATCCTCTCTTGTTTCCCACTCCACTTCGAGACTCATTCCCAGCAGCCCCTTCATGAACTCCTTCTCCTCCAAGTTCTCCTTCACCTAATATTCCTATGGCTGGTGCTAATCCCCCTATGACTAGAATGGAGGCTATTATAGCCGTTAGGTATGCTCCCCTTGTGTTACCTCAGCCCCTCAATGCCCTCCCGGCAGATGGTTACCTCAAGCAACTACCCAAGTTTACGGGTGAGGGGGACGTAACGGTAGATGAACACCTAGAAGCCTTTTACAGTTTCATAGATGATAATGTCATCATGCATGCAGACGTATGGATGAGGATTTTTGTTCATAGCCTCCAAGGCGAAGCTAGAAAATGGTTCAAGGCCCTGCCCCCTAGATCTGTTGATGGGATCGAAGCTTTAGATAATGCCTTTTTGAGACAGTGGGGAGATAAGAAAGATTTCGTGTATTATATGACAGAGTTTGGATCTTTGAAGAGAAAAGAAGGAGAGTCTGTCTCTGATTTCTCCAAGAGATTCAATAAAATGTATAATAAAATTCCCGCTGAGGTAAAGCCCTCAGAAGCCTCGGCTAAGATCACTTATGCTAGTGCTTTTGATCCTGATTTCTACCTACTGTTGAGGGAGAGAAGAGCCACTACCCTAGCCCACATGCAGGATGCATCCGTGGAAGTAGAATCTAACATATTGGATGTTGACCGACTCAAGAACGTTGCTGATAGAAACATATATAAGAAAAGGCCTTAAGCCTCCCCATCTGGCTCCTCTCCCATGCCCCATCGGACAGATGAGACAGCTAGAGTACTAAAATCACTTTCTGCCAGGATGGAAAGGTGGGAGTTAGAAGGGAAGCCCATGTACAGAAATCCCCAGAATGCTGATAATAGAGGTTTCAGGAGACCTAATAACAATGGACCAAGGCCTATCATGATTTGCACTCTTTTGATTCAAGGAGGGTGCAATGTCTGGGAGTCATCAAGGACCTGGTAGTTTCTTTGTTTCAGCTGCCCATGAAGAGTGTGGTCATGGACATTGTGGTAGCCGACGTTCCCCCCAAGTTTGGGATGTTGTTGTCAAGGTCTTGGATTAAAAGACTTTGGGGAACGTTACAGATGGATCTCACATATGCCACCATTCCGGTCTTTGGAGGGGAACACAGGAGGTTCTACAGAGAAGCCCAGCTAGCCTATATTGTCAATGATGAAGCAAATCCCACTAATCACCCCATCTTTGCACTTGACACTGATTTAGGGTCTAGTTTGTTATAGATCACTAGAGCTCCTGAGGTCCCTTTACAGATCAAAAAGCGACCCATTCTTAATCTGCAGATACCTCCTCCAACCACCTCTGTTTGGAATATGTTCTTTGACAGAGCTTCCTCCAGTATAGGCGCAGGTGCTGGAGTGATTTTCATATCGCCCTGCCAAGAGACCATATCTTTGTCATACAAGTTGGAATTTGAAACTACCAACAATGTGGCGGAATATGAAGCTCTTGTTCTGGGTATGAGGGCTGCAAAAGAAATGGGAATTGAAGAGGTGTCAGTGTTCGGAGATGCAGAATTGATAATCCAACAGGTCAAGAACGTTTATTAGGCCAAGCATCCTCGGCTCAGGAGTTACAGAAATGAGGTGTGGGACCTGATTGATAATTTCTTCTCAGCTTTCAACATTACTTTTGTCCCAAGGGAAGAAAATACCTCGGCCGACTCCTTAGCAGTCTCGGCTAGTCTGTTCAGTATCCCTCTGTCGCCGAAGATCCATGGCGAGGTCGAAATAAGATATAGGCCATCCATCCTGGACAATGTAAAGCATTAGGAGGTATTCGAGGATGATCTTGAAATTAAAAAATTTCTTCAGTCCGTCGATGAGTTTTCGGCATTGCACATCGATCAAGATCCTGATCTCGAAGGTGATCCTCCCTCTGAGGTATTCTTAAATAAAATCATTAATCACCAGATTATTCAGCTGCCTAGCAATCACATTCCAAGGGGACTGGTCCCTTTAGAAAGGTTGTTCGACAAGAATGATGTGGTAGTTAAGGGTGGTGTTTCAATTAAAGATGTTGATACAACCGAATGCAACATTGGCACACAGAAGGAACCTAAGTTTATCAAATTATCAAGCAGCTTAACCAGTGAACAGAAGGAGGAATATACTGAGTTATTGAAGGAATTCACTGATGTGTTCACATGGGCCTATGAATACCTCAAGACTTATGACACATCTATCATTGAACACAAGATCCCATTGAAAGAAGAGGCTAAGCCATTTAGGCAGAAGCTGAGACAGATAAATCCCATGTTGCTACCTGTCATGGAGAAGGAAGTGAAGAAATTGCTAGATGCCCAAATTATCATCCCCTTGAGATATTCTGAATGGGTGGCCAATTTGGTCCCAGTAAGGAAGAAAAGTGGAGAAATCAGACTCTGTGTTGATTTCAGGAACCTAAACAGGAGCTCAAGGAAAGACAATTACCCCCTACCCAATATGGAACAAATACTGCAGAAGGTGACTGGTGCATCTAGGATATCCATGATTGATGGATTTTCTGGCTATAATCAGATATCAGTCATACCTGAGGACAGAGAAAAAATGGCCTTCACCACTCCTTGGGGCACATTCATGTATGCCAAAATGCCTTTTGGATTGATGAATGCAGGGGCAACATTTCAGCGAGCCATGGACATAGCTTTCATTGGGGAGAAAGATAAGTTTGTGGTGATCTACCTGGATGACATAACAGTCTTCTCCAGGTCTGACAAGGGGCACTGCGGTCATCTCAGAAAAGTTTTTGAGAAGTGTCGGAGGTTTGGCCTATCCTTAAATCCTAGAAAATCTTTGTTTGCTATGAAGGAGGGGAATCTATTAGGCCATATAGTATCAGAAGAAGGAGTGAGGATTGATCCTAGTAGGGTAGATGTAATTCAAAGCCTGTCACATCCCAGATCCAAGAAGGAAGTTCATGCCTTTTTAGGGAATATTAATTTCTTGAGGAGATTCGTCTCAAATTTTGCTGAGTTGGTGAAACATATCACAGCTATGCTCAGGAAGGGAAGCGAAGTGAAATGGACCATTGAACCCAGGGAATATTTTGCCCAAATCAAAAGAGCATTGACTGAGGCACCCATGCTGATCAGTCCTGACTATTCCAAAGGGTTCCTAATTTTCTCTTTTTCTTCTTTTGATACAGTAGCGGCGGTCTTGTTGCGGAAAAATGAGGAAGGGCGAGAAAAACCCATTCCCTTTTTCAGCAAGGCATTGAGAGATGTAGAGGTCAGGTATGAAATCATGGAAAAACAGGCCTATGCCTTAGTAAAAGCTCTCAAATATTTCAGGGTCTATGTCTTGCACTCAAAGGTTATCGCATACATTCCTTCAGCCTCTGTGAAGGACATCCTTATACAACCCGACATAGATGGGAGAAGAGGTAAGTGGATCACCAAAATCCTAGAGTTTGATCTGGATATTAATCCCACCAAGTTGATAAAGGGGTAGGGTTTAGCCAAGTTGTTGGCTGAATCCAATTGCAAAGCCTTGGGGATTAGCTTCATCAATGCATGTTCAGAAAATCCGTAAGCTGAGTCGACCAATAAGAATTCTCAGGGTGCCTTATCACTAGCAACATGCACCTGGTACATTGATATCTTGTATTTTTTGCAAGAATTGAAGCCTTCTGATGGAATGGGAAAAAGAAAGGCAAGAGCTCTAAAGCTCAAGGCAGTTAGGTATTGCCTCATTGACCAAGCCTTGTACTGGAAAGACCCTCTAGGGGTGCTCTTAAGATGCCTGGACCTGCAAGAGGCCCAGAAGGTTACAATTGATTTCCATAACGGCCTTTGCAGGGGGCATCATTTCTGGAAGACCACAGCTCATAAGATCCTCAGGGCTAGATATTACTGGCCTACTTTATTCACTAATGTCTGGAGGGAAATCAGAGTTTGCATCCAATGCCAAAAGTTCTCAAGAAAACAACAGCTCAAACCACTGCCATTAAATCCTATAGTAGCTGCAGCACCTTTTCAGCAGTGGGGGTTGGACTTCATTGGAGAAATTCATCCTCCCTCAAGTGGTCAACACAAGTGGATCCTGACTGCGACAGACTATTTCACCAAATGGATAGAAGCTACCCCTACCAGGAGCACTTCTCACAAAGTAATCATCAACTTCCTGGAGGATATCATAGCCAGATTTGGTTGTCCCAGTAAAATCGTCACCGACAATGCCACCTCTTTCAGGTCTGAGCCTTTGGTTAAGTTTTGTGAACAGTTTGAGATTTCGCTGATTTACTCTACTCCCTATTATCCTCAAGGGAATGGACTGGCGGAGTCTTCCAATAAAATTCTGATCAAGCTCATTAAAAAAATATTGGAAGACAATAAAAGAGCCTTGGATTCAAAGCTCAAATTTTCTCTATGGGCCAACTGGGTGACAACAAAAAAGTCCCTGGGCATCTCACCTTTCCAAATTGTTTATGGAACAGAGGCTGTCTTCCCTACTCAACTCGCCTTACCTGTGGCGAAGTTCTTTCAAGATTATGAAGGAGAGCCGGATCATATGATCAGAAGGATTCATCAAATAGTAGAAGTACATCAGATTAGGGAACAGGTGAGAGACACAGCTCATAGTCATCAGCAACGGGTCAAACAGGCTTTTGAAAAGAAGGTTAGGAAGAAGGATATTGAGGTTGGGGATTTGGTACTTAAGTGGGATGCACCCAGACAGGATAAAGGCAAACATAACAAGTTTGACGCCCTATGGATCGGCCCCTTCAAACTTTCTAAAGTTTTCTCAAACAACACGTACCAGTTGCACGATCTGGAGGGTGAAGAGGTTTTCAATAGCCTAGTGAATGGGCATTTTCTGAAGAAATGTTTTGTTTGAGCCTTAGGCATCTCCTTTGCTTGTAAATATTGTCCGTTAGTTCTTTGTTCATTTTTTGTTTGTATATTTTTGGTTTAGTGAATGACTCCATAGCCCAATAGCAAGGCACCGAAACTGCAGAATGAGTTCTTAGAGCATCACAGGGACAACTCTATCCCCCATGGAGCCTATATGTTAGCGACAATTCTTGTCTTTGGCATCGGGATGTCTAGGTTTGTAGGTTGCATGAGGAGTGCCCAAGCGCAGCGCACAGAAAAAGTCCTTTTTGGACTTAAAATCAAGCGAGCAGGCAGGATTATAGTGTCAACGGTCCGGATCCATCCATATGAGCAGATCAACGGTTGGCAGGAAATCGTGAATAAGGAAGTTGCGCCAAAGTTAACACAATAGATCGCGCCCATAGTGTGCAGAGGAGAATAGCAGTTGTCCATCCAAAGGACGTGTGGTGCGAGATCTAGTCGCGTCGGCATTTCGACATTCAGACGTTCGAGGCGTGAGAGTTTCATGTTGTTCCACATCTCGAAACCCCGAACCCCAATAGCGCCAAAAGCACCGAAAGTGGGGCCCACGGTCACTTGAGAAAGGAAGAGAGTTATGCAAAGGTGCCAAAGTGTCGGGTTTTTCCACAGAAGGGAATACCATGTCCTCCAAGACCAGCTCAGCCCGACTTCGATCCTGGTCCTCACTAAAGAATTAAATGAAGCTGAACCAAGGTGGTTGAAACCTCTCCACAGGCATTAAGTGAAAAGTATGGATAATCTGGCAAGTTGTCTTCTCGAGAGGGTCCTGTATACCCAATTTTCTAAAGAATCCATGCCGAGCCTTCGGCCAGCCAGAGGAAGTCTACACACGCTAGCCCGACACTTAATGGCTCAGCTACTCTTCCTGCCGGAGCCATGCGCAGTTAAGGTGGTGTCTGACAAAGAATACCTATCTGAATTTGGCCGAAAGGACACCAAGCCGTGGGTGACTGAGCACGCCACTGTGAGGTGGATTTTCTGAGTATATAGACTCGGTCTTTGTATTTTGTAAAGAATCGATGGTTGAGCAAGGCTCCCGGTGGTAAAATTTAATGAAGCACTATTTTCCTGGTTATGTCTGGACTCTTGAGACTTCTTGTCTGATGAATGTTAGTTTTTCTTCCGCGTCTTTGTCTACACTGTATTAGAATGGCTCGGAATTGGAGAATCCAGTCGAGCGGTAACTGTTATAGGATGATGTAGAGTTTGATCACTGTAACAGTTGCACTGTTTCTAATCGGTCTCTGTGATTTTCTTAGCATTGAATGACTTGGAATTGGAGAATCCAGTCAAGTCCCCCCTCTCAGTTTCTTGAAACTCTGAACCAGAGGATCTCGCATTCAAATTTTTTCTTCTACAAATTACTGAAAGGCCTGTTGCCTGAGGTAGTTTGTCCACTCCCCTCACCAAGCTTCAACCTGCTCATTTTCAAATCAACCCACTGACTGAAGTTAGATCAAGACCTCCTTTGTTCCTCGCATGCCGGACCCAGTCCCTGAGTTTGAGTGATATATTCTCGAGTCTCTACCCATTTGATCACCTCATTAAACAAAGCATGACATAAAAAACTGATGGGCGTCGGGCTCTTCTCCTGCTGCAATCTAGGAGTGACTTCCGTCGCCAACAACTAGTAGAAGGGAATGTGGACTTCAGCTTGACATGCCTCAGATGGTCAGATGAAGGAACCAAGACATTGGTTTCATGAGGAAACCTTGATACATCTTGTGAGACATTGGTTCCATGAGGGAACCTCGATATGTATTAGAAATTGGTTTCACAAGGAAACCTCGATATGTCCTGTGACACATTGGTTCCATGAGGGAACCTTGATATGTCTTAGACATTGGTTTCATGAGGGAACCTCGATATGTCAAGTATGGTTCCTACTAATAATGATATTTGGTTGATTAACAATGGTTCTTCCAGACATATGACTGGATACAGAGAGCACCTTACAGATCTAGTAGAGAAAGAAGCTCATTTGCATGTTGTACTTGGTCATGATGCTAAATATACTATGAAGGGAGTTGGATCCACTTCCTTACAATTGGATTATGGCACCCCACTCCATTTGAGTGATGTGTTATTTGTACCTAGGATGAGAGGGAACCTTGTCTCTATTTCAACCTTAGAGAACAAATGCTACAAGGTTGCTTTCTTTTATGGAAAGGTTATTGCATGGAATAATAACTTTTGTATGGATTATGATCAGGTAATTGGTGTTTGAGAGGATATATTGTACAAATTTATTATCCGACCAGTTCAGGCCTTGATACACGATTTTATTAGTTTGATCAAACTATGGCATAGGAGACTTGATCATTTACATTATAGATCTCTTCCCACTCTGGCGAAGGTGGTGGTAGGCATTCCAAAGATCCATGTTGAAAACAATGGCATTTTTATAGGTTGTGCTCTTGGAAAGAATTCCAAGGGGTCCTTTCCAAGCAGTGACAATAGATCCAAGTGGATCTTAGACTTGGTTCATATAAATTTATGTGCACCCATGATAGTTTATTCCTTGAGTGGATACCTATACTATGTGATATTCATTGATGACCACTCTCAAAATGTCACACACCCACTACGGAAACTAAGATTTTTTTTTTTTTTTGTCTTTTCTTCAAGGGATAGAATCCCTGAATTTCTACGGGGCCTAGCGCAGACCATCCCTTCCCTTATCCTCCTCCATGTGACCACCTCTGTGAACATACTTTCGAGATTTTTTTGTTGCAAGGAACCCTTGTTCCTTCAATCCCCGAAACCCGAAAGCTCGGTATCATCTGGATCTATGGTCCAAATCGTTGACTTGATCAACAGCCCGGATTAAATCCTAACTTTCTACCTTTTGTGATTTCTGATGCGGTCTTCACTCCTATTCCTCCGATGTCTAGAACCCCGGTGACTTTAGATCTTCGCCACACATTCTCTACAAATGGATGGTCCAAATCGTTTCGGGACTCCTCCTTCCTACCACATGACCCTGTCCTGTGTCCTAGGGCTCATCCACAGAGTGCATTGGGGTTTCGTGTACCGGGATTTCATGACTTGCGAAAATGAGGGGTCTTGCCCTTTAGTTTCCTGAGTATGAAACGCCGAAACTTATTCACGCTAAACCGATTCGGGGTTTCGTATACTGGGATTTCACGACTGACGAAAATGAGGAGTCTTTCCCTTTCGTTTCTTGAGTGTTGAAATGTCGAAACTTATTCAAGCTAAACTGATTCGGGCTTTCGTATACCGGGATTTCGCGACTGGTGAAAACGAGGGGTCTTGCCCTTTGGTTTCCCAGGTGTTGAAACGCTAAAACTTATTCACTCTAAACTGATTCGGGGTTTCGTATACCGGGATTTCGCAACTGGCGAAAACGAGGGGTCTTTCCCTTTGGTTTCCTGGGTGCCTAAATGCCGAAACTTATTCATGCTAAAACGATTTGGGGTTTCGTATACCGGGATTTCACGACTGGCGAAAACGAAGGGTCTTGCCCTTTGGTTTCCCAGGTGCCGAAACGCTGAAACTTATTCACGCTAAATCGATGGTCCAGATCACTCATGGATCAATGGCCACGATCATGTCGCGATTTCATGAATCATGAGTTTGTGCAGTCCTACCCTTTGACCACTCCAAGTCGCGAGTCGGCGAAATGCTACCCGACTGCCACATGTCCTGTGTCGATGGACGGTTCTGAATACTTTGGGACTTTCAGGACGTTTGTCGAGTCCACTCTCCTGCCTATGTAAAGGTTAAGATCGATGGTCTATAGAGATCTGATAGATCCTTGTATCTATGGTCCTGGATCCCAACGCTACTTTCGAAGGCTGAAGAGGTCGAGGTGTTAACGCCTACGCTCCTCCTCTAGATCTATTAGTCTTGACCGTTCTGGGGTATTTCCAAAAGGATTCTAATCATTTGTCTACCAAATGATGGGGTATTCTCTTTTGATAACTAGACTCACTATCCTTTCTGAGCTTGAATCACGAGATTCAACCTCTCGGAGCTTCGAACTCCCACGACTTCGAAACCTGAGAGAACTACTCTTTCTTGTACAAGGTTTCCAGACTCAAATCACATGATCCTTTAGAGGGTGCTTGGGTAATTATCCCTAGGCTTGGTGACCTGACTGAAAAGGATTCCTAATTCACTGAGCTATGAACTCTGTGATAGGGGTAAAGTAAACTAGTGGGTTTACTATAACGGTAGTCTTTTCAAGGAACTCACTCTGACTCTGGAATGCGAGAAAACTTCCCGGGAGGAGGTGCCTTTGAGAAATCAAACCAAGATATAGTGTGAGTCAAGTAGATGGGACAAATCTCAAAGGAATGGACTCATATTCTAAACTTATTCATTCTATACATAAATCGATTATGGTCATATAAGTATAAACATGCATCCATTATTCTTAATCAAAACACAAGGCAATCACTCCTATACAGAAACCATTTATGAGCGTATAAACATGAGAATGCATCCAGGATATTCAATTCAAAATAAAAGACATAAACACTTATCAGAAACACCAGGTGTGACACGACCGTTGAGAGGGGTGCTCGTTTCCACCCAACCATAGTCTCAATGACTCCAGACAGATTTACCACTAGCCACCCCCGAGCTAGACCACGATGCTTTAAGATTCAGTCTCCTACTTCCAGCTCAACGGAAGTCGAGGATGAAGGTTACTCTCCTTCTCCTCTGTTCAGAACTCCCCCGTATTTCCAGATTTCCTCTGGTTTTTCTTCTGTGATCCCTGTCGTGCATGTTCTCTCCCCTTTTTCCCCACACTTTTTTTCTTGCCTTTTTCTACAAGATTGTGTGTGGTGTGAATTCCCCCGTCCGTGGTCAGTTTTGAGAGCTTCTACGGATGGGCAGTTCACCCCCATCCCCTCATTAACTCTTGAGGAGCCTCCCCATGTACCATCCTGGCGGGTAGTTCATTCCAGGGTCAGAGAGTTGCTTTGGTCTTTGAGCAAGTAAAAACCAGTACGGTATTGGTTCACTGGAAGTTAACGCAACCATTCCAGGTCCCTTCCTTCCACCACCTCTCATTAGCCATCGTGGTCTCTTTTAGCACATTCCCCCTCCTAACAGTCAATCAACACATAATCATAACATAATTTACATTCATCGACCTTTTATACAAAGGTCCTTCAATTCAAACATTCACATCTTTGAGTTTGCCATAGTTCTTCGCCAATATAGTTATTTTTATAGACTGGGGGAAACAGGGTGTTACAACTCCCTCCCCCTTAAAGGAACATCTTCCTCGATGTTCTATCTATCAATATGATGTGTATGTACAGAAGTAAACAAAATCATATATGCCTGTTTCATGGCATCTTCCATTTCCCATGTAGCCTCATATGGGCCAAAATGTTTCCACTGCACCTTGGCCTGTGCAATGGTTCGGTTCCTGAGTGGGGTTTCCTTTCTGTCCAGTATGCATTGAGGTTCTGGTAGGAATTCTCCCTCTAGTTCCACCTGGATCATAGACCAGTCAATTATATGATTAGAATCATGTGTATATTTCTTCAATATTGAAATATGGAAAACATTATGTGCTTTTACTGTGGGAGGAAGTGCTAGCCTATAGGCTACAGGTCCCACTCTATCTATAATTTCAAAGGTTCCACAACGTTGAGGTGCCAACTTGGCACAAGATCCCATCCTCAGGGAACTCTTCCTGGGCCTAACTCTGAGATATACGTGGTCTCCCATCTTGAATTCTCTTGGAGTTCTCTTTCAGTCAGCGTAACTTTTCTGTCTTTTCTGAGCGACCTTTAGATATTGTTTTATCTGAATCACTTGTTGTTCCATTTCTTTCAACATGTTGGGTCCAATAGTAATTATGTTTACGGGATTACTCCAACTGACTGGAGTGTTGCACGGCCTACCGTAGAGGACTTCGAAAGGACTCATCTTCAGGGATTCATGGTAGCCGTTGTTGTAGGCGAATTCCACCAGTGGCAGGTAATCTTCCCACTTTTGGGGTTGATGCATTACATGCATCCTTATCATGTCTTCTAATATTTGGTTCACTCTTTCCATATGTCCATTGGTTTGAGGATGATAGGCTATGCTAAACAGTAATTTTGTCTCCAGACCAACCATCAAGGATTTCCAAAAGTTGGAAGTAAATTTTGTGTCTCTATCAGACATGATCTCTTTAGGCATACCATGTAGTCTAAATATCTCCTTCATGAATACGTTGGTGATGTTTATTGCCTTGCAAGTCGAATTGATGGGGATAAAATGAGTAGACTTGCTCAATTTATCCACCACTACCATGATGGTGTCATTCTGTTTGGTTGAGGTTGGTAACCCGGTGCTGAGATCCATGGAGATGGTTTCCCATTTCCATCTTGGGATTGGTAGAGGTTGTAATAATCATGTTGGGTGTTGGTGTTCTGATTTAACCTGTTGGCATTCTATACATTTGGATAAGTACTCAGCTATGTCTTTATTCAATCCATGCCAATAGAATTGTTTCCTGGTGGCCATGATCATCTTCTGGTATCCTGGATGACCAATATATGGTCTTTTATGTAGTTCATCCATTATGAACCTCTTCAAGTCATCACAATCTGGAATATACAATCTGTTTCTGTAAGTTAGCAGGTTTCCATCTATCATCTAGTAGCCTTCATACTTTATCCCTGTGGGTTCTTGCTCTAGGTACGAGGTTATGCTCTGGAATAATGTGTCTGTTTCTTGTGCATTCTTAACTCTTTCCCTGACATTGGTCTTGCAGGTGCTCACCACTGCCAGATGAATTGTTTTCATGCTTCTGCTAAGGGCATCAACCACCTTATTTTCCTTTCCCTTGATATGTTTGATTTCAAAATCAAACTCACTAAGAAGGGCCATCCACCTAGCTTGTCTAGCATTGAGTTTTGGTTGGTCAAACAGATATCGCAATCCATAGTGGTCTTTCATAAGTACAAATTTCCTTCCCAAGAGGTAATGCCTCCACATTTTTAAGGTGTGCACTATGGCGGCCAGCTCTATATCATGGGCCACATAGTTGACTTCATGCTCATTCAATTTTTTGGATTCATAGCAGACTACACTTCCTCCTTTCATAAGGACTCCTCCGAGCCCTTCCGTCCAGGCATTTGTGCACACGATGAAGTCAGCTTCGGGATCAACGATCTTCAACACGAGTGCGTGGGTCAGTAGATGCTTTAGGGATTGAAATCTTTATTCACATTCTTATGTCCACGTGAATTTAGCTCCCTTCATCTAGAGGGCACTGATTGGACAACCAATCTTGGAGAATCCTTTTATAAATCTCCTATAGTATCCTACTAAGCCCATAAAGGAACTGATATCTGAAATGTCCTTTGGGGTAGGCCATTCCATGATAGACCAGATTTTGTCAGGGTTTACTGCTACTCCTTTTTCAGATATGACATGGCCCAAGTAATGTATTTGCTTCTGGAAAAAGTCGCACTTGCTAAATTTGGCATAGAGCTGATGTTCTCTTAGCACTTGAAGCACAAGTCTAAGATGTTCCGCATGTTCCTCTCTATTCTTGAAGTAAATTAATATATCGTCAATAAAAATTAATACAAATTTGTCTAGGAATTTTCTGAGCACATTGTTCATCAAGCACATAAAAGTGGCAGGGGCATTGGTTAATCCAAATGGTACTACCAAAAACTCATAGTGACCATATCTCATCCTGAAGGCAGTTTTGTGGATGTATTCACCCTTGATTCAGACTTGATGGTATCCAGATCTCAAGTCAATCTTTGAGAAGATGAAAGCACCTCCCAATTGATCGAACAGGTCATTGATCCTGGGTAAGGGATACTTGTTCTTTATGGTTACCTTATTGAGTTGTCTATAATCTATGCACAGTCGGAGGGTACCGTCTTTCTTTTTCACAAATAGGACTGGTGTTCCCCATGGAGACATGCTGGGCTGAATATAGCCTTTGTCCATCATTTCTTTTAATTGTAATTTAAGCTCAACTAGCTTGGGTGTGCTCATCCTGTAGGGTGTCCTAAACACTCACACCGCTCTTGGTGCAAGTTCTATTGAGAAGTCAATGTCCCTTCTCAGAGGTAGACCCAGTACCTCTTCCGGAAATACATCTCTATATTCTCTTAGTGTGGGGTGGTCTTCAAGGCTTTGTTTGTCATCTTCAACTGATTCCAACACCTATATCACATATAGTGGACATCCCTTTCTGCAATACTTTCTCATTTGAAGAGCTGATATTTGTCTCATCGAGACAGGTTTTTGGATCCCTTGAAGGGTTATCCTTCTTCCTTCTTCACTTACACATTCTAAGGTTTTATGGTAACAGTCTAGTCTGGCTTTATATCTGGCTAGCTAGTCCATACCAATCAACAGGTAATACGATCCTAGGGGTAATATGTTAAGGGTTTCTTGGGTGGGGAATTCACCCATAGTGAATTGGCAAGATGGTATGACCTCCGCTACCTTTCTTTTGGTGCCAGTGGCTAACTGTACCAACCATGGGTTGGCGTGTTTAAGTGGCTTTAATTTACACTTATCAACAACCTTAGGGGCTATATAACTCAAATTTGAACCAGGGTCAATTAGAATAGACACTAGATGGTTGGTGATCATACCTTCCATCTCCACCACTGAAGCTTGGTGGTCAGCTTGTTTATTATCCAAGGCTGCATAAATTTGCGGCATGCTCCTAGCCATGTCATTGACGGTGGTAGCTTCTTGAACATTTTAAATTCTCCAATTGTTCTGTTGTCGGTGTGGGCAGTCCCTTAGTAGATGTTCTTCTCCACAACCCAAACATTTTAAGGGTTCTCTCTTTGGGTTATCAATCTTTCCCGGGGTATATCCAGAAGGTTTATTTCCGCCCTGGGAGGGGAAATTCTACTGGTGTACACTTTGGGTTGGGAAGCTCATCCTTGAGTTCTTTTTATAGTTTTTAAATCTTGTGGATTTAAACCCCTTTTTTCTGGAATCCCGAACTATTCGTCTTCTTCTAGCCTTCACGAGGTTTTTTTCGATGCCCAAGCTGTTCATGACGATATCTTGCCTTTCGGATAGTGTCTTCTAGGGTCTTTGGCTCATTAAACTCAATCATGTTCTGATAGTCCTTAGGTAGTCCACTGATGAATCATTGCACCTTTGCCTTTTTTTCTTTTATATAGGGTACGTACCTCAGCAACTTGAGGAATCTTATGACATATTCCTCTATGGTGAGTTGCCCCAGCTTGAGTTCATAGAATTCTTTAGTCTTTTCGTCGAAATGCTTTTCTGACAAATACTTCTTTCTGAAGTATTTCTCAAACCATTCCCAAGATAGGTCCTCTTCATGAATCCCTTTTACATTCTTAAGGTCTTCCCACCAAATGGAAGCCTTTCCATTCGAGTTGAAAGTGGCTACTCGGGCCTTCAAGTTTTCTGAGAAGTCATGGACTCTAAAATACTTCTTTAGTCCAAGCAGCCATGCCTCCACTTCCTCCCCCTTCTTTATTTCACCGTCAAAAGAGGGTGGTTTGACCTTCTTGAATTCTTCGAGATTATGAATTTTGGAATGCTTTCGCTTCTTCTGTTTTCTTCAGGAATAAGAACTAGTTATACTACTAGAAGATCCCTCTGAGTCGCCAGTTTCCGCTCCAGAGGAATCGTTCGACACTTGTAACTTATCTTTGGGGTGGACCTTTCTCGAGGTGCTCTTCCCAGTGTGGCCACTTAAAAGACCATGTTTATGTATCTCAGGTGGACTTCAACTTTTCTTTATCTGTCGTCGGTCCGCGTGACTGGTGTCAGGTCCATGCTGCAATTGTCTTTGTATGTCGGATAAACTCTGCAGCAAGACTGCATTAATTTCCATTTTCTTCTCTTGCTCTTTTATCAACCTCTCATTGTCGGCCTTCCAGCTCTGTAGTTTGACCATGAGGTTCCTCATAGTCTCAGCTAGATCTAGAGGGGTCTCTACTGCCCTCCTTTCATCAAACTCTTCGTCTCTATTGTGGGAGCCATCCCCCACTTCGTGGTGAGTCACCATTCTATGCATCTGCAGTTTCCCGCGGTTGATCGTTCGCTTGTGTGCAAAAAAAAAAACACTTGTTGTTAGTCAATATTTATATTCATTCATAACCAACGCATAATTCATATTTTTCAAATGCATACACATTATTGGAATTTTCATTATTAAATTTGACTTTTGATAAAGGGGGTTAAGATAGAGGGTTACTCCTTTTAAGAGTACTTCAAATGGAGTTTCTACGCAACTCGTTCATGAGCCCAAGCAGGCCAAGTGTTGTAACCATGCTCTGATACCAATTTGTCACACACCCACTATGGCAACTAAGATTTTCTTTTTTTTTTGTCTTTCTTCGAGGGATGGAATCCCTGAATTTCTATGGGGCCTAGTGCAAACCATCCCTTCCCTTAACCTCCTCCATGTGACCACCTCTGTGAACATACTTTCGATATTTTTTTGTTGCAAGGAACCCTTGTTCCTTCAATCCCCGAAACCCGAAAGCTCGGTATCATCTGGATCTACGGTCCAGATCGTCGACTTGATCAACGACCCAGATTAAATCCCAACATTCTACCTTTTGGGATTTCTGGCGGGGTCTTCACTCCTATTCCTCTGATGTCCATAACACGGGTGACTTTAGATCTTCACCACGCGTTCTCTATAAATGGACAGTCCAAATCCTTTCGAGACTCCTCCTTCCTACCACATGACCCTGTCTTGTGACCTAGGGCTCATCCACAGAGTGCGTCGGGGTTTTGTGTACTGGGATTTCACGACTTGCGAAAATGAGGGGTCTTGCCCTTTGGTTTCCCAGGTGCCGAAACACCGAAACTTATTCATGCTAAACCGATTCGGGGTTTCATATACCAGGATTTTGTGACTGGAGAAAATGAGGGGTCTTGCCCTTTGGTTTCCCGAGTGTCGAAACACTGAAACTTATTCACGTTAAACCAATTTGGGGTTTCCTATACCGGGATTTCGTGACTGGCGAAAATGAGGGGTCTTGCCCTTTGGTTTCCCAGGTGCCAAAACGCTGAAACTTATTCACGCTAAACTGATTCAGGGTTTCGTATACCGGGATTTCACAACTGGCGAAAATGAGGGGTCTTTCCCTTTGGTTTCCTAGGTGCCAAAACGCCGAAACTTATTCACGCTAAACCGATTCGGGGTTTCATATACTGGGATTTCGCGACTGGCGAAAACGAGGGGTCTTTCCCTTTGGTTTCCTGGGTGCCGAAATGTTGAAACTTATTCATGCTAAACTGATGGTCCAGATCACTCATGGATCAATGACCACGATCATGTCGCGATTTCATGAATCGTGAGTTTGTGTAGTCCTACCCTTTGACCACTCCAAGTCGTGAGTCAACAAAATGCTACCCGACTACCACATGTCCTGTGTCGATGGATGGTTCTGAATACTTCGGGACTTTCAGGACATTTTTTGAGTCCACTCTCCTGCCTATGTAAAGGTTAAGATCGATGGTCAATAGAGCTCCAACAAATCCTTGGATCTATGGTCCTAGATCCCATCACTACTTGCGAAGGCTAAAGGGGTCGAGGTGTTAACGCTTGCGCTCCTCCTCTAGATCCATCGGTCTTAACCGATCTGGGGTATTTCTGAAAGGATTCCAACCGTTCGTCTACCAAATTATGGGGTATTCTCTTTCAATAACTGGACTCATTGTCCTTTATGAACTCGAATAATGAGATTCAACCTCTCAGAGCTTCGAACTCCCACAACTTTGAAACCTGAGAGAACTACTCTTTCTTGTACAAGGTTTCCAGACTCAGATCACATGATCCTTCAGAGGGTTCTTAGGTAATTATCCCTAGGCTTGGTGACCTGACTGAAAAGCCTTGCTAATTTGCCGAGCTATGAACTCTGTGATAGGGGTAAAGTAAACTCATGGGTTTACTATAACGGTAGTCTTTTCAAGGAAATCACTTCGGCTCTGGAATGCGAGGAAACTTCTTGGGAGAAGGTGCCTTCGGGAAATTAAACCAGGAGATAGCATGATTCAAGTAGATGGGAGAAATCTCAAGGGAACAGACTTGTATTCTAAACTTATTCATTATATACATAAACCGATTATGGTCATATAAGTATAAACATGCACCCATTATTCCCAATCAAAACACAAGGAAATCACTCCTATACAAAAACCATTTATGAGCGTATAAACATGAGCATGCATCCAAGATATTCAATTCAAAATACAAGACATAAACACTTATCAGAAACACCAGGTGTGATGCGACTGCTGAGAGGGGTGCTCATTTCCACCCAACCGTAGGCTCAGTGACTCCAAATGGATTTACCACTAGCCACCCCTGAGCTAGACCATGATGCTTTAAGATTCAGTCTCCTACTTCCAGCTCAACGGAAGTCAAGGACGAAGGTTAATCTCCTTCTCCTTTGTTTAGAACTCCCCCATATTTCCATAGTTCCTCTATTTTTTCTTCCACGATACTTGTCTCGCGTATAGTTTAGAACCTTTCTCAATGGATAGATTGAGGAAGAAGTATACATCGAGCAGCCATAAGGTTTCATGATACATGAGAAGGAGACTCATGTGTGCAGGTTGAAGAAGGCCCTATATGGAATCAAGCAAGCAACTCGAGCTTGGTATGTGAGGATTGATGGACACTTGAGACATTCTCCAGATCGTGCTCCTCTATGACTGAGTTGAGTTGATATGTGAGGACACTTGTCTGAGAGGGATAAGTGGGTTTGGGCTTATAGCCCAACGTTCCTTGTGGAGAGCAGATGAGGACACGTCAAGGGAGTTAAACTTGACGTCAAACACTATGGGGATTTGACCCTAGTGTTTCTAGACAAAGTGGCCTCTAGAAGTCCAGATCGTACTCCTTTTTGATTGAGGAGTTGATATATAAGGACACTTATCCAAGAGGGATAAGTGGGTTTGGGATTATAGCCCAATGTCCCTTGTGGAGAGAACATGATGACACATCAAGGGAGTTGACCTTGACGTCATACACTATGGAGAGTTGACCCTAGTGCTTCTAGAGGGAGTAGCATCTAGAAGTCCACATGGGAGTTCCATGAGTGACAGACCTTCTGCTACAATGTCTATAGTAATCATCGGTCGAACCTTCTCCTAGATTGGGCTGCAGACCAAGGGAGATAAGATGCATTTATCACAAAGGTGTACTTGTGGTAAATGGGCCTAGGTGTAGTCCTTCCTTGATCATGACAAGGAATAATATGGATTCGAGGTGCTTGAGGTTCTTTACACATGTCAGTTAGTATCGGGATGACATTCACTCACAGGGTGTACCTGTGGTGAACGACCCTGGTGTGGTCTTTTTCCTATTCATGGTGATTTGACAAAGAATGATAAAGACTCAAGATGATAGATGCTATCACATGTGGACCCAGAGTGAGCCTAATCTCAGAGAGAGCCAGTTGGCTCAGAGGGAGAGCCGCAGGGGGAGTTTCCCCTTGATTCAGGTGGGAGAGAGACATCTCCAAGGACTGATAAACAAGTGTCATGAGTCTAGGGAAAATTTTATATACTTTAAAGGCAAACTTGGCATGATGCAAAATTTCTCCCTCATTGAGAGGGAGTGTTGATGTTTTTACAATATCGGGAAGACATTCTCCTAGATTAATAATTCATAGTATAATTATTGATTGTTAAATAATATATATATATAATAAGTAATAATAATAATAAACAGTTATTTATTATCCAAGGGACGCATCCCTTCATGGATGGTCACCATATGTTCTCTATATATGGAACACTCATCATTGTAATATATCAATCTATCATATATCATCTCATATCATCTCTCATATGAAAAATCAACAAATTATAGGCTAAAACCCCATGATTACGTGATAAATAAAGCCTAAATTATGTGTAGTTATGTAAGAGATTGTACGTGAAGTGATAGATCGAGATTTTATGTGAATTGATAGATCGACAATGCATTAGTCGAATGCTACCCATATTACTCAACCTCTACTTGGCTTTCGTTGTCTCATCATTCTTAGCAATTCCAACTCAAGGCCTGCAAATCATCATTAATGTGAGTCAATGTGTATATCCATCACCTTTTCCCTCCTCTGCTTCCAAGATCCAAGTGGCTCAATGAAATTTTTTAGCAAATTTAAATTTTTTAATTTATTTTTACTTTCTGACAAATCCCCTTCAAATCAGGGAATATTTGTCACTTCATTGTCTTTGACCAATAGAAAAATAGAAATACATAATTTTAAATTTTTTCAAAATTATTTTTTATTTTTTCAAAATTCAGTTTGATACATAATATATGAAAAACTTTAAAAACAAGAAAATAATAAAAAATCGATTAACTTTGACTTATGATCGATTGCTAAATAACCTGTTGGAGGTAGGTATAATAACTCTCCATATAAAAAACTAATCCCACATTGGTGGAGAGATGTGGCTTACAAAAACATATAAACTCTAATATATCATGATCCTTAGGCATGTATAATAACTCTCCATACAAAAAAATAATCCCACATTAGTGGGGATATGTGGTGTACAACAACATATAAGCTCTAATATATCATGATCCTTATGCCGATGAGGGCAGTCACAACAGAGTGGTGCCTCCTACTAGCATAATTGTTGATTGGTTGCAATGTGAATATCCTTGTTGCTTATCCTTTCACCCTCCTCTTGTGAAAAATACAAAAAAAAAATCTTATTAATAGTACTCCATTGTACTCCTTCCACACATCTTCCTAAAAAAGGACCATTACTAAGTCGAATATACCTAAAATGTGTACATCTTGGAATTGGTTGAGAAATGTGGCCAATAACAACATACAAACTCCAATATACTATGATCCTTAGGCCAATGGAGGTAGTGAGAAGGGAGTGTTGCCACACCTAAAATTTGTGCCTCTTGGAATTGTTTTTACAACATAAACACCTCTTTATACAAAAAAATAATCCCATATTAGTTGAGAGATGTGACCCACAACAACATATCATGATACCTTATAAAAACTAAAGGAAAAAAATAACTCAATCTTTTTAAGAAAAATGATGTGGTTTATGTTACTTAATGCTTTGCATAATGATTAGTTAAACAAGAAATCATCTTTTAAAATAAAAGAGTAAACTCGTGATGTGCATTGTGTTTTGGACTTTTGCTTACCACTATCACCGGAATCTGACAAATCAATTATTGGAAAAATCACATTTTTACATTGCTTAAATCACGTTTTTGAATGTATAAATTGATTTAGCACCCTCAAAAACCCAGGGTATCTGAAATATGTAATCTAAACCATTGAAATATGCAATTTCATCCATCTTTTTAAATTTTTGGCTGGATTTTGAAAAAAACTTGTTAAAAAAAAGTAGTCGAAAAAGAGTAAAAACGTAGAATGTTTAGACTAGGACAATTTAAATTACATTATTTTACATAACTATTAATGAAACAAATTCTTGTCATAAGCACAAAAAAAAATTGTTACTTTTTAACGAAATCTTGTTGAATTCAAAAGACATGGAGTCGCTCTTTAGTGAAAAAGGAGGAGTAATTTTTTAAAAAGGAATGGAATATGAAAAAGGCTAAATGCATGGGCGTGTTGGTCAATGGAAAGAGTCATTATAGAGTAATTGTACAGTCGTCCCCACTAGTCCACTCAATTATTTTTAAATCTAAAAATATAATATAATTTGTATTCTTTCTCCCATTTTCTCATAAATATTTATTGTGATTTTAGGTTCATCATTTTGAAATTTATGTGGTGGAAATATATATATATATATATATATATATATATATATATATATATATATATATATATATATATATATATAGTCACTAAGTGCCTTTATGTTATTTAGTGTAAAACTAAAAGTATTGTGAAAATCATTTTTTAAAGGAAAAAAATCATCGTTCATAGAAAGGAGTAGTAATGCATGATTTGGGTGGCATGTAACATTATCAACGTAGATCCATTTTAAATCCGGATTTATTGAACATTGAGAGAGGAATCCAATTTTTTAAAGTAGATTTTGTTTCTATTATTTCATTCCATGTCAAGTTTTACATGGTGCATATAATTGTTTTTTTTTAATTGAACCGACTTTATTTTTATTATTGTTATTTTTTTAATTGAACGGACTTAACATAATGTCTTAACATCTCCCACATACTACATTGTAGAACTCTTAGTACAATAATATGTGGTCAGTGACAAGTGGGACTCAATGGATTATGATCTCTTTTTAAGAAGAATGGAGTCATGTCATCAGTGGCAAGTGAGACTAAATAAATTCTCATCTCTTTTTAATGAAATGAAATCATATTTCATATGAACAGACTAAACTAAACGAGTGATGTGGAATAGTGGTACATAATATGTGGTCGATAGCTAAACCAATCAATGGAACTCTTGCAATGATGAGGAAATTGCCACACACTTCTAGTTTCCATTTCCTTATTTGCTAAAACTTTTGTTGGTTTTTAATTCAATTTAATCTAATAATTAAAAATTAATAAACCAAGGTAGTATGTTTCGGTTAATAAATAATCAACTATTAATGAATCCGAGTTTTGTTAAAGTAAATCAAATATTTACTTTTGTCACATCACATCACCCTCGCATTATCACATCAAAAGAAATTAAGTCATCTTTATGTGGTTTTGCATTATCGTTTGAGAAAAAAAAGCCATAACACGTAATTTAGTTGGTGTGGGTGATGACATGCGGTACTAAATGAAATCACATCAAAAGAAAAGGAATGGTCTTTTCTTTTTCTTTGGAGTAGAACCAAAAGAAAATGCAACATGCAATTGTGTACACTAAATGCGTGATGTGGGGCATGTCGGTGGTTAAACCACTCAGTAAATGTGCATACATCGGTGGTTAAACCACTCCCTAAATTTTTTTTAAAGGTCCCAATTTATAAGGTGTGACCATTGAATGCATGGGATGAGAGGATGGATATATTCCTAGCATTGCCATATCTTTCAGTTCTCTATGCAAAATGAATACAACAAAAAAAAGTCATAGGTTTTTAAAGCATACATTTAATTGAATGAATGGATACAAATATGTAAGGATGGTTTCTTGCCCTCCAAATCTTGATGTCGTCTTATTTTCTTCTCTCAAGTCATGCAATATGGTTCACAATTATCATTTTTTAGGTCATGCAATATCATTTTTATCTCTCTTAGGTTATGCAATATGGTTCAATATTATCATTTTAAGTTCTCGTAGGACATGCAATATATTTGAGAGATCAAAATTAATTTCACTCTTAAAAAATTCTCTAAAGGAAAATTATCATTTTTGGTTCTCTAATCTAAAACATGTATCCATCCAAATTATTTTCATGCAAGATTGATGTTTCCATTTTCACAACACCACTTACAATGTGTATAATGGTCGATCTGGTAGAAAAACATATATGCTAATGGAATATATAATTAATTAAAGGGGGAAAATGGAAACGACGCTACATGTAAATGGTCAGGTTACAACAACTTAGGATTAGAAACAATGAAAGTGAAAAACACATTAAATTTTTTTGTTGCGAACATGTAAAATTTTCTAATTGCTCTCATTAATGAGTAACACATGTTTTAGCAATTACATGGATGTTGACAACATAACTTTCCATTGTATAAACACAGAAACAAAGAATATATTTCATTAATTGAATTTGTCTATCCACCTTCACGTTTTTCATTAAAATTAATATGGAAACTATATATATCCTGCTATGCAACATTTAATGTTGTGGCATGTGGAATATAGGTCGTCGGATCTAAAACAAATTAAGATCCAATGACCTATATTCCACCTGCCGCAATAGTCAATGATGCGTAGTAGGCTAGATATTGGATGCCATGTTGAAATGGTCAGTCTCACTCCCATAGTCCATGGGATACATTTTATGTACGAAGATTCTTGTCTAAAATGGTGATTTGTATTTGGAAAGCGATCGATATAACATGAATAAAAACATCTGTACATAAAATTGGATTACGGAAAATGCATCAAAATGTTGTTGCCACCTTTGTTCTGTGATCTAAGTAGCTTGGAGGAATTGAAGATATTTTGTTGCCCCTTGAAGTGTTTCCCCGATTCCATTAGAATGTTGACTCAATTGAAAAGGTTAGAGACAAAAGAATGCCCGGTAAGAGAAGTAACATTCAAAAACGTTGGAGGGGAGGTTGAAACAACAACCAATTCGAGAGGGCGAGGAGTGTTGAGTAAACTAGACGCTTCTAAGGAATCATCTTCTAAAGTTTTTTTTCCCAACCTTCAACGTCTCTAAATCGAATATTGTTGTCATCTGGTGGAGGTTGGAGCATTGCCAACAACACTTCAAACATTATTCATTTGTTGGTGCAACAAATTAGAGGAGATGCCAAGTGTGGAAACATTGATATCTTTGGAGTTGTTGTGTACATACCAAAGTAAATAAATAGGAAATGCAATTTGGGAAAGTAAATAAAACAAACCAAAGTATTGAAGTTGTAGCAATAGAGAAACTTGTATCGATATTATGAATAGGATGCAATGTTCACTTCCTCTTGGAAGGGGGAACCTCTAATTGAGTAGAGCTTCAAAATAATATTAATCACTTAATATTTGATTTACGTTGCTTCTACCTCTATAAATAGTTTCTATATATTTCAAACCCTAACCACCTAGTGGGCCTTTATTATTTAGACTACATCAAATACCTAGATGACCTTATTTAATGAGGCCCTTAAATTATTGATCACACACTTTAATTACTTGGTCCTTATTTAATAAATATTGTCATTATACATTAAGTAACAATATATTCCCTTAACTAGGGGCATTAGGGTGGGACCCTAACATTCCCTCTCATATCTGAGGTAGCATTGCCTTCAAGGTTAGAGATGTGGAAATCATTGTAGGATCACAGATGGTTCCCAAGTTGCATTGTTGTGTCGTGTATCCTTCCACTCGATGAAGACTTTTTGGATACTTTGATGGCACGAAAAATACTTTCTTTTGTCTAAAACCACCTAATGTTGCAACTAAATGGAGCCCTCATCATCTAGTTCTAGGAGGATGGTTTGAACTCTACAATTTGTTCCTACCACTTTCTTCAAGCATGACACATGAAATATGGGGTGAATATTAAAATGAGTTGACATAACTATTTTGTAAGAAACTTGTCCAATATGTGTTATGAGGAAATTCTCTCTATGGCTAGGGAAAACCACAATATATAGAACGACACCCATAAATAAACTCTAATATCAAGTATTATATATATATGAAAACCGCAATAGACAAAACGAAACCCTTATTTATACAAGTCTAGCACGTGTGAAGTGTCTCTTCACTGGCAGGGCCAACTTCTCAATCTGGGTGGTTATAACCACCTTTAATATATTATGGGGCCTCTTTAATATCTATTGGGGTTGACTTCTTATTCTTCCTATTATAATTATCTTTTGACCAATCTGCAAAAGGGGATTTGGTCCTTTATAATAACCGACATGATCAATCCACAATGGGGATTGATCCAATGAATAATATATCAAATAATAATAAGAATACACTTTGCAATTACATTATTTCAACACTCCCCCTTAACAAGAAGGGTATTATTCAACAACATCAGGAGAGAGAGAGGTCTGCATCATCAGTGACATCAGGAGGACAGCATCATCAATATCATCTTGGAACATTGACTGGCATATCTATAAATCATCGGAAATTTTCTTCATCGGCAACATCGTCATTCTCAAAGGAATGCAAGCATCATCTACGTCAATATGGATTAGTATAAAAACTAATACATCATCATCACAGCACGAGGCTGGCTCATCATAATACTAGACTGGCTTTACATCACATCTATCAAGCCGGAAGAACAGTTCTAGTCTCATCTCATAGTCTTTCTTTATGTCACAGTGATAAAGCTAGAAGAAAGATACTCGTCCTGCTTTATGTCACAACCATCAGATCAAAAGCAGGATGCTAGATTATCTTTACATCACAGCTATCCAACCAAAAGCATAGAGCTAGCCTCATCTCATCATCTTGCTTTACGTCACAACCATCAGATCAGAAGAAAGGTATACGTTCTGCTTTACGTCACAACCATCAAGTCGAAAGTAGGATACTAGACTGGCTTTACGTCACAACTTATTCATCCAGAAGCACAGTTCTAGTCTCATCACATCATCTTGCTTTACGTCACAACCATCAGGTCGGAAGCAAGGTACACGTCCTTCTTTATGTCACAGCCATGAGGTCAGAAGCAGGATACTAGACTGGCTTTACATCACAGCTTATTCAGCCAGATGCTCAGTACTAGTTAATTCACATCTTCTTGCTTTACGTCACAACCATCAGGTCAGAAGCAAGAGATGTCTCATCACAAAAACTACTCCCCCTTTCGAGGAAGGTCCTTTTGGACTATACCAAGCTTATCTCGAAAGTGCTCAAACTTTACACGAGGCTTGGTCAACACATCAACAACATGTTCAACCATGCTAATGTACTGGAGCTTTATGGCTCCTCTCTACACCATGTCATGGATGTAATGATATCATATCTCTATGTGCTTTGACTTATCATGGAATACAGGATTCTCTGTCATCTTTATGCAGCTCTAGTTGTCACATAGGATCGAGGCTACTTCCATCTCTAGGTCAAATAGACCGGTCAACAACTTTCTAAGCCATATAGCTTCGCAACTAGCAGAACACGCAGCAATGTATTCTAGTTCCGTTGTGCTAAGAGCAATGTTGAATTGCTTTCTACTCTACCACGAGATCATGGCTGATCCCAAACTGAAACAACATCCTGAAGTGATTTTTCTGTCATAAACACTTCCTGCCCAATCTGAATCAATGTATCCACTCAATGTGAAATCATGATCTCCGTCATAACTGAGACCACAATCTAATGTACCCTTAAGGTACCTCATCACATGTTTTGCAGCCACAAGGTGAACATGTCTGGTTTCTACCAGAAACTGACTCAAGGTGTTCACAGCAAAAAAAATGTTTGGCCTGGTGTTCATTAGGTACATCATCGATCCAATAATCTGTCTGTACAGCATGGAATCAATCAATTCTGATGAATTTTTGACCAGCAACTTCATCTTCGCTTCCATGGGTGTGTTCATGGACTTGCATTCCAACATGTCGAATCTCTTCAGGATTTCAACTGCATACTTCCCTTGGTTAAGGAAGATCCTCTCTGGACTCTGCCATACCTCAAGACCTAAGAAATAATGCATTAGGCCAAGGTATTTCATTTCAAATTCTAAGGAAGGTATCTTCTTACATTCAATGATGATATTTTCTTCTCCAGTTAAGAATAAGTCATCCACATATAGCATTAATATCACTGGCTCATCATTCATAACCTTGAATTAGAGGTTAGAATCTGCTTTACTCTTGGTAAATCCTATGCTCGTCAAGAAACTGTCTATACATCCATACCAAGATATAGGAGCTTGCCTCAATCCGTATAAGGCTTTCTTCAATTTGTAGACATGAGACTTCCTGTCTTCAACTTCAAATCATTGAGGTTTCTCTATATACACTTCCTCTTCGATGACACCATTTAGAAAGGTTGTCTTTATGTCCATCTGGTGTAACTTCCACTTCATCCTAGCTTCAAGGGCTATGATGGTTCTGATCGAAGTGTATCTGGATACATGAGTGAATGTCTCTTCATAGTTAATGTCTTCTTTCTGAGAAAATCCTCGAGCGACGAATCTTGCTTTATATTTTTCAATACTTTCGTCAACAGCATGTTTTATTTTGAAAAGCCATTTGGAGGATACCACATCTTTCCTCTTTGGTCTGGGAACTATTTCCCATACATAATTCTTTATTATGGATTGGTACTCCTCTGTCATGGCATCTACCCATTATTTCCTATGAATGGCTTCTTCAAAGCAGGTAGGCTCCTCTTCTAGGAGATCACACATCAAAGACGTATAATTGGAGAGTGGCTTTGGTATTCTTCACCTCTCTTATGGTTCCTTCGGGAACACCATACTTCTCTCCATCTTGAATAAGCTCTCTAGCCCAAGATGGATTTATTTTATGGAGGATCGTCATCTGAGGAGGTTCTTGGACTTCTATTACATCAATTAACGAATAGACAAACTGAATCATCGTTTAACGAATTTGATGAAAACCACAGATGAAAATTTGTTACATGGTTGTCGGAATATTCACCAGGATTGCCCTCAAAATTAGGAATATCAGATGACAATTTGGTGGGGATCGACGACCAGTTCAGATTATGAAAAATGAGATTGTTCATAATCTTTGACACATCTAGCAAGTTCAACATTGCCAGAAAAGGTAACCTCGGCGAAGACCCAAAATTCCATCTAGAGATGTTGTAAGTTTTGAGTTGAGGACCATTCGAAAAAGAATAACTTAGCTTGGTACTAGCACCATACTGCCAAGAATATTTTGTGGATGGGCCAAAGCTATGGAAGAAATGTTGTTGGCTCTGGTTAAATGGAGGAAAACCTCCACCCATCTAGTTCCCAAACCAAAAAATAGGGTTGCCCCTTGTCGACCCCACTGCGAAGGAAATAATCCTTGCATGGGGTTGTTCTGACCGAGAAAGGGATTACTCATTGATGACATTCCTTGCAAAGAGAATGACCCTTGCATGAGATTCCACTGACCTTGGAAGAGTTTCTCCCCTGCTGACACTACAGACATGGTGAAAGGATTACTTTTGAACCCACCATATAACATGAATGGGATTGAAGTAGACGGCATACTAGTGGATTGAAATCTTCTACCCATAGTACCACCCCATCCCACAAAGGGCTTGGGGCTAGAAGAGTGGAAATGACCCACTGCCGATAGAGGGGAATGACATAGAAATATGACTTTCGCCCTAAGGAACAACTTGGTAAGGGATCAACAAACTTTTTGTACCAATGTTAGAAGTTTGGGACATTGACTGAGAACCAATCAAGATCTTATTCTTGCTCATTGATGGCATACCAAACAAAAAAACATTAGTTATCAAAGGTAACAACATGGTTGCACCCGAACGTTGAGTGGAACCGACAATCAACAGAGTAGAGTTGTTGATTGAGATGGGTATAGTGGTATGCACTATACTCGTCGTTTGATTAGAGACACCTAGAGGATGAATTCCTCCAGTGAGGATTGTCGACGTGGGGGTTGCATGGACCCCCAAACTAGAAACTTCTGGAGTGCCCTCCATGAAAACCCACCAAAGAGGGTGACTATCAGTGAAGTTTGACTCAGGAGCCAGGATTTGCACAACAACTGGAGCATCATGTCCAGTTAACGAAGGATTGAAAGGATGAGTGAAGTCTTTAGCTTCGAGATATGATATGGTACAATCTCCGAAGCAAAAGCATTAGTTTCTATGGGTTTCATGTCTATGGTCTCGACCAGACCAATTGGTACAAAAGTGTCGGATTGATCAAGTTGATGCCTCAAGGGAGGCGACATAGGATTTAGTCCTTCTTTTTCAGGTGGAAGACCTTAAATTCTCCTCGATCGATGAGGTGGTTGATCAACCACTTTGAGTTGTTAGCTTTGGGTGACTACCAACACACCTTCCTAAGTAATTTATGATCATAAAACACCCCACTAGAAAATACCTAAAAGAAACAATAGTCAAAAGAAGCCTTTCCAATATACCGACTCAGGTGGATTAGGTCCTTAGATCACAATAGTAACAAAGTAAGGGAAGGACCTTCTACACGAAGGCACGGGTCGATTAAGTCCCATGAACCAATGAACGAATGAGTGAGAAGAAGTTACCCCGACCTCCACTAACTAGCCTTATCCAGTGCAAGTACCCACGCTTCATGGGGAACCCTCCAACAATACTGAAAAGTGTGATACGAAGTCTGCCCCAAGTAACACGGGAAGCCCCTCATAGTCACCTATGAGATCCCTAGGAAATGAAACTAAGGTCATCAACTCGCAATCATTGTATGGGGGGTATAGTCAACGGTCAAGATCGAACATATGGGAAGGGTATTTAAGCCTGAAGCCTTGAAAGCACTACCTCTCACGAAAGTAAGGGCGCTGACGAAACCCTTGATATATAATCTCTCCACGATGCCCAGTTAAGCTTCAGAGGGGTTTCCTCATTGACTCTCATTTACATGACCTCGTGTTTGAATCCCATGTTAGAAGAGCTTCCTGGCTATACTTATACGAAATTGGGTTTTGAACTCCCTATCTCAGACTCCTAAGTTTGTTTTTTGGCATTGGAGAAATTAACTCTCCAACCTAAACCAAGGCCCTAGCCTAAAATTAGTTTGTTTACCTTAGTAAAATTAAAATGTCTAATTGATTTTAGTTAGTGTTCATTTTATAGGCTGTTGTTTACTCAAAGAGGGTGATGAGTGAAACTGAATGGTTTTTCAACATAATCAATAAAAACAACACTTAAGAACTCAAATGCAAAATGCAATTCTTCATTGAAAATATGAGTGTGAATAATGCTTCAGAATTAAAGAAGAAAACTCTTTCTTTTTGATATGCAAAGAATGCAACTTTTTATTTTAGATGCAATGCACTTACTAATGCAACTTTCAAATCCAAGAGAACTAATAAGATTTAGGGATTCTTTTCATCGAATCTATAGAAACAAAATCTTTTTGTTTGAGAAAGTACAATGGTGGATTCAAGGAGAAAACATAAATAAAATGAACTTTTATTTTTCAAATATCAATGCAAAGGGTAAGGGAGAAAGTTCACAAGCACACACAATTACAATTTTGTTTTATACAAATCAAGAAAACAAGAAAGCAAAGGGAAACAAACACCATGCACAAATGACTAGACACCCTATAAAAAACTGCAAGGATAGAAAACAAAGTGTTACATACACCCAACAAATCTTTCTAAAACCCTAAAACCATTAAAAGCCAAAAACAACCTTGATTAAACAAGAAAGTCGAAAAATATTTTTGGACTTTTCTTATAATCTTGAAAACAAAAGAAACTAATTTTGAAACCAAATGACAACTCTAAAGACATAGCAGGACCGAGGAAGATCTTACAGTGTCACAACCCCAACCTCAAGTGGTCTGGAAAGAGTGAAAAACTCCAATTCAGAACATGTACACGACTATCTAAATGACAAGTAGCATATGTACGTGACTCTTTTGAAGTAAAGTCGCGTATGTACACGACTGTACCAAAGGAAAAGTGCGTACAACCTATAAAAACCTTTCTAACCTAAGAGAGAAAGGTCTGGAAGAATCAAGAAGGATTGTAGAAATTCAGAGAATGTTAAATAAAGGTTTAAAATATAGAAAATGATTTAAAGAAATGCAAACAAAAGCACCCCTAATGACCCAAAAAGGGAGAATCCCTGGCGAAGTCACCATTTATGTTACAGAAAACTAAGTCCTATGGTTTTGGGTCAAGGTCACAACATAGTGTTACCCTAAAAGACCAGTCTTAGACTCTAAACATTGTAATTTCACTCCAGAACTCTTGCACAACGATCCTATGAAAATTCATGCAAATAAAGAGACAAACAAATTGCAAATAGGTAGTTATCTGCTAACCAACTAGACATGATCATTTCAATTTGCATAATGGATTCAAAAAAAGATATAAATAATCTCATTAAATACACATGAATCAATAAATAGGACTGGATGAGAACGAGAGATCTTTTATTAATAACAACATATAAGTTGGGTACAACCTGTAACCGTTGTGGCACGATCCCGAAACTGGGATCCAAGTTCCTCCACCCAAGGCCATAGATGACAAGTAAAACCTTCAAAGCTTTGTGTTCCAATAGGTCTAAGGAAGGCAAAGGATTTCTTCCTGAAAATATAAGGAGAACACAAATTCTGAAAACAAGGGTTTTCAGAGGGGAAGGACAATTTCAAAAGCAAGGGAAAAAAGGGACTTGCAGGGATATAATGAAAATGATATCATAAAGATACATTTCTCTATTCTGTTTTTCCTCCACCCCAAGTCTCTAATTTATACTCTTTTTTGATAGTTGGAGTAGTTATGAATGCGCTATAAGAGGTCAGGAACCTAGGGAACCCATCAAATCCACCCGAAATGTTGGGTTTTGTTATTATTTTTGAGCCAATTCAACATGTACATAGGTTGCTAACTAGAAAGGCACATATGTACGTGAGTTGCTTTAAGAAAAGTTGTGTACATCAAGCAAGATAGAGTTTTTTAAGTATTTTTTGGGAGGAAAAGGGAGATTTTGGTCCTAAAAGCAAGGAAAGGGATGTAACTGAGGAAAATGAGTCATCATGAGCATATGGGGTGTCAAATGACGCTACAACACTAGAGCATACCCATACTTTGTTCTAGGCTATCGACAAGTCACACTGCTACTCTAGTGCAACTCTTGTATAGTTAGACAACAGTTTAGCACTTAGTCGTATATAAGTACACATCCATGAACATGAGAAACCAAAAGAAGAATTGTAGAACAAACGAAGACATACATAGAAATAATACGAGCGACACGAACCATGCCTAAAACCTGCCTAAGTCTTTTTTATTGCGAAACAGTTACAATATGAGCACCACTGGCTCGGTTTACAACTTCGATAAAGTCACAAGACTTTCCTCATCTCACCAAGACACTCATACACAGATTCATCACCAAGGCTCTCTGTCGCAACCATCTCTGCAACCTCCTATGGTGCACATCATATGTGCCCTCAACCGTAGGCTTGTTGTCCGTTTGTTACCACAGACTTCACCAAGTTAACACAAACCTGAGATTTTGTCTCCTAGCATGCCTCCTCAGACTTGCGACAAGAATTCCCCCAAACTTAGCCAAAAAGAAGGTCGCCCCAGCTCTGTCCACCGAGTCACCTCAATGCAGCACAAGTCCTCCCATGTGGAGCGACTTGGCTCCTTGAGGGAGCTCGCCCCTCTTCGTCTAAGTCTGCCTCAGAACTGTGGGGATCCTCTTGCTCTCCTTGTCTTAAAAATATACCTTCCTTGGTTGTGCACACTTGTTCTCTTATAGGGACTCCAAAGGTCAACACCATGAACCGTTGCGTCCTTTGAGGGTGTCGCGCCCCTTCATGAACTCATGTGTCCAAATGAATCGTCGAGCCCCTTTGTGGACCTTGTCGCCCAAACGAATCGTCGTGCCCCTTCCCAGACCCAGTCGCCCAAACAAACCCATGTGCTCGTCAACCGTTGTACCCATTGGGACTTATGCTCTCAACCTTTATGCACCCCTCATGTCAGTGCACCACAATCTCTTGGTTGCTTCATACTTGGACAATCCCCTTGGTGTGTTCACCCACCCAAGGCGATCAGTTGCCCAACTTTGGTGCCAGAGAAACCCCAAGCTTCATCTCCTTGAGAAATTGGGTGAGGGTCTCTGCGCCCACCTAGCCGAAGACCTTACAATCTCTTTTTAATGAAATGGAGTCACGTGGTCAATGGCAAGTGGACCTCAATGAATTATCATCTATTTTTAATTAAATGGAATTTCCTTTCATATAAATAGAATAGACTAAACGAGTGATGTGGGGTCGTGGTACATAATATGTGGTTGATGGTTAAACCCATCAAAATAACTCTTGCACGCACGAAGAAATTGCCACGCACTTCTAGCTTCCATTTCTTTACTCACTAAAATTCTTATTGGTTTTTAATTCAATTTAATCTAATGTTAAACAATAATAAACCAAGGTAGTATGTTTCGATTTATAATTAATCAAGTGTTATTGCATTCCCATGTCATTGCATTGTAGTTTTGTTAAAGTAAATCGAATATTTACTTTTGTCACATCAATCATCTTTATGTCTCAGTCTCAGTCACATGTCGGTGGCTTTGCATTATCGTAATTTAGGTGGCAAAGGGTACATCAAAAGAAAAGAATGGAGTACAACCAAAAGAAAATGCGACATGGAATTGTCTACACTAAACACGTGGTGTGGGGTTGTAGGTGGCTAAACCAATCAGTAAATGCAGGTACCCACAAAGAAACTGCTAGAGACTCTTGCCCACACTAAAACACTACCCGGTTTTTAATTCAATATACCTAATAATAAAATAAACAATAATATACAAGGGCACTATGTTTCAGTCATTATATAAGCAATGTAAATGAATCCGATGTCATTCCATTGCAGTTTTGTTTACCCCATTGGTAGCTCATTCCATTGCAGTTTTTTTTACCCCATTGGCAGCTCATTCCATTGCAGTTTTGTTTACTCCATTGGCCAGTATTGAGAAATAGAGAGACACAAAGTGCCAGAGCCCGGTGGTAACTTGGAAACAACTAGTAGCCACTTTTCCCTTGTGAGTTCAACAACCAGGTGAAAATATTAAGGTAATTGACTGCACTTTCTTCCTTTTTTTTCTTCGTTTGATGGCATCTTCCTCCAAATTGGCCTCCGCCTCCATCTCCACCTCTTCATCGTGTAACGTCCCCCGGTCGTCATCCCATTGGTCGGGAAAATTCTATTGTGTGGAACAACATCATTCTCATACTTAATTAATAACATGCATTTAAGTCATATTAACACATTTAACTCAGAGTAAGCACAAGATTACGGCTAACATAAATAATCCTTGGCATTAACAATAATTCATATGCACAACAGAATACATGATAGATATAAGCATCACAGGCATGCAAAACATAATATTAAGCATAAGCTGATACTTATCTTTGAAACCGTGGTAATTCCACCAACCATGTGCAGGCCTTCCATGAACCTCCCAGCCTTAGACCACTCTACTCATCATGTTCAGTAGTGGGTCACCCCCGAGCTAGGACTAAGCTCCACCCAAGGTAAGGAATCCTAATCTAGATTGAGGTTACAGGGAAACCTACACAGAATAACCGAAAGGATTCTTCCCAGGATGCCTTCTTACACCCACTACTCTCGGACTCTCATTCCCCACATGCCTGTTCCACCCAAGAGTATACAACTTCAAAAGCATAGTCCATCAGTGTTTCACCTCCCTCTCTAGTTCTCGACAATAGGCAGGATCAAGAAGTCTTAGAGCTCCATAGCTGGTGTTGGACTCTCTCTGGAAGAATACCACTTCCCAGCAGACTCCTTCACCTGGAAATAGCTTCTCACAGGCCTGACAGACTGCCTCTTCAACTAAGGCCCTTAAAACCCGGTTCTTCAACCCCTTTCGACTCAATTCCCGCATGGGGAGGATAACCACAACAACAATAGCAATTTGGTTAACTCACGGTGACAGCAGCAACAGGAATTTGGGTATGGACATCCAAAAACAACAACAATCCACACTAAGACACAGTATGGTTCAGACATTTACAGGGTGCTCGGACTTCACAGAAGACATGGCTCGGTCTGCGAGTTTGCCACTAGTTTCAGGGTACGTGACCAGGAATCAACGAAGAGGTCAATCGCAGAGCTAAACAGAATTCACGAAGGATGGGGAATGGAAAAGCGACTCAGGCGGAGAATGGAAAAATGCAAGAGAAAACAATTTTCCCGTGAGGGTTTCCTTCACGGTGCACGGGTAAGAAAATGCAAACGTCGAGGCAAAACAAGTTCAGACTGGCATCACGGTGAACTCAGGCGGAGGATGATCGAATGACTGAACCACCCCCACGGCTGACTTCTACAGTTTTTTAACTGCATGAGCCTGGGTCGACACATGTCACCCATGAATCTATATGCACTCCATCAGCATGCGTTCCTCTCTAGGAACTTTGGACAAAACATATATTTCACATGGCTTTTGGAATAATATTAAAATATTATTCCTAAGGACTTAAGCCCCTAGGCTTAACACTTAGCCTCTCTTTCCAACCTTCCAACCCCCAATCCCTTACCCACTCTGTGGAATCTTAGCCCCCCATCACTCATTCATCATGGTCAGTCTGCATGCAGTGGTGTTTATATTTTTATTAATGTTCTGCATGATTACATATACAAAAGCAGGCTCCCGACCTTAACACTTAGGCTCTCTGGCCTAATACATAAGCCCACCAACTTATATAAACTTGGATTACCAGCCTATAAAACATAATTACAATTCATAATGCAATATTTATACTTCATAGACATGATTTACAATAGGGCTCGACCTTGGGGACATTACAATCCCCTCCCCTTATTTTTGCACTGTCCTCAATGCAACTTTACACTGCATCTGCAATCTTTTCAAAATTTTCAAAAAGATGTGGGTACTCTGCCTGCGTAACATATTCATGCTCCCATGTCGCATCCTCAGGACCATACCAGGTCCACTAGACCTTTACAAGCCCTATAGCTCGATTCCGAAGTTGTTTGTTTTTCCTATCCAATATGCGCACTGGATGCACTTGCAGGACACCTTCTTGTTCCACATGAATCACATTACAATCAATAACATGATTAGCATCTGGTATATATTTCTTAAGCAATGAAATATGAAACACATTATGTACAGTCATGGATGCAAGTAATGCAAGCATATATGCAACTGGCCCAATCCTTTCTAGGATTTCAAATGGCCCACAAAATCTGGCTGCCAACTTGGTGCAACTTCCCATCTTCAGGGAACTCTTGTTAGCTTTCACTTTCAGGAAAACATGATAACCCACTTTGAACTCTCTATGGGTTCTGTTTTTATCAGCATAAATTTTCTGCCTGTCCTGGGCAACTTTCAAATTCTGCTTAATTTTTATCATTTGGTCCTCCATCTCCTTGAGCAACTCTGGCCCAACTACTGCTCTATCATGTGGATTATCCCAGCTCACTGGAGTATTGCACTTTCTTCCATAAAGTGCTTCAAATGGGCTCATCTTCAATGATGCATGATACCCATTGTTGTAGGCAAATTCTACCAAGTGCAGGTAGTCTTCCCATCTTGACCATCACATACATTCTCAGTATGTCTTCTATTACTCTGTTCACCCTCTTTGTCTGTCCATCGGACTCAAGATGATAAGCTGTACTAAAGTTCAGATTCGTTCTAAATCCTTTGAACAATGATTTCTAGAAATTCGAGGTGAATTTCGGGTCTCTGCTAGACACAATCGTTTTAGGAATTCTGTGCAATTGTGCCACTTCCTTTATGAAAATATCAGCAACATCTGCTGCCTTGTGAGTAGTTTTCAATAGAATAAAATGGGCATCTTTTGTAAGATTGTCCACCACCACCATGATCGAATCATGCAGCTTGTTTGTTCTAGGCAATCCTGTAATAAAATCCATTGTCACTACTTCCCACCTCCACTCATGAATGGGTAAAGGTTGCAGCAACCCTGCTGGGTGCCTATGCTCAGCTTTAACTTTCTGGCACTCCATACATCTGGCGATGTATTCAGCGATCTCTCTCTTCATACCCGGCCAAAAGTAATGGCTCTTTACCGTTGCTACTATTTTCTGATATCCAGGGTGCCCTGCATAAGGCACATTACGCATCTCCTGCAAAATCATCTATTTCAAGCACTGGACATTAGGTACAAATTTTTGTTTCTTGTACAACAGTATTCCATCGGTTTCCAATTTATAAATTTCCATCTTCTGTGGCATCTTACCCTACTGTAGCTTGGCTACCAATTCTGTGTACTGCAGATCTACATTTGCAACCTCCAAAATTCTACTTTTAATATCAGTCCGATACATGCTAATGGCTATAGCATGTAATTCATGCACCCTCCTACTGAGTGCATCAACCACTTTATTCTCCTTTCCTTTGATATGCTTGATCTCAAAGTCGTACTCACACAGAAATTACAGCCACCTAATTTGTCTAGCGTTTAAGGTTGGCTGATCAAACAATTATTTCAGACTGTTATGGTCTGTTCTGAGTTCAAACCTCCTTCCCATGAGGTAATGCCTCCATTTCCTCAGAGCGTGAATGATTGCTGCCAACTCCAAATCATTAGTGGCATAATTCTTTTCGTGTTCTTTCATCTTCCTGGACTCATAACAGATTACAAATCCATTCTGACTGAGAACTCCTCCCAACCCTTCTTTACACACATCTGTGCACACCATGAAATCCACATTTGGATCTACAATCCTCAAGATTGGAGCACTGGTTAATAGCTGCTTCAATCGTTGGAAACTTTTCTCACACTCTTTAGTCCACTGAAACTTTTCCTCCTTCCTTTGCAAGGAAGTGATAGGGTGAGCTATCTTTGAGAACCCTGCAATAAACCTTATGTAATAGCCAACTAGACCCATAAAAGATCTAACTTCCTCCACATTCCTTGGTGCTGACCATTCTCTGATGGCCTCAACCTTCTCAGGATCCACAACGATCCCTTCTTCTGAAATAATGTGCCCCAAGTAATGGATCTGCCTTTGATAAAGCGAGCATTTTCTCAACTTGGCATATAGCTGGTGTTCTCTCAACACTTGCAACACCATCCTTAGGTGTTGTTCATGCTCTTCCTCTGACTTGGAATACACCAAAATGTCATCCAGGAAAACTATGACAAACTTGTCTATATAGTCCCTGAATACACCATTCATCAAGCACATAAAAACAGTAAGTGCGTTCGACAGCCCAAACGGTAACACTGTGAACTCATAATGACCATAGTTTGTTCTAAAGGCGGTCTTGCTGATGTCTTCATCCTTTATTCTTACCGGGTGATATCCTGATCTGAGATCTATCTTCGAAAATATTTTTGCACCTTTCAACTGATCGAAAAGATCATCGATCCTTGACAGAGGATACTTGTTCTTGACAGTTACTTTGTTCAACTGTCTGAAATCAATGCACAGCCTAAACGTCTCGTCCTTCTTCTTCACGAACAGGACCGGGGAACCCCAAGGTGACACGCTTGGGTGAATGTACCCATTCTTTACAAGCTCTTCAAGATACAATTGCAACTCTTTCAGCTCTGGCGTACTCATTCTATAAGGAGCTTTCGACACTGGAGCTGCTCCAGGCATCAAATTTATAGAGAAATCGATATCTCTCTTCGGAGGTAGTCTGGGTACCTCCTGAAATATGTCTTCAAACTCTGTTAGTACTGCATGGTCTCCAATCTTTGAGACTTCATCTCTGGATGCTTCCTCCACACGGGATGCAAACAATTGACAGCCTTTCATGTAGCACTTTTTCAACTGCATTGCTGAGATTTCTCTAACAACCACAACTTTGGGAATTCCTTGGACTATTTTCCGATTCCCCTCCTCATCCAGGCATGTAAATTCCTTGTTACGACAGTCCAGGAGGGCATGGTGCTGGTCCAACCAATCCATCCCAATTAAACAGTCATAAAATCCTAAAGGCAGAATATTCAATTCAGCCTTCATTCTCAATCCCTTCATGTCCATCGAACAAGACTTAACCAACTCAGTGACTTTCCTCTTGGTTTCTGTAGCCAACTGCACTAACCAAGACTTTTCATGTTTGCTTCTTGATAAATGCAAACTTTCCACCAATCTAGGGTCTACATAAATATGGCTAGCCCCTGAATCAATTAAAATAATAAATGGTTGGTTGTTAATCATACCTTCCACTTCAATCATGTGCATTTGAAATTCAACTTGCTTGTTTTCCAAGGCCACATAGATCCTTGGCATTCTACTGCCCATGTCCTCCACTGTTTCAGCTTGTTGAACATTATGGGCATCTCTTGCTTTGCCATTTTTATGGGGACAATCTCTGTACTTGTGGTTCTCTTTACAGCCCCAACACTGAATGGGCATCTGTCTCGGCCTTTGTTCCCCCACTTCAGCCATTCTCGGATCTCTAAACGATGGATGTCCTTGAGGACTATTTCTGAAAAAGGGAGGTTTGTTTCCCTTCTGCCTCTGTTCTTTCTTAAACTTCTTCTGGTCATCCCAAGCCTTCCGAAAGGTAGGCTTTTCTCTTTGCTACTCATATAAGCACTTCCCTCTTCTTATCATTTCTTCCATAGTATTTGGGTCATCATATTGAATCTTGTCACTAATGGGAGGTGGCAGTCCACTCAGATACCTCTAAATCTTGACAGCCTCATCTTTGATGAATGTAACATACTTCAGTAATTCCAAAAACCTTCATTCGTATTCATCAATGGTCATGCTACCCAGCTTGAGTTCGAAGTACTCCTTCATCTTTCTGTCATAGTATCTTTTAGTCAGGTATTTCCTCTCAAAATACCTCTTGAATTCCTTCCATGTGATATCTTTCTCTCTAACGTGTTGCACCTGCACAAGCTGATCCCACCACATGGATGCTTTTCCTTTTAGTTGATACATCGCAATTCTTCCTTCTGCATGAGAGGAATAATTCTACAGTTAGAAATATTTCCTCATGTCAAGCAACCACGTTTTGATATCTTCCTCCTTCTTATGTTCTCCATCAAACATACGAGGCTTAATCTTGTTCATCTCCCCTTTCAATTCATCCACTCCAGATCTTCGGTGTTTTCTGGTAGGGGATGGGCTTGAACTATTGTGTTCTTCCTTATCGGAATTCTTTGGGGAGCGACGACGATGTCTTCTACCACTCCTCGATCTTCTTCTTCTCTCAGGGGTCCTACGACTCCCTATTTTGCTTGTGTCACTCTCCTTTTCCAATTTTCTTTCTATTCTTTCCAGGTTCTTCAACATCTTTAAGTTGAAATCACCCTGCCGATCCCTAACCCTCATGAGCTTTCGGCTATCGGCTCAGCGAGCCTGGACATATTTCTGCAATATTTCAATGATTTTCATCACATGCTCTTCGTTATCCAATTCTCTTCCATACCCATAGGAGTTTGATCCTTCGGCTCCCAAGTTGACATCCCTTCCTTCTCTTTCGTTCTCTAAATTGGAGGCAATCCACACCTCTTCCATTTCTATACTCGGTGTCGATTCGCGGTTGTCCTGACACTCGTTGAACTCTGCACACACAACGTGCAGTCAACTAAAGTTTGTCAGGCCTTAAACCATTAATAAAACTACAAAATTCATAAAGCAACGCGAATAAGAAAACGTTTTGATTCCACGAATTTTCTGAGCTCTGTTTGGCTCTGCAATTTTCGGCGATAGCCCCCGTTTTCTTAGTCCCCAACCCATGCATCCACATGCCATGATCAAACACTAAATTTCTAGGTGCTACAAGGCTCTCCAAACAAAACTTCAGGTTTTGGGATTTCAGAGCTTTGGGGTTTTGGGTTTCGAGGTTTTGGCCCTGGAGGTTCTCGCACTCGCTTCCGTCTCCAACTCCCAACTTTCGAAAATTCAATTTCCTTACCCTCTGGGCCCACAGCATAGTTGTCGCCCACCAAGGTAGTGACACATGGTGTCCTTAAGAAGGTCCACCTCACTCCCAGAAATGTCAAGGGGCCCCACTACTTATACTTTTCGTTTCAGAGTTTCAGGCATCAGGAGTTCATGCATCTACACATATCGAACTTTCGTTTTCCGAAATTCTGAAATTACGGTCTATTCATCTACTTGATCCAATGGTCAAGTTCCTCTCCTACGATCTACGGTGTAGATCGTTTCAGGATTTCGGGGTTTCGGGTTTTCAGTAACAGGGATTTCACGATGCAGTGACTCTAAATCTCTTGTCACTTCAATCTCCGAATTTCGATACACGAGTTCTTGTATGAGATCCAACGATCCTCGATGATTTGGATCTAACGGTCCAGATCTCTCCTATGCTTACACCTATCAAAGCTCTTCAGCCCTAACTTCCTCGCTAGTTGGTTGGATCCGACGGCTCACGGGATTTTGGTACTTCTTCCTGGAAGCGCTCCACCATCCGATTCTACCATTGTTAATCTCTTTCGCGATTCGGGACTTGGAGTGTTCAAGAATTTGGCCTACGCTCCACAGAGAATTCTGACCATCCAACTCTGCTTCTCAAGGACTTCTAGCCAATGACTTGGTACCCTCCTTCTGAACTTTCATCTACTTGATCCAACACTTCTGGTGTGGAGTTCTCTCTCTCCCTGTGGCCATATACCACACCGGCTGCAGTTTTATAATACCGCTACACCTCCTGAGCTTTGTAACATGGTCAAGTAGTCCGTTGACACTCAGAAACATTCTGAGGTCTAAAATTAGTCCTCCAGACACAATTTCTTCTCAAAACCTTGGTCCAAAGACCACTTATCCGGCCCATCCAGGCTCAGCATTGAAATTATGCTCTGATACCATACTGTAACGTCCTTCGGTCGTCATCCCACTGGTCGAGAAAACGCTACTGTGTGGAACAACATCATTCTCATACTTAATTAATAACATGCATTTAAGTCATATTAAACACATTTAACTCAGAGTAAGCACAAGATTACGACTAACATAAATAATCCCTGACATTAACAATAATTCATATGCACAACACAATACATGATACATATAAGCATCACAGGCATGCAAAACATAATATTAAGCATAAGTTGATACTTATCTTTGAAACCGTGGTAATTCTAACAACCATGTGCAGGCCTTCCACGAACCTCCCAGCCTTAGACCACGCTACTCATCATGTTCAGTAGTGGGTCACCCCCGAGCTGGGACTAAGCTCCACCCAAAGCAAGGAATCTTGGTCTAGGCTAAGGTTACAGGGAAAACTGCATAGAATAACCGGAAGGATTCTTCCTAGGATGCTTTCTTACGCCTGCTACTCACGGACTCTCATTCCCCACATGCCTGTTCCGCCCGGGAGTATACACCTTCACAAGCACAGTCCATCATTGCTTCACCTCCCTCTCTAGGTCTCAACAACAGGCCGGATCAGGAAATCTTAGAGCTTCGTAGCTGGTGCTGGACTCTCTCTGGAAGAATAACACTTCCCAGCAAACTCCTTCACCTAGAAATAAAGTCTCACAGGCCTGACAGACTGCCTCTTCAAATAAGGGCCTTAAAACCCAGTTCTTCAGCCCCTTCTGACTCAATTCCCGCACGGGGAGGATAACCACAACAACAATAGAAATTTGGTTAACTCACGATGACAGCAGCAACAAGAATTTGGGTATGGTAATCAAAAAATGGCAACAGTCCACACTAAGACACAACACGGTTCAGACATTTACAGGGTGCTCAGACTTCACAGGAGACACGGCTCAGTCCGCGAGTTTGCCACTAGTTTCAAGGTGTGTGACCAGGAATCAACGTAGAGATCAATTGCAGAGCTAAACAGAATTCATGAAGGATGGGGAATGGCAAAGTGACTCAGGTGGAGAATGGAAAAATGCAAGAGCAAACAATTTTCCCGTGAGGGTTTCCTTCACGGTGCGCAGGTAAGCAAATGTAGACACCGAGGCAAAACGGGTTCAGACTAACATCACAGTGAACTCAGGCGGAGGATGACTGAATGACCGAACCACCCCCATGGCTGACTTCTGCAGTTTTTTTAACTACATGTGCCATCAGCATGTCGACACATGTCACCCATGAAGCTACATGCACTCCATCAGCATGCGTTCCTCTCCAGGAACTTTGGAAAAAACATATATTTCACATGGCTTTTGGAATAATATTAAAATATTATTCCCAAGGACTTAAGCCCCTAGGCTTAACACTTAGCCTCTCTTTCCAACCTTCCAGCCCCCAATCTCTTACCCACTCTGTGGAAGCTTAGTCCCCCATCACTCATTCATCGTAGTCGGTCTGCACGCAGCGGTGTTTATATTTTTATTAATGTTCTGCATGATTACATATACAAAAGAAAGTTCTCGGCCTTAACACTTAGGCTCTCCGGCTTAATAACACATAAGCCCACCAGCTTATATAAACTTGGCTCACCAGCCTATAAAACATAATTACAATTCATAATGCAAGATTAATACTTCATAGACATGATTTACAACAAGGCTCGGCCTTGGAGACATTACACGTCGGAAGGCAAAAACTGCTACCAGTATGACGTGTTCATCAACCACAGAGGCCCTGACGTTAAGAAAACATTTGCCAGCCATCTTTACCACAGCCTAACCGAACGTGGACTGAAAGTATTCCCGGACAAGGAAGAATTGCAGAAGGGAGACTCTAATTGGTGTCAGATAAACGATGCTATTCGAGCCGCTTCCGTCCATATAGCGATTTTCTCTCCCACTTATGCCCACTCAAAACGGTGTCCGGATGAGCTGCTGCTCCTGATGGAGTCGTTGCGGGAGTCGAGGTCAACAATTATTCCCGTATTCTTCGGTGTCAAGCCTTCAAAACTTCGGTGGACGGAGGGAGAAGACGGGGAGTATGCTCAAGCCCTACGCACGCTCCAAAATAAAAAAACAGCCGATTTTCAACCACGATACGATTCCAACACCATCAAAAAATGGAAGCAGGCTCTCTATGATGTTGCAGAAATAAGCGGTTTCGAGCTGGAGGACCATAATGGGTGAGATCTCTAACTCTCCCTATTCGTCCATTTTCGTTTTTCTATTTTGTTGGATTCATAGGTATATCATACTTTATATACACTTTTATTACTAGTCATTTTGATCTCCATACTTTATATACACTTTTATTATTGACGAGGGGCAGCTGCTGGCCGATGTCGTACAACTAGTGCTTGAAAAAATTCCAAAACCCCCCTGTATGTCTCCAAATATCTGACTGGATTGGATGGCAAAGTAAGTGATTTTGAGGAAAGAGTGTTATTGCAGCAGCATGAAAGTGGAGAGGCTAGGGTTGTAGAAATTGTGGGACTTGGCGGTGTTGGAAAAACGACCCTCGCAAAAGAAATCTTCAATTGTGCACGAACAAATTAACGTCGTTTTTGTTTTTTATCTGATGTCAGAGAAAAAGCCTCTAGAGGATCTTTAAATTCCTTGCAGTCCACACTTATTGAAGACTTGGCTCAGCTGAAGGGTGTGCAAATAAACAACACTGATGAAGGTATAGCGATGCTTAGAAAGCATCTCTGTTCTTCTCACGCTCTCATCATTTTAGACGATGTCGATCTCATCATTTTAGACGATGTCGATCGTATTGATCAGTTGGAAGCATTAATTTCACCAACAAAGGATTTGCTTTCTTCGAGTAGCTTAATTCTAGTTACGTCTCGTAATAAGGACGTACTTACAAGTTGGGGAATTGGAGATTTATTTATTTACAAGCTAGAAGGCCTCAATCGAGAACAGTCCAGAGAACTCTTCTGCTCGCATGCAATCCGAAAACCTCAGCCTATTGCAGAAATTGAACAAGTGCTCAATAAGCTTTTGGATGCCAGCAATGGTTTGCCATTATCTCTTAAAGTCATCGGGTCACTTCTTTATGGCAAAAAGCTTGAGTATTGGAAAGCGCAATTACGCAAAATCTCTAAAATACTTCCCGAGGAGATACAAAAAAAGCTGAAAATTAGCTACGACAGTCTCGATGAAGAGGAGAAGCACATATTCTTACACATTGCCGGTTTCTTCATAGGAGAAAGGAAGGATACAACCATCAGGATTTGGGACGGATCTGGTTGGGAAGGATCGCTGGGTCTTCAGAATCTACAGAACAAGTGCCTCGTGGAGGTGAAGGTGGAGAAGGTTTGGGATGATTTTCCTCATAGGCTTTCAGGTAGATTGTATAAGAATGCACGACCACCTAAGAGACCTGGGCAGATATCTGGCGGACAAAGAACCTTTGCGTCGTATTTGGCAGATAACTAAAAACCTTTCGGACCAGTCAACTGTAAGTATTTGATGTTTTAGAACGACTTTCAAAATAGTGTTGTGATCTGTCAAATTTTGAATTCTTTAGAATTTGAATAGTGTTTCTAACAGTTAGCAGATAACAATTTAGGTGCAAGGAATCAACAGTCTTGCGGAACGCGATCGTAAGCGGTCTCGTGTTGAAAGCGTATTCAGCGTTTGGCAGTCATCGCAACTAATAATGATCCGCTGGTATAACTGTCCGTACTCCTCCTTCCCTACAAAAATTTGGAAAAACTGGAGTTTAAGAATTTTATATATGACGGGAAGAAATTTGGAAAAAGTGTGGCATCTTGAGTCTCAGGTAGGTAGTCATGTTATTTTGTTGACAAAAGGTTGTTTTTATTTTCATTTATTGCAAAATTGCTTTGCTGTTTTCATATACCACAATGCACAAAGTTGACATAGCTGGAGCATTGCAGGCACCTCTGCAGCTGAGGGAGTTGTATATCGTTGCTTCTAGGCTGGGAAATATTCCAGAGTCCATAGGGCAGCTGTGAAAGATTCGAAAGTCCATAGGGCAGCTGAAGCACCTCGAGAAGATTGTCCTCCGGGGTTCTTTGTTCATTCCAATGGCGTTGGAAGCTTTGCCAGATGAGTTCTGTCAGCTGCCGTCCTCGAAACACTTTGATTTAAGTTACTGTCTACATTTGAAGTCGCTGCCCGATTCTTTTGGTAACTTGACCAGCCTCCAACATGTTAAGTTGTCCTCGTGCAGCAGTTTGGAATTGCTCCCAGATTCCTTTGGTAATTTAACCAAGCTCCAGCATATTGACTTGAGTTACTGCAGGGAATTGCGGATGCTTCCAGATTCCTTTGGGAATTTAACCAAGCTCCAACATATTGACTTGAGTCATTGCCAGAAATTGACCATCTCGAGCGAAACCTTGGGAAAGATAACCACACTTGAATACTTAAATCTTTCGGGTTGTAAGAATATAAAAGTATTGCCTCCCCAACTTACACATCAACCGTTCTTGCAAGAAATGATTTTGGTATCTGATTTTAAAGAATTGCCAAGTGCTATCAGAAACCTAAGTAATTTGAAAATTCTGACCTTAGAAAGATTTTGCTTGGAAATGCTGCCACCTTCGTTCGGTGATCTAAAGGAGCTTGGAGGAATTGGAGCTCTCCTGTTCCTCCAATGTTTCCCCGATTCAATTAGAATGTTGCCTCAGTTGAAATCGTTGAGCATATGGGGCATCAAAAAATCTTGAAAAGTTAGAGATGAAAGAATGCCCGTCAAAAGAAGTAACATTCAAAAAAGTTGGGGGGAGATTGAAAAAACAACCGATTTGAGAGGGCGAGGAATGTTGAGTAAACTGGACGCTTCCAAGGCATCCTCTTCTAAAGCTGTTTTCCCCAACCTTCAACGTCTGGTAATCGGTCGTTGTCACAACAACACTTCAAACAGTTTCCATTTACGACAGCAGAGAACTACAGGAGCTGGCAAGTATGGAAACATTGGTATCTTTGGAGGATTTGCACACACGTGGATGTCGTGGTTGGCGCAGCTGACTAAGCTTCAAAACCTGGCCTTTCTGGGTGCTCCGATTTAGAAGAGCTGCCAGGTGTTGAGCATTCGCGGTCTTTGAAGTTGGTTAATGCGGTTTTTATTTCTGAAGTTTTAAGGATATATTCTCTCTGATGTCTATTAAGTTTAAGGAAGCCCACGCCTTAGTGTTGGAATACTAAGGGGGTGAATTAGTATCAACACTTTATCACTTTTTACCACGGTATATAATCTTTAACTTTATATTAGTAGTGTTCAAAAATTTATTAATAGAATCCAATATATCAGTAGTATAAATCACCAATGTATAATAAACAATCACAGAAACATAGTACATTGGAATTTATGTGGAAACCTAAATGGGAGAAAATCACAGAATGATTTTCTTATATGTCAAGATAACATTCATAGGAAGTACCAACTTTCAAATTATCTAGCTCCAATTGGAAGGAGGCTCCAACCCCCTATTTACAGGCTCCAACATTAAGGAAGCTACAACTCCTTGATTTACCAGCTACAACTAGAAGGAGGTTCCAACCCCTTAGTTTACAGGCTCCAATCTGAAGAAAGCTCCAACTCCTTGAGTTCTATGAAACCAACCGAAAGGAGGCGCTACTGTTGAGTGCAATCTATGTCATGTAAATTTCTCAACGATTTAATGTCAGCCAAGAGCTCATAAGCTTAGAGGCACAACAAAATATGTGTGAGGACTTGAAGTTGTCTATCCTAAACTACTAAAGCAAAGAACATAAAGATAAAATAACATGAATATACAAATGACAAATTTTACCTACTATATACAACACATAGGTGTACTGGCATCAGTGCATGGGGGCCTTCCATCCTTCAGTGAGTACACCATAATCTTAACACAAGATAGAGATCAAAATGGAAGCATGTCTTGTATTCAAAAGAATATGATTACATCTTCATTCCAATATAAGATCTCCTCTCTACTAACCTCAAGAATCAACCTATCAATTCAAAACATGATCATTTCCCAAACTTCACACACATCTTTTGAAAGGAGAAGGCTCTCCTATTTATACAAGAACATAAGAAGCTACCCCATTAATGGAGATCCACTATTCTATCCCTAGATCCATAAAAATTGCATATAGTTACAACCAAATAGCTAATGATGAGACACATATCCTCTTTGACCTTTATCCAAATCTCCTTCCATATTTTGAAGGGAATTCGAATTTGAGTATTGGAGGCCACATAAGAGTGTCTTGGAAGCTTCCAAATCACCTACACATGTCACCAAACTCATTCTAATTGTTAGGTATAAGTATAAGTATATTATTTTCTAAAGTTTAACCACAAATCCACT